>OX461809.1:51454760-51970440 GCA_949802685.1 Dicyrtomina minuta
AAAACATCAGTAGCAGAGCTTCTGTAGCAAAAAGTTACAAATAGGTATATAAGCACAAGGTAAATCGTTGCATGTGGATGTATGCGGTAAGCGGTTACTTATACATCTGCTTTCTGTCAACTTACTTAATAAGTAGTTTTTTTTAAATGAGCAAAAAGTTTAAAAAATGTGCTAAATTTAAAAAAAATGTGCCAAATTTTACAAAATGAGCCATATTTAATAGAAAATGAGTCCCATTTAAAAAACAATATGCCAAATTTTAAAAAACTGAGTTAAAGTTTTATAAAATAAATTAAATTTCCTAAAAGCTCAACTAAATTTTTAAAAAACTGAAACCAAATTCAAAAAGATGTGGCCAAATCCTAAAAAACTGATCTAAGTTAAAAAATAGTGAGCTAAATTTTAAAAAAATGACGCCAAATTTTTAAAAAAATGTTGTAGTTAAAATGAGGTTAATTTGTTTGACTCAAAAAAATTAGCTAAATGATTTTTGCTTAAAACCACGCTGTCTGTTTTTTTCTACATGTCTTGTATGTATTTAAATGAACAGTCGGTGTATGTACAGTTTAGTGAACAAAAATCTGATTTAGTTTGTCTTGATAAAAGAGACGGAGCATCTGGATAGACTACAGCTGACCTATTCGCAAACCGAGTCAGTTCAGTTTTTGCTGTGGTCCCTGCTGAAGCAGAGCAAAATTGATCCCGGCGGAAAGCCTGAAATCGCTTAATATATTAGACTGTTGTATTTATCGATTGGATTGCTGTTGGTTTTGTGCATTTTAAAACTCTTTAAATATTAAAAAGACTGTACAGTGAGTGGCGAAAACCTATATTGGAGTAACGGAGGAAACATTTACATTTCCACGCGCTGTGAAAACTCAGCCGCGAGCAAAAGATCCTAAATATGTAGTAAGTCCATTGATTGGTTTTTAAATTAGGCTCACTTTTTGAAATTGGTAATGATTTTAAACTTAATAATTTTTTTAAATTTTGTGTATATCTATATTTCTTAAGAACATTGTCTTACAATGTAATCAATTTTCCTTAAAAATTGTCCTAATAATGCGTCAATTTTTTTAGAAAATGATTACATTTTTTTTAAAATAAAGCATAATTTTGAAAAACTCAGTGAAATTTTGAAAAAATATGTCAAAATGTAAATAAAACAAAGTCAAATTTTATAAAAATAGAGTGAAATTTTTAAAAAATATGAGCGAAATTGTAAAACGGAGTGAAATTTTGAAAAAATGAGTCAAAACTTTTGAAAATAAGCTAAATTTTGTGAAAAATGAACTCACTGTTTTAAAACATGAGTCAAATTGTTTAGGTTAAAAAATAAGCGCAATGTTTTTGCTTGAAAAGAAAATAGGTGCGAATTTTTCGTTCATTTTAGAAATTAGCGCTATTTTTTGTTCATTTTAGAAATAAACGCTATTTTTTCGTTCATTTTAGAAATGAGCGCTATATTTTTGTTCATTTTAGAAATGAGCGCTATGTTTTTGTTCATTTTAGAAATGAGCGTTATTTTTGCACTCAGTTCAACTTAAAAAAGTGAGCGCTATTTTTGCGCTCATTTGAACCCAAAAAAAGTGAGCGCTATTTTTGCGCTCATTTGAACTAAAAAAAGTGAGCGCTATTTTTGCGCTTATTTGAACTAAAAAAAAATGATCTAAATTTTTACTGAATATTGATTGTTTTGTTTGCAGCTACTTAATTGTCCTATGGCTGGATGTTCTTACGATACTCGTAAATGGTACCCTTACTACCATCACGTTGAGCGCTTTCATTACTGCGAAGACTGCGAATTGTATACTCCATGCAAATCTGCGCATGCGTGTACTCGTATTGGGCAGAGAGGTGGCCACTTGGACGCCAGGCATGTAATTGACTTGTCGTTTTTTCAAGAAACTTCAAGATCAAATCTAGGCGCAGTTAAAGAGTATTTGTATGAACCAACAGATAAAATTACCGGCATTGAAGATATTTTTAAATTTGTTAAGAATCCAACTGAAAAACTTGTAAATGAAAACTTGGTTGTGTATAAAGCCATGAGTGTCATTATTGGAATTGATGTGTTAATGGAAAAAGATATTCAAGACGCAGATCATACGTTTACACATAAACAAACTATATTCTTCAATTTCAGACCTTTTGATCTTCACGATTCTAACGGAATAGATTCTCTTTTGCTTGAAGCTGCTGACGAAATTATTGAAAAAATAAAAATTTCACTGAACTTCGGAGTGGATGGAAAATCATTAAAATTGTATCGTTTCAAGTTCAAATGAGTAAACTGTCACTACTAAAGAACTCCAAAATACGCGGTCATCTTAAAATGCCGTTTCCAAAACAAGGAATTGTAAATATCAACAACAAAGATGGAAAATGCTTCCAGTACTGTATAGCTGCAGGAGTGTACATGGAATATGAACTCAATTTACGACTAGCCTTTGTTGAAAAGCAAGCCCAGCTTGGTGAAGATAGTAAGAAACCATCAACAAGGATTGAGCTTTTCAGCGTTGCATTATGAAAACAATATCTGTGCAACTTTGACTTTTCAATGATAAGTGACAGTTGGGTTAATGTACATCAAGACATTCCATTGTTTGAAGAAAAAAACAATATAAGTGTAAATGTTTTTACACATGAAGGAAAAAATATAGTTCTCAACTATAAAAGTGTACATAAATCTACAAAAGTTATAAATCTGTTTTTGATTCATGAAAACAATGAACAAGGAAAACGTTGTCATTTTGTTCTGATAAAAGACTTAAATTGATTTTTCGGACGTATAAAACATAAACGTTTGTACTTCTGTCAAGAGTGTTTTCGTTTCAAAAAAACTGAAGAACAATTATTGAAACACAACTGCACGGAAGTGATAGAAAAAATATATGATTTCCCTGATAAACGGTTCAGGATAAAATTCAAAAATGAACATATGACATTACCAGTGCCGTACATATTATTCTACGACTAGGAAACGTTTGCTAAGCCTTTGGGAAAACAAAAAATGGCAACAACGATGGTGTCCGAATTTAAACCAGCAAGTTATGCGATTGGTATTGTAAACACAACAACATCTGATATGAAAATTGTTCATGCAAATAATTACAATGAAGAAAATCCGGTCAAGCATTTTTACAAGTCTGTATTTTATTGGGCTGACAAAATTGTAAGTAAAATTCAAAATACTAATAATTTCAACAAACCGGATGCTTAAACATTAAGAAAACATAAAGCGGCGACACATTGTAAACTATGTCATCCGAAATTTACTGTTGAAAAGAAAAAGAAACAACGAAGCTACGCAGAAGCGTTTAATAAGGATGAACTTAATGATTATATTGAAGAATTTGGAGCGGACATGGGTGGATTTGCTGGAGCAGTTGATGAAGTAAATGGGAAAGCAAAGCAGTCTGTAATTAAAACGTTTCATCATAACCACACAGAAGATACATACATTGCTGCTCTGTGTCAGTCATGCAACCTCAAGATAAAATACAAACATGAACTTGTATGTGTTTGTCATAATTCAACCGGTTTTGATCTGCATCTGCTTGTTATTGCTTTGGAACAAGAAATGCTTGATGCTGAGGATGTTAACGTTATTGCCAAATCGTCAGAGAAATTTTTTGCAAATGACAATTGCGCATTAAAATAAAACTTTACCAGCACTTGATAAAAACATGGGAAGTGAAAATACAGAGACAACAGAAGAAATTGATCGAAGAGTGAAAATAAGATTTATTGACAGCTGTCAATTTGTCAAAGACAGTTTGGCTAACTTGGCTGAGGTTGTTGCAAAAGAAAAATGTCAAAGTTTGACATTAATTGATCAGTGTTTCCTGGAAATGGTTCCAGCTGGAGTTCCCAATACAAAAGAGAATATTGAACTGCTGTTTGCAAAAATTCCATTACTGTACAGTTATCTTACATTTTCTGCTGTATTTCAAGATGGACATCCTATACCAGAACGTAAATGGTTTAATAATGATTTGACGGGAAAAGAAATTACAGATACAGAATGGGAACTTGTGAACAAAATAATTACAAAGTTCAATATAAAAGACTTTAACCAGTATTGCAAACTGTACAATTTACTGGACAGTGTACTGTTGGCTGCAGTTTGGGAGAATTTTAGACGAATTGGATTAAAAAACACTGGATTAAATCCATCGTACGTATGCACTACTAGCGGATATGCCTGGCAAAGTTTCTTGAAACCCAATGGTGTTGAAATTGATGTTATACGGGACTATGAAATGTATAAAATGGTCGAAAAGGGAATTCGAAGTGGGATTTGCTATGCCTCGCAGAAACTTGTAGTGGCCAATACGGAACGAGATGCGGAACACTACACCCCTGACCTAGCAAGTCAACACCTTCTGTATGTTGACAAGAACGGTATGTATGCTGAAGCTCTGTGCAAGAAGTTCCCGCTTGGCAATTTTAAATGGGAAACTCTGGACACATTAAACTGTATTGACTGGATAAATCGCGAGTTTGAAACCGGAATCAAAAGGTATATCTTAAAATTGATTTGGAATATCCAATTGATGTTCAAGAAAGAACCAAGGAAATTTCATTGTGTCCTGAAAAACTCAAAATTCAGTTAAACGAGCTGTCAGAACGTCAAAAAGAACATGTTTCGAAACTTGGACAGTTGGGAAAATCTTTCTTGACTCAAGAAAAACTTATGTTGACATGCTATGACAAGATGCATTATGTAGTAAACTATGCGTCTCTGCAATACTTTTTGAAAATGGGAATGAAACTTGTAAAAATTCATCAAGGATTTTCATTTACACATCAAGCTTACATTAAAGACTATATAAGAACAAACGTTGAAAGAAAAAGAAATGCAAAATCGAAATCAGACAAAGATTTCTTGAAACTAATGAACAATGCAATTTATGAAAAATTTTTGCAGTCAAACAAAAATCTTATCACTGTGAAATTTCGTTCGTCTCGCGTGAGTGTGGTGAAAACAATAGCTGATGAAAGATGAACGGGTTTCAAAAGTTTGTCGGACAATATAACTCCAGTTGTACTTAAACTTCAAGAAGTTATATTGGACAAGCCTATTCAAGGAGGTTTTAATTGCTTGGAGCATTCTAAAGTGGCTTTTGACTCTGGATTTTACTTAGAGTGCCAGCCAGTGTTCAAGGAAAGGATCCATCACCAGTACTCTGACACCGACAGCCATATTTTCCAGGCAAGCAATGTTTATTTATCTTAAAGCATAAAATAAATTTAAACACGTTATACGGCAATTACTTAAAAATAAACCTAATTAAACGTTCTTCTTATTTCGTAGATTTTGGATCCTAATAATACATACTTCGATGACCTATACAAATGCAGAAGCTTTGTGGACTATTCTAAATTACCAGCAGGACATGCATTATTGACAAAATAGCCTAATTTGGTTAATCATAATGCTGGTGTTGGTGGGAAATGGAAGATTAAGGACATGGATATTTAGAAAGTAGCTGCTTCCAGAGCCAAGGAATATGCCATAAGATCGTTTGGTGGGCGTGACAAATTAAAATGCAAAGAAATTTCAAGCAATAGTTTAAAATCATGTACATTTAAAACCTATGAAACAGCCATCAACTCGCAAAAAATTAAACGATTGTCTGTAAATTTAATTAGATCGATTGATCATAAATTATATCTAATGAATGTAGACAAAATTGCCTTTCATGGATTAGATGTAAACAGATATTATCCAGACAGCAATAATTTTAACTTTAGATTACTGTATGGATTTCACACACTATGCAAATAATTTGTTTTAAAAATATCTTAAACTTAGTGAAAAACATAATAGTGACAACAACAAAGATTACTTTGTAAAAACGTTATTCTAAACTAGTTTGTAGCAACATGATTAAAAAAAAGCAAAACATACTCAGTAAAGACAAATTATTTTAAAAATACAAATAGCTTGTAGAAAAAATAAATAACTTTGTAAAAAAACCAAGTAGGTTTGTAAAACATTGTTACAAATAGATTTATAAAAAGAATAATTTAGTTTGTAAAAACAATTTCTCTAAACCAGTTTGTAGAAATGTAATTTAAAAAATGGTAAAACAAATTCAAACATACTCAATAAAACAAATAAACTTATAAAAATACTTTGTAGAAAAAATAATTCAGTTTGTAAACCAAAAAAACAAATGAAGCTTAAAAAACATTTTAACAATAAATGAAAATATAATTAGGTTTTTAAGACATTTTTACAAATAGATTTAGGAAAAAAATAATTTAGTTCGTGAATATAAAATAAAGTTTGTAAACATTTATAAAAATTTATTTAGTTCGTAAACATTCTAAAAAACTAAAGTTTAGAAAACCAATAGTAAGAAAAATAATTTGTAAACATTTTAGAAAATAAGATTTAAAAAAAAATGTGAACAAAAATTTTTAAACTGTAATAAAAAAACAATTAGCATTTGTAAACATGTGTTGTTGGGTTTATTTGAAAAATAATTTTATGCATTGCTCACATATAAAAATAAAACGCATTCAAATCAAAAGGCAAATGGATTTCCATACAGACCATTCAAGTGTACTCAAGCCAATAATTTTTGTTTTATGCGACATAGCTTGTGTACGATCCACGTACACTTGTTATACTTCATACAAATAAGATTGCTGATAACATATATCACACTTTAACACTAACATTTGAGGTATAATATAAAGCATATTATAAAGCATATTTTACAGCATATTATATAGCATACATATCGTGACATCTCAATACATGCGACATCTTACCCAAGCATCTCCTAGAACGTAACACCGTACCTTCTTAAAACCAAATACCTTACCTCACATCTTACTCCAGCATCTCAAGAAGGTTACTGTGACGACCGCAGAACACCATGACAGCTCCCAGGACATCGTGCCGGGTCAAGGGCATTATGACAACCCTAGGGCAGCGACAGTAAGCCCAGGGCAGCAGCAGAGCGGAGGGTCACAGGCAGCGGTAGAGCTCTACCCATGGCAGTGTCCCCTAAACAAAATGCAAAGACAAAAACCTAAATTCAGAACCAAAGCCAAAGCCGCAACCGAACCATGACATAGCATACTAGCAACATACTATTGTATATTGTACATTCATTACCTAACGTACATACTAAACGTTGTAAGTCAAATGTTCTGTTTTGGAGAAAATACAGCATTTTCTATTGATTTTTGAAATAATATATATTGATTTATCGATCTTTAAGAAAGTATGTGCAAGCTTACATAATATACATCTTGCATTCACAGACAGGTGTACAGTAACGAACTCGAGGATTAAACAGGGGTGAGTGAGATAGACAAAGCGACGGATCGATACGCAGGTGTCTACTGTATAGCTACATGCTGAAAACCATACAGCAAAACATTCCTACTCATTCCCCCTCCATGTCACACGCAACGCAGGTGCACTATTGTCTATGAGCAATGTAGCAAACGGTCATCGATTCAAAAAAATGCATAATATGTATGTAGTGTTGGAGCAGGATATACTGTTTTCGTTGCCTACAGCAAGAGCAATATTTGCATATAGCAAGCGCATCAAAAAATGCCCGGGATATATAATGATTTGTTGGTTTTGCAGCAGGATATACTGTACCTTTTTCATTGCCTATAGCATGAGCAATATTTGCATATAGCAAAAGCACCGGTGTTGGTTTTGGTTTTAAAAAAAGCCCGGGATATATAGTGATTTCGGGTTTCGGTGTTGGTTTTGGAGTCAAAAACCGATGAAAGAAACCAAAAGTAGCTACTCAGGTCATTCAATGTATCTATTTTCGTGACACAAAGCGTACAAGAAAACCATTTTAAGTATTAACTAGGCTGCTTATGCTTAAGCAAATAAATATTAACTCAATATTATACATCTAAATAATAAGTGTGTATAATTGCATTTAGTAACACAAACAGTATTACTGTAAATATGTAAATGTGAGCACAAAATCCGCAAAACATTTGGAAACAGCAATTGCTATTTTAAGCTTGAGATAAATTCTACTTATTTACATAATTTATAACACTTTTGAAATACTTTGTACTAGCTAATAAATACTAGCTAACTAATACTGAGTGATAGCTCATTTTAAAGCCCTTGCAAAATTAAAGAAAATTATTGTTTTGCTTCAGCTTCTAGCTAACACTTTTTAAAGCAGTTTTTCGAAAAAACAGTTTTTAAAAAAAAAAAATTGAAACTGTTAAAATATCACGGTGAACTCAAACATAATTAGATTCTTCTAATTATTAGGGTTCTAGTGATGTATCATTTGTACGCAAATTCTGCGAGTGACCGATCAAAAAATCAAATTTTCATTTCAACATTTTGGCGGGAAATTCAAACCGTTTCATTTTATACGGCAGATAAAAGGTCGCACATAAATAGTGCCACCAACTTTGACGGTGGGTCACCTGCAAATAAATAGCACCCTATTTCACGGATTATCATTTTTTGTTATATTTTATAAAAGGGTGGCACAGTAGGTGGGTGAGTCCCAACGTACGCTAAAGTTGGCTGGCCCCATTTGTGTCCTTATATTGAATATCCAAGTTTCTTCAATTTCTTATGATGATGTAAGTAGATACAGTTAAACCTTTTGTCTTCACTCTACCCAATGGTTAATTAAGATCTAATAGTTAAGACTGCTAGAGGGTGCCACAGTGTCATGCATTTTTGTAATTTATTTTATTTCTACCAGAGTTTAAATGCAGGCAGTGTAACCTCACTGCTTATAACTTGGTGTCAGTGAAGATATTGAGATTTATATTAGCGGAAAAATTATTTTTAATTAGTAATTAATTAGGTTTTAATTAGTTATTAACACTTAGCAGAATTTAATTTTGTTCGAGTTTAGCACATTTTTCTTTTATCGAGGACTTTAAAATGGCATGCCACACGTCAAAATATATCAGGTATTTCAAAATGGTTCCAGATTATGTAAATTGGCACAAATAAATATTCAATACTATGCATTAATCGTAGAAGGTAGAAGCGTTTAAAATGACACAATATACTACATAATAATGCTCTATATCACTGTTAAGGCTGCCATCAAACACGGGGCGAAGCCTTTTGTTAGTATTCCATAGAAACGAACTACAACGCGGCGCAGGCATAATTCACATGAGTTTAACAATCAGATGTTTCTGATTTTGACTTGCTACTACATTCATAATACATAAAGAGCTTGTTTTATTTTTTGTTTGTCATGAACATACATACCTATGTAGGTCATGGGTATTCGGGGAAGAAATTTAGGGATCGCCCTTAATGACGTGCTTCAAGTTCATAGTTTAAAGTACCATTTTCTGGATTTTCCGTGTTTTCGAGATCCTGTCCACTGTCCCCCCACAACTTTAGTGTCCAAATTCCCTGAATTGCAAGAAACAAGACATCGGCTTTGTTGTGGCATAGTGTACAATTTAGTAGTAGTGCTTAGTAGTTAGTGCTTGATGGGCTGCTTTGGTAATGTAAGTAATTATATTTTATTTATTTATTTTGAAAAATATGATGTGGTAAGGGGTTACCTAGTAAGTTTTTAATTTTTAATTTTTCAGTATTGTGGCATCCATATTTGTATGAACTCATGTCGTTGACATATAGTGTAGATTTTATGCAGTGACTTACGTAATATTTTATTTTATTTTATTCTATTTTATTTTGTAACATAAAAGTGGAGTTTTTAGTAAAAGTCATGAGTAGCAAATGTAATGGATGTAGACAAAAGATGGGACGAAACCAGACCAGAGTAGTATGTATTATTTGTGATAAGGGTTATGATGTTTTCTGTACTGGCTTACAAGTAGATAGCAGGCATGATGAAATAATATTGGATTGGGAATGTATGAGTTGCAGAAGGCGAAATGAAGTAGCATGTACATGCATAGAGTGTGGTGGTAGTATAGATATGCATGCTGTTAGTAGTGGTAGCCACTGCTTAGAATGCCTATTTCCTTTGTTTGATTGTTCTGCAGCAACAGAAGGAGATTATTTGGGTAACTGTGATAATGAGAGTGCTGAAAATAGCTTCTTATTGAATTCTAAAGGCTTTAAGTATATGCATATTAATGTCAATGGTCTTAATATAGGAAAAATTGAAAGCCTTAAATTGTTAGTTACTAAGTACAAGCTCGATGTATTGTGTGTCACTGAGTCAAAGTTAATTGATGTTGTACATTCTGGCTTAGTAGCTATAGAAGTATTTAATATGCATATATATTACAGAGTGGATGGAACTAGACGTGGTGGTGGTATTGTAATCTACGTCAGAGAAGGCAATTCTTATGTTAATTTAAGCATTCTTGAGGCAGAGCCAAGACCCAAGAAATTAAAGATAACTACTATTAAGTTGTTTGTACCATACTGTAAGCCACGGATAATTGTAGTAGTGTATAAGTCACCTAGTGTATGCAAAGCTGATTTTTTGGATTATTTCTCATTGTACTTAACTGAACTAAAGAAATTGGACCTTGAATTGTTAATTATGGGTGATTTTAATATTGACTTATCTGTTAGGGATAAGTACTCAAAGCTTTTGATGAATATTACTAATCAGAGTGCAATGAAACAGATAATTAAACAGCCTACTCGATGTACATTAAATACAAGTAGTATAATAGACCATATGTATGTAAGTGATGTAGCAATGTATGATGTTAAAGGGGTATTAGGCATGGTATTGCTGATCATTATGCAATTTTTGCTATAGGAAAGGCTGCAAAGGTACATTATCCTGTTAAACATATTACAACTCGGAATTATTTAGATATTGATTGAAAAATTGTGAATAACGATATGGGTCTTATTCCATGGAGTACTATGGATATATTTGATGACGTCGATGATGTACTTACCTATTTTGAATTGTCAGTTTTGAATGTTTTGAATAAGCATGCCCCTGTGATATCCAGGAGAGTTAAGGGTAAAGTATCACCATGGTTGACAGTAGAGTTAAAGAGAAAAATGCATCGTCGAGACTGTCTTAAATTTAAATGTGTGGAAACAAAAGATCCCGTGCTGTATAATCGTTATGAGGAGGAAAGGAATAGCGTGAATAGGGACATTCGTAAAGCAAAATACAGTGACTATCGCAAGGAATTTAAGGAAGCTTCTATCTCCTTTAAATGTTTGGGCGGTACATAATAGGCTTAATGGAAAGAGTAAGATTGCTTCTCCTGTGGTAGAGCTGAATGTGGCTTCCAAGTTAATTGATGGGTCAGAGAAATTATTTAAGGGATTTACATCTGCTTTTGTTGTCAAATCTTCTAATGACAATGTGAATAAATTGAATAATTTCTACAATAGCATTGAGACTAGTAGTGTAATTGAGCCGTTTACTCCTGAGGAAGTAGCGACAAGCTTTTCCGGATTAAAATTTAAATCTGAGTGCAATCCAAATGAGTTGTCGTACTTTGTTTTAAATAATTGTATGAAGTCACTGGCTTTGCCGCTGGCTCTTTTGTTTACACAATTCCTTTGTTTGGCATCGTATCCAACAAAGCTGAAGTGCGCAATTGTAACCCCGCTGCACAAACGGAAGGGATCTAGGCTTGATGCATTGTCGTACCGGCCTATATCTGATCTCTTAGTTATGGATAAATTGTTGGAAAAAATGCTGTACGTACGAATCCTAAGTAAAATAGAGTTGAGTGATCAACAGCATGGTTTCAGGGGAGGAAGGTCTTGTCAGACTGGTACGCTTAAGTTTATTCAGGATGTATGTAACTATATTGATGTAAAATGTGGTAGAGTCATAGCAGTCTTCATTGGCCTGCAGAAGGCGTTTGATTCGGTGCCTCATCTCCAACTGTTGGTGAAGTTAAGGGATGTATATGGTATTGATGGGAACCTCTTAAAGCTTCTGACATCTTATTTGACTAACAGAAAGTTTAGAATAAAGATTTGTTCTGAGGTTTCTGATGCATTTGATTTATGCATTGGTGTGCCGCAAGGGTCGGTACTGGGACCATTGCTTTTTATAATTTATATAGATAAGGTGTCAGAGACGATTTCAAATGGAATTGATTATGTCCTTTATGCGGATGACCTGGTACTGTACTACTATTCCCCTGTGTTTGCGGATACAATTTCTCACATGCAGTCGTGTTTGAATAATGTGAGTGATTGGTTTGCATCACAGGGTTTGACAATAAATGTTTCCGAAACTAAATTTATGGTTTTACATAAAGCCAGGGATTATAGAGTGCCGGATGATGTTAAGCTAACCTGTTATGGTAATGATCTTAAACGAGTGTGGACATTTAAATATCTTGGTGTAATAGTGGATGCTAATCTAAGTTTTAAGAATCATTTTGTGTATGTCAAGAACAGAGTAAGTTCAGCTATTGGAATGATTAGTAATGTTAAGCGCTTCTTAAATTTCAATGTTTTCGTGATCATGTTAAATGCCTATGTATTGTCAGTTGTGGATTATTGTGCTTTAGTATATTTTGTGCAGGGTAGTACAGAGCTACAGGCATTACAAAACAAAATTAATGGCTTGATAATTCAGTTTACTAATAAGAGTGTGTTCAAGAAGCGGAAAAAGCATTCAGCTCGAGTAACAGTGATGCAGAATGTATTACTGGAGAGATTAAACACTTTGTCAGTTAGAGAAAGAATTAGCTTGTATTCAATGTCATTTGTCTATAATATGTTAAAATATGGGTCTAATGTTGCTAACTTTAAATCGAGATATGTACTGAAGCAGCCAGGGCGTGAGACGAGGTCTAGTACGTCATGTTTATTGGAGTATCCTACTAATTGTAGCACGGAAGCCTATAGACGTTCGTTCATTCATAGAAGCATCACTGAATGGAATGCATTGCCTGAGGATATTAAGAGCTTTGAGGAAACGTGTAATTTTCGAAATGTTTTTACTAAGCATCTAATTGCGGTAAGAACGCCTATAGAGTACTCAGTGTATCAACCGCCATGATTATGTATTGGTTTTGAGAATAAATATTTGGCAATGATTATGATTATGGGGTATATGATGATTATGTGATTAATATGCGAGTTAATTATTTAATTGATTATTGTCGCAATGGAATATTGTAATTATAGTAACTTTAATTTAATTAAGTGTAATTATTATAGTGTCCTTTATTGGAAAGCAGTACAATTGTATTGAATGAACTGACACTGAAATAAAGTCCACTCAAACTCAAACTCAAACCCCCTATGCAACATTAATTTTTTTTTCAAAATATTGTAACTTTACGTCATGAAGATAAATATACTAATGATAAATATTGAGGAATCGTCTATAAAAGACGTCCTTCAAATATCATAGGTTTTAATTCCCCCATTTCCATGTTTAACAATTTTATTTACCTATTTGAGCTACATTCTACATTTCATAAACGTACATACCTATATAGGTTATAAATATTTAAAAATGGCCCCTAATGAAGTCTCTTAAACACCACAGTTTTAAGTACCCCGATTTCCAGATTTAATTTTTTTAAATCTATTTTAACTACATACCATGCATAACTATATCCTTGTACGACTTGTGATCGTACCTACGAATTCTTAATAATTGTAACCGTACTGTGTGTACCCGTGCGACTCGTATCTATACCACTGGCATTAAGCGAACGCGTCACAAGCATTAATGGCAAAAAAAGCGTTGCACCGGCACCTCTTTTCCAGACCCGAGGTTTTGATAAATAGTTGAACCCCTCCAGTCATACCCTCTCCATTTGTACAACCGGCAAACCTCTTGCCACTTGCTGTCCGTCACTCCAAAATGATAATACTGTGAGTGCGACTACACATTTAATAAACTGTGAAATCCATGAATGAACGTTTAACGTGAACGTGAATAACGTGGAATGTGAGTGGAATGTGAGACACTGTGGTCATTTGAGCGTTGCCACAATAGGGTTCTACCCTTTTTTTACATAAAGCCTAAAAATACTAACAGATAAATTGCGCGGTCAGCTCATTATCTACTTTGGAACCTCTGGTTGACCAATCCGGCGCGAAGCGCTGGTTTTTAGATGCTGAGCTTAAGCATCTATAGGAATGGCTGTGTCCGTCCGTCTGTCTGTCTGTCTGTTCTTTATGCGCTACAGGTCACAGTTTTTAAGCGATATTCGTAAAATATTTTACACCATGACAGCTCCCAGGACATCGTACCGGGTCAAGGGCATTATGACAACCCTAGGGCAGCGACAGTAAGCCCAGGGCAGCAGCAGAGCGGAGGGTCACAGGCAGCGGTAGAGCCCTACCCATGGCAGTGTCCCCTATACAAAATGCAAAGACAAAAACCTAAATTCAGAACCAAAGCCAAAGCCGCAACTGAACCATTACATAGCATACTAGCAACATACTATTGTATATTGTACATTCATTACCTAACGTACATACTAAACGTTGTAAGTCAAATGTTCTGTTTTGGAGAAAATACAGCATTTTCTATTGATTTTTGAAATAATATATATTGATTTATCGATCTTTAAGAAAGTATGTGCAAGCTTACATAATATACATCTTGCATTCACAGACAGGTGTACAGTAACGAACTCGAGGATTAAACAGGGGTGAGTGAGATAGACAAAGCGACGGATCGATACGCAGGTGTCTACTGTATAGCTACATGCTGAAAACCATACAGCAAAACATTCCTACTCATTCCCCCTCCATGTCACACGCAACGCAGGTGCACTATTGTCTATGAGCAATGTAGCAAACGGTCATCGATTCAAAAAAATGCATAATATGTATGTAGTGTTGGAGCAGGATATGCTGTTTTCGTTGCCTACAGCAAGAGCAATATTTGCATATAGCAAGCGCATCAAAAAATGCCCGGGATATATAATGATTTGTTGGTTTTGCAGCAGGATATACTGTACCTTTTTCATTGCCTATAGCATGAGCAATATTTGCATATAGCAAAAGCACCGGTGTTGGTTTTGGTTTTAAAAAAAGCCCGGGATATATAGTGATTTCGGGTTTCGGTGTTGGTTTTGGAGTCAAAAACCGATGAAAGAAACCAAAAGTAGCTACTCAGGTCATTCAATGTATCTATTTTCGTGACACAAAGCGTACAAGAAAACCATTTTAAGTATTAACTAGGCTGCTTATGCTTAAGCAAATAAATATTAACTCAATATTATACATCTAAATAATAAGTGTGTATAATTGCATTTAGTAACACAAACAGTATTACTGTAAATATGTAAATGTGAGCACAAAATCCGCAAAACATTTGGAAACAGCAATTGCTATTTTAAGCTTGAGATAAATTCTACTTATTTACATAATTTATAACACTTTTGAAATACTTTGTATTAGCTAATAAATACTAGCTAACTAATACTGAGTGATAGCTCATTTTAAAGCCCTTGCAAAATTAAAGAAAATTATTGTTTTGCTTCAGCTTCTAGCTAACACTTTTTAAAGCAGTTTTTCGAAAAAACAGTTTTTAAAAAAAAAAATTGAAACTGTTAAAATATCACGGTGAACTCAAACATAATTAGATTCTTCTAATTATTAGGGTTCTAGTGATGTATCATTTGTACGCAAATTCTGCGAGTGACCGATCAAAAAATCAAATTTTCATTTCAACATTTTGGCGGGAAATTCAAACCGTTTCATTTTATACGGCAGATAAAAGGTCGCACATAAATAGTGCCACCAACTTTGACGGTGGGTCACCTGCAAATAAATAGCACCCTATTTCACGGATTATCATTTTTTGTTATATTTTATAAAAGGGTGGCACAGTAGGTGGGTGAGTCCCAACGTACGCTAAAGTTGGCTGGCCCCATTTGTGTCCTTATATTGAATATCCAAGTTTCTTCAATTTCTTATGATGATGTAAGTAGATACAGTTAAACCTTTTGTCTTCACTCTACCCAATGGTTAATTAAGATCTAATAGTTAAGACTGCTAGAGGGTGCCACAGTGTCATGCATTTTTGTAATTTATTTTATTTCTACCAGAGTTTAAATGCAGGCAGTGTAACCTCACTGCTTATAACTTGGTGTCAGTGAAGATATTGAGATTTATATTAGCGGAAAAATTATTTTTAATTAGTAATTAATTAGGTTTTAATTAGTTATTAACACTTAGCAGAATTTAATTTTGTTCGAGTTTAGCACATTTTTCTTTTATCGAGGACTTTAAAATGGCATGCCACACGTCAAAATATATCAGGTATTTCAAAATGGTTCCAGATTATGTGAATCGGCACAAATAAATATTCAATACTATGCATTAATCGTAGAAGGTAAAAGCGTTTAAAATGACACAATATACTACATAATAATGCTCTATATCACTGTTAAGGCTGCCATCAAACACGGGGCGAAGCCTTTTGTTAGTATTCCATAGAAACGAACTACAACGCGGCGCAGGCATAATTCACATGAGTTTAACAATCAGATGTTTCTGATTTTGACTTGCTACTACATTCATAATACATAAAGAGCTTGTTTTATTTTTTGTTTGTCATGAACATACATACCTATGTAGGTCATGGGTATTCGGGGAAGAAATTTAGGGATCGCCCTTAATGACGTGCTTCAAGTTCATAGTTTAAAGTACCATTTTCTGGATTTTCCGTGTTTTCGAGATCCCGTCCACTGTCCCCCCACACCTTTAGTGTCCAAATTCCCTGAATTGCAAGAAACAAGACATCGGCTTTGTTGTGGCATAGTGTACAATTTAGTAGTAGTGCTTAGTAGTTAGTGCTTGATGGGCTGCTTTGGTAATGTAAGTAATTATATTTTATTTATTTATTTTGAAAAATATGATGTGGTAAGGGGTTACCTAGTAAGTTTTTAATTTTTAATTTTTCAGTATTGTGGCATCCATATTTGTATGAACTCATGTCGTTGACATATAGTGTAGATTTTATGCAGTGACTTACGTAATATTTTATTTTATTTTATTCTATTTTATTTTGTAACATAAAAGTGGAGTTTTTAGTAAAAGTCATGAGTAGCAAATGTAATGGATGTAGACAAAAGATGGGACGAAACCAGACCAGAGTAGTATGTATTATTTGTGATAAGGGTTATGATGTTTTCTGTACTGGCTTACAAGTAGATAGCAGGCATGATGAAATAATATTGGATTGGGAATGTATGAGTTGCAGAAGGCGAAATGAAGTAGCATGTACATGCATAGAGTGTGGTGGTAGTATAGATATGCATGCTGTTAGTAGTGGTAGCCACTGCTTAGAATGCCTATTTCCTTTGTTTGATTGTTCTGCAGCAACAGAAGGAGATTATTTGGGTAACTGTGATAATGAGAGTGCTGAAAATAGCTTCTTATTGAATTCTAAAGGCTTTAAGTATATGCATATTAATGTCAATGGTCTTAATATAGGAAAAATTGAAAGCCTTAAATTGTTAGTTACTAAGTACAAGCTCGATGTATTGTGTGTCACTGAGTCAAAGTTAATTGATGTTGTACATTCTGGCTTAGTAGCTATAGAAGTATTTAATATGCATATATATAACAGAGTGGATGGAACTAGACGTGGTGGTGGTATTGTAATCTACGTCAGAGAAGGCAATTCTTATGTTAATTTAAGCATTCTTGAGGCAGAGCCAAGACCCAAGAAATTAAAGATAACTACTATTAAGTTGTTTGTACCATACTGTAAGCCACGGATAATTGTAGTAGTGTATAAGTCACCTAGTGTATGCAAAGCTGATTTTTTGGATTATTTCTCATTGTACTTAACTGAACTAAAGAAATTGGACCTTGAATTGTTAATTATGGGTGATTTTAATATTGACTTATCTGTTAGGGATAAGTACTCAAAGCTTTTGATGAATATTACTAATCAGAGTGCAATGAAACAGATAATTAAACAGCCTACTCGATGTACATTAAATACAAGTAGTATAATAGACCATATGTATGTAAGTGATGTAGCAATGTATGATGTTAAAGGGGTATTAGGCATGGTATTGCTGATCATTATGCAATTTTTGCTATAGGAAAGGCTGCAAAGGTACATTATCCTGTTAAACATATTACAACTCGGAATTATTTAGATATTGATTGAAAAATTGTGAATAACGATATGGGTCTTATTCCATGGAGTACTATGGATATATTTGATGACGTCGATGATGTACTTACCTATTTTGAATTGTCAGTTTTGAATGTTTTGAATAAGCATGCCCCTGTGATATCCAGGAGAGTTAAGGGTAAAGTATCACCATGGTTGACAGTAGAGTTAAAGAGAAAAATGCATCGTCGAGACTGTCTTAAATTTAAATGTGTGGAAAAAAAAGATCCCGTGCTGTATAATCGTTATAAGGAGGAAAGGAATAGCGTGAATAGGGACATTTGTGAAGCAAAATACAGTGACTACCGCAAGGAATTTGAGGAAGCTTCTATCTCCTTTAAATGTTTGGGCGGTACATAATAGGCTTAATGGAAAGAGTAAGATTGCTTCTCCTGTGGTAGAGCTGAATGTGGGTTCCAAGTTAATTGATGGGTCAGAGAAATTATTTAAGGGATTTGCATCTGCTTTTGTTGTCAAATCTTCTAATGACAATGTGAATAAATTGAATAATTTCTACAATAGCATTGAGACTAGTAGTGTAATTGAGCCGTTTACTCCTGAGGAAGTAGCGACAAGTTTTTCCCGATTAAAATTTAAATCTGAGTGCAATTCAAATGAGTTGTCGTACTTTGTTTTAAATAATTGTATGAAGTCACTGGCTTTGCCGCTGGCTCTTTTGTTTACACAATTCCTTTGTTTGGCATCGTATCCAACAAAGCTGAAGTGCGCAATTGTAACCCCGCTGCACAAACGGAAGGGATCTAGGCTTGATGCATTGTCGTACCGGCCTATATCTGATCTCTTAGTTATGGATAAATTGTTGGAAAAAATGCTGTAAGTACGAATCCTTAGTAAAATAGAGTTGAGTGATCAACAGCATGGTTTCAGGGGAGGAAGGTCTTGTCAGACTGGTACGCTTAAGTTTATTCAGGATGTATGTAACTATATTGATGTAAAATGTGGTAGAGTCATAGCAGTCTTCATTGGCCTGCAGAAGGCGTTTGATTCGGTGCCTCATCTCCAACTGTTGGTGAAGTTAAGGGATGTATATGGTATTGATGGGAACCTCTTAAAGCTTCTGACATCTTATTTGACTAACAGAAAGTTTAGAATAAAGATTGGTTCTAAGGTTTCTGATGCATTTGATTTATGCATTGGTGTGCCGCAAGGGTCGGTACTGGGACTATTGCTTTTTATAATTTATATAGATAAGGTGTCAGAGACGATTTCAAATGGAATTGATTATGTCCTTTATGCGGATGACCTGGTACTGTACTACTATTCCCCTGTGTTTGCGGATACTATTTCTCACATGCAGTCCTGTTTGAATAATGTGAGTGATTGGTTTGCATCACAGGGTTTGACAATAAATGTTTCCGAAACTAAATTTATGGTTTTACATAAAGCCAGGGATTATAGAGTGCCGGATAATGTTAAGCTAACCTGTTATGGTAATGATCTTAAACGAGTGTGGACATTTAGATATTTTGGTGTAATAGTGGATGCTAATCTAAGTTTTAAGAATCATTTTGTGTATGTCAAGAACAGAGTAAGTTCAGCTATTGGAATGATTAGTAATGTTAAGCGCTTCTTAAATTTCAATGTTTTCGTGATCATGTTAAATGCCTATGTATTGTCAGTTGTGGAATATTGTGCTTTAGTATATTTTGTGCAGGGTAGTACAGAGCTACAGGCATTACAAAACAAAATTAATGGCTTGATAATTCAGTTTACTAATAAGAGTGTGTTCAAGAAGCGGAAAAAGCATTCAGCTCGAGTAACAGTGATGCAGAATGTATTACTGGAGAGATAAAACACTTTGTCAGTTAGAGAAAGAATTAGCTTGTATTCAATGTCATTTGTCTATAATATGTTAAAATATGGGTCTAATGTTGCTAACTTTAAATCGAGATATGTACTGAAGCAGCCAGGGCGTGAGACGAGGTCTAGTACGTCATGTTTATTGGAGTATCCTACTAATTGTAGCACGGAAGCCTATAGACGTTCGTTCATTCATAGAAGCATCACTGAATGGAATGCATTGCCTGAGGATATTAAGAGCTTTGAGGAAACGTGTAATTTTCGAAATGTTTTTACTAAGCATCTAATTGCGGTAAGAACGCCTATAGAGTACTCAGTGTATCAACCGCCATGATTATGTATTGGTTTTGAGAATAAATATTTGGCAATGATTATGATTATGGGGTATATGATGATTATGTGATTAATATGCGAGTTAATTATTTAATTGATTATTGTCGCAATGGAATATTGTAATTATAGTAACTTTAATTTAATTAAGTGTAATTATTATAGTGTCCTTTATTGGAAAGCAGTACAATTGTATTGAATGAACTGACACTGAAATAAAGTCCACTCAAACTCAAACTCAAACCCCCTATGCAACATTAATTTTTTTTTCAAAATATTGTAACTTTACGTCATGAAGATAAATATACTAATGATAAATATTGAGGAATCGTCTATAAAAGACGTCCTTCAAATATCATAGGTTTTAATTCCCCCATTTCCATGTTTAACAATTTTATCTACCTATTTGAGCTACATTCTACATTTCATAAACGTACATACCTATATAGGTTATAAATATTTAAAAATGGCCCCTAATGAAGTCTCTTAAACACCACAGTTTTAAGTACCCCGATTTCCAGATTTAATTTTTTTAAATCTATTTTAACTACATACCATGCATAACTATATCCTTGTACGACTTGTGATCGTACCTACGAATTCTTAATAATTGTAACCGTACTGTGTGTACCCGTGCGACTCGTATCTATACCACTGGCATTAAGCGAACGCGTCACAAGCATTAATGGCAAAAAAAGCGTTGCACCGGCACCTCTTTTCCAGACCCGAGGTTTTGATAAATAGTTGAACCCCTCCAGTCATACCCTCTCCATTTGTACAACCGGCAAACCTCTTGCCACTTGCTGTCCGTCACTCCAAAATGATAATACTGTGAGTGCGACTACACATTTAATAAACTGTGAAATCCATGAATGAACGTTTAACGTGAACGTGAATAACGTGGAATGTGAGTGGAATGTGAGACACTGTGGTCATTTGAGCGTTGCCACAATAGGGTTCTACCCTTTTTTTACATAAAGCCTAAAAATACTAACAGATAAATTGCGCGGTCAGCTCATTATCTACTTTGGAACCTCTGGTTGACCAATCCGGCGCGAAGCGCTGGTTTTTAGATGCTGAGCTTAAGCATCTATAAGAATGGCTGTGTCCGTCCGTCTGTCTGTCTGTCTGTCTGTTCTTTATGCGCTACAGGTCACAGTTTTTAAGCGATATTCGTAAAATATTTTTTAAATCGCCACAAATGCGAATAAGAAGTGCCTCATTGTTTTTGAGAGCGATCGAACTAACCAGTTTCTCACAATTAACAGTTGACTGGACCAACTTTTTTAGCCATCTAAAAGCATTGGAGAAAAACGGGTGATTTTCCGCTTTGCATCAGCCAAATGCACCAGCTAAATGGTTTCCTTACAGGCGCCAGTCAATGCACCAGAAACATGCACAAGTCATCAGCACAAGCTACCCGCAGAAGTTACCTGCACCCACAAAGTATCCCTAAGGGGGGAGGTGTACTTGGGGTCACCCAAGAAGAAGTCCCAACAATCTCAACTATTTTTTCTTAAACCATGAAAAAACTTTAAATACTTGCACCTCCCACCCACAAAGTATCCCCTAAGGGGAGGTGGTGTACTTAGGGTCACCCGCAGATGACGTCCCTAAAATCTAATTTGTTTTTGCTAAAACCATTAAAAAACTTCAAATACTTGCACCCCCACCCTCAAAGTATCCCCTATGGGGAGGAAGTGTACTTGGGGTCACTCACAAATGACGTCCCAAAAATCTTAATTTTCTTCCTAAAACCATTAAAAAACTTTAAATACTTGCATCCTCTACCTACAAAGTATCCCCTGAGGGGAGGGGGTGTATTTGAGGTCGCCCACAAATGACGTCCAAAAAATCTTAATTTTCTTGGTATAACCATTAAAAAACTTTAAATACTTGCACCATCTACCCACTTAGTACCCCCTCAGGGGAGAGGTGCACTTGGGGTTACTCACAAATGACGTCCCAAAAATCTTAATTTTCTTGCTAAAACCATTAAAAAACTTTAAATACTTGCACCCCCACCCACAAAGTATTCCATTAGGAGAGGGCGGGGGGGGGAACTGGGGGTCACTTACAAATGACGTCCCAAAAATCTTAATTTTCTTGCTAAAACCATTAAAAAACTTTAAATACTTGCACCCCCCACCCACGTAGTATCACCTCAGGAAAGGGGGGTGTACTTGGGGTTACCCACAAATGACATCCCAAAAAATCTCAACTGTTTTTGCTAAAACTAATAAAAAACTTTAAATACTTGCACCCCTGACCCACTAAGTATCCCCTTAAGAAGGAGGGGTGTACTTAGAGTCACCCACAAATGACGTCCCAGAAATCTTCATTTCTTTGCTAAAACTATTAAAATACTTTAAATACTTGCATCCCCAACCCCACGAATTATCTCTTAGAGGAGGGGGGGGGGTTTAAGGATTAAAACAAATCACAATCTTAAAAATATAAATATTTCTTATACCTAATTCTTTACCAACCGCAAACTAATGCTCTCCTACTCAACAAATCATCCTTTTTAGGTTCAGAAGGGCGGGGGGGGGGATTCAGGATCAATCGTTAAATACGTCCGAAAAATTTAAAGCCTCGAACCTAAGGTTGGAATGGAGCACGCGACACCTAGATTCCCGTCTACAGCAATGAATCAGTAATGGCCTGAGCTAAGAAATCTCTGATACGAATCTGTAAGCGTGTCAGATATGCAACACATAAGATACATAGAGTCCCGTCAGCAAGTTAGCTTTGTTTCCTGTCGTTCCAAGAGAAAGTCCTGCTACGTTTCGCAGGCCTGGCGCGACATGTACCCCGGCCATGGTCTATCTCCTTGTTACGGCCCTCACTGTTTAAAATTGTGTACGTTTTTGCACCACTATTTTGTTAGTAAGCCATAGCCCGGCCCCTAATGGAGCCCGGCCCTGGTTCAGTGGACCACCTGAACCACCCGTCAAGCCGGCCCTGACGTTTCGTGTCTTGCAAAAGAGCCGGCTGCTTTTTGTTTGGACGACGTTAAGGCTGGTAGGGGTCAGACACAAATGGCGTTGCTTACCTTAAGAGTGGGTCACTTGACATTCCACCGTAAGGGCATCCATTCAAGCAATGCTTAAAAAGGTGACAAGCAGTTGGGTAGGCTTATAATTTTGGTAAATTTATGTGTCGTCATTTGTGTCCGTTCTTAAAGCTGGTCAAGCATACGAACTTAATATTTTAGGTTTGCTATCTTGTATTTGAATTACACTCGGAAAAATCTATGCTTATTTGCATCGAGCACGGAATGTCGGCAAAAACCAATTGCAATATACCATGATATATTTAACAAGGAATGAAAAACGGGTGAAATTCACGACTTTTTAACTTTATGCTGTAAACATACGCACGTTGATCGTAAAAGGGAAGTGACCGTTCATAAATAACTTCATTAGAAATTTCTATTTTAGAAAACCCACCCCAACTATTTTTACTTCATGCTGTGAACAAACGAACGAAGCTTATAGATAGTTGATGACCAACCAATAATGGCGTCATTCAAATTCTCAATTTTAAGGAACATAGTTTAACCGAATGGCACGCAGTTCGTAATTTTTAGTGTCCAGCAAATCTTATACATAAGTTATTTATAAATTATATTTCAACTTCGAAGGTTACACAAGTTAGGAGCCATGCAAGGATCATCTAAAAATGACGTCATTTAATTATTTTAATTATAGGAATCTCTTCTGTCTTTAGTTCAAAAATCAAATTAATGGATATCCCTAACACCGCCTTTTTCTAGCATACATACAGGGATCCTTCATAAATGACGTCATCACAAAATCACCATTTTAAGGATCCTTGTTAGTGCTGAATGCAAAATTTGGTAGATTTATATCTTCAAAATCTACTTTTACTAGTATACACACAATAATTGTCCATAAATAAAGTCGTCTAAATGTCATCATTTAAAAAACCCCGTTATCAGTTTAAACATTATGTAATATAGTATTTTTAGCATGAAATATTATTATTGTACATATTAGGATCGTCCAACAATGTCGTCACTAAAATATTGCACTTTGGAGGGTATAGAGTGTATTGTATGTAAATAAAGTGAGAAGATGCATCAATTGACTAAAGTCAATATTCGCTGTAAGCTCAGCATCTACTTCGGGCCCACGGTAGGCAAATCCGGCGCGAAGCGCCGGATTTTTTATGTCGATACAGAGATTTTTATTCTTGGTCCACTCAACTGCTTATGTTGCACAAACTGTAATTTTTATCTGGCTCAAAAACTATACAGCACTGCTCCTTCGCACTTGTGTGGGATTAAAAGTTGTTTGAATTTAATCGATTTGAAAACGCGACCTGTAGCGTGCGACAAGGGGAGGGTCAGACAGACACACAGACAGACATGCACCATTTCAATAGATGCATACGATCAGGGTATAGATATCCCAAACGTACTTTGAGAAAGAGTTTTCCCGAAAATCCCTGCCATCAAAACCCCTATAGTTTCTTCCCTCCCAAATCTCCCAGAGAGAGTTTTGAATCTGCCTACGCTTGCTATTGTTTTTTGAGTACCGGAATCGCATACGGAATTTGTTAATAATGACGTAAGTCACGTAAGAAAGATTATTTGTTTTAAGCGCGTATCCAGATGTGGCGAAATCCCCCCCCCCCCGCTCCCATTAAATGCAATTTTTAGGCCTGGCGACATTTGAGAGTCGCGATTTGACGTCCAACACAGTACGTAGTGCGACATCTCCCCAAACGACACTTGGTCTAACGACAACTGGTAAACGACAGTACGTCCAAAAAATTTTACGTCCACGTCAATGCGTCCTCAGACATTTCGATGTGCAACAAATCGCAGGGTGACAATAAGTCCAAAACAATTACGTCCAATACGATTATTGAACAAATTGATAATTTCAGAGAGTTTTTACTAAATCCAGCAACTCCTGACTAGTACCTAATCTAAATATACTGCCACAATTTGTTAATATACAATAAGTGGCAATAATATTCTAACTTATCACAATACATTTCAGATATCATAAACGGGTAAGTAGGCAGTTACTGCCTGGTACTTGCGGGCATGCAGGTAGCTCATAAGATTTGCATATGAATAATTATACATCCTCATCATTTTCAATAATATTAAAATTGCATACTTGACGATGAACGGAAGTTTTTCACTCTTTTCAGTCTTTTTTTGTCTTCTAAGTAGTAACTTTCATAAATTGTAGTGTTGTGCAAGTTTTTTCCAGTGCAATGTCTCAAATTGAAAATCTAAGTGCCTCCAAAAATTAAAAATTTGTTGAATCTACGATTAGTGAAAAAAACGCTCTTTTTGTGTGTGCAATTCTTACCTAATTCCTTTTGATCATTTGATGAAATGCATTAGCAAATAATAAATTCTATTTCAATACTCTGTATAAATATAAATATTTGAGCCTACATTATTAATCTAATTAATTTAATTAATTATTTTTAATTGGGATTTTATTAATTTTATTAATTTTGTTATTATTTTATTTATTTATTATAGTTAATATATAGCCTTGAGTGTCTGTCTATGGAATTCAGTTTTCGCCGCTGTTTGATTTGACAATAAAGCCATTACATTACCATTACATTACATAATCGTTTGGAATGTAATTCTTAAATCGTATTTTCAAATTAGCTTACTTTATAAATTTTGCAGCTTTATTGCATGTAGAATTATTAGAATATAATAGGATTTGCCCTAATGGTGATCAGTAGCCGCGATTTAAATGCTGCTGCAATAATTCCATTTTAGTCTTAATATTTTTATAATTATCTGAATTTGTTATTTGTTTTAATTTCAATATGGTGTACTTACTACCTCAGCGGCGGATACAGAAATTTTGTCTGGGGGGGGGGGGCTTACAATGTTAAGCCGCCATATTGGAAAATGGCCGCTCCTATCTCTACAATTTAAAAAAAAATCCTTCTAGGGGGGGGGGGCTAAAGCTCCCTAGACCCCAGCTCTGGATCCGTCGCTGTACTACCATGATATTTATTTAATTTTAATATTATTGTACAAATTTATTTTTTCCTTCTGTATTTAAATAATTAATTTCATGATAATGTCTAACGCTTACTTTGATCGATAAGTATTTTAATTTTTATTGTTTTACGATTTTTTATTATTACGTATATATTTTAATCCTAACATCTCGATTATTATTATTATTATTATTAAATAAGTTTGAGTATTATTACTGGTATAACTTAGCCTTTGCTCTTGAAATAACAATTTTGAGTAAGTTTTATCATTCCGCAATCAATAAATAAAACGAACATAATTTTATGTGGTGGCTTTTGATATTGTCACTCATCATCATATTGAAATAATCGTAATGGACGTAATTGTTTTGAACTGATTGTCACCCTGCGATTTGTCGCACATCGAAATGTCTAAGAACGCAATGACGCGGACGTAAAAATTTTTGGACGTACTGTCGTTTACATGTTGTCGTTGGACCAAGTGTCGTTTGGGGAAATGTCGTACTACGTACTGTGTTGGACTGCATGTCGCGACCCTCAAATGTCGTAGAATCAATTTTTAACATAGTGGAGATAGGAGCGGCCATTTGCTAAGATTGCCGCTTAACATTTTTAGCCCTCTATGGCGAAATCCTGGATCCGCCACTGATTTGTTTAAACGTCATACACATACATTATTAAAAATATTAAAATTAGGTTCATTTATGAGCAGACCCTACCCCGATCAGTATAATGCAGTGGTTCAGCACTTCAGATGTTACTTAGTTGCACGAACGTAAACTCACAAAACAGACCTGACTAGACTGAACTGCAAGCCACACTATAAAGTATCACTTGGGTTTCAGATGGGTTCCAGTTGGGTTTCAGTTGGGTTGAGTTCGGTAATGTAAAAGCATTTGCATGAAAGTGAGCATAATAATGCGCATCAGTTGGGCAGTTGGGTTTTTAGTTATAAAAATCTGAAAACAGATCTTGTCGAACTAAACTTAAGATTTTGGGGCTCTTTTGGCAAATCAGATCAGTTGGGATCAGATGGGTTTTTAGGTGTACCCGTTTTGCTGTTAGGGCTGCCATTAAACAAGGGCTTTAGCCCTTGTTTTTACTGTCTATATATCACTAATAACACTAATAACATTTACACAATGTAAAGGCCATACAATAAGTCAGACTATGGCTTTACTATGTATGTAAGTATGTATGTAACAGTATAGCCACCTGAAGGCATAACACCCATCACGGCACTGTATTGCTGTACGCTGAATGTATTCTAGAGTAAACCATATGAATGGAGATTCGGTGAATGCACAGCTTTGAATAAAGGAAAGAAGATAGTAGAGAATAGATAGCCACTGAATTAGATAGTGCGGCTGTTAAAGCTTGCGATATATTTAAAGTTTATTTGAAAGTATTTGGGAAATCCCAGACTCAGTATTACTGGCCAACTCCGCGACTGCGCCTGTGACTCATCATCTCTTAGACACAAAAGCTGATCCTGACCACTGCACTCCACGTAGTTACGTCAAGTATATCGACACTGCATCAAAAAGAAAAGTCGAGATATCGAGGACAGAGCACTGCTCCCCTCGGCCACAAAGTCAGGCTTAGCTTTACTATGTACAATTCACAATATAAATAAATTCACTATAGACAACACACATAATACGTCAAAGTATAAAAATAAATCACAATGAACTTTTAAAGGTAATAACTGTAGTCCAAATTGTGGCGGCCAAAAGGCGGCCCCTGTAGCAAAGTGGTTACACGATCTACACGTAACGCGAAGTAGTCGAGGTCGAATCTGAGATGGAGCACATTATTTTTGTGCCCCCTCTCTCAGACGTACTCGATGAATGGCCCTCGTGCCCGCCTACGTTGGGGCCGTGCGGGGTAGAGAAGCTTGCAGAGGAGGAGGACTGGGGGACGAGCGCGGAAGGCAGTCAGACGACGTGCGGGGATACTTTGCCTGAAACCATACCACCCTGGGGACAGTAATCCTGCAGACAAGTACTTTAAACGCAACCTCAAGATTCCAATAATCTGTCCCAATCGCTCACTCTACCTCAAAGTTTGAATTGATAAGTTATTAGAATAGTTGCATACAATTATTAATTTGAATTTGAATTGTTAAAATTAGGAAAAGCTTGTAAGGGTCTTGTGTGGTTGTTATCTGACTATCTCGTTGAGTCGAGTAGACGGTGGCATGAACCAGCTCTGTAGAACATCAGTACCTACTCTAAAACATATAAAACGAAATCCAAAGGGGAAGCAAAGGTTAGCCGAGGCTTTAACCCAAGCTGTAGATCCTGAGGTTGTGTCACTGAGAGTAGTGTAGTGGGGTGTCCAGAGTTGGGTAAGAATGCTCGGCTACTTAGAAGAGATGGGAAAGATATCAACACAACACACATTTCCTAATAAACTGTCTGTAAGGGCCTTTGCTATGTATCGGACGTTAAATAAAGTTTTTTTTTAGTCCAAATTGTATATATGTATGTATGATTTATTGCATTTTTGACCAAAAGGCCCATACACAAATCTAATTCACAGATCTAAATTCAGTTATTACACTCAACAAATTTTTGTAAAGTCATCGTACATCTATGCTCTTACATTTCTACTCATCATTGCAGATTGTACATACTAGAAAATATTACTTAAAATTAAATTATCATGACTTTTTAGAAGATCATTCATCTTCTCATTCTCACATATTATGATCCGTCAATTGCCCGTTATTTCTCAAAAATAAGTCTAGATACTCTATTTGGTTCCATTTTCAGGATTCTCTTAAGGTATAATATGGCTTGCTTGAACACTGTTATTTCTAGTTTACAACTTCCAGCTTCCAACCTAAATAGATAGCTTGGGGTATTTGTGGGTAGAGCTGGTATCTTCTTCATAAATCTGGTCTGCACTGGTTTAATTTGTTCTCAATATCCTATCCCCCATACTAGGCTACCGTACATTAGTGTGGCCATAGTTGTCGACTCAAATAATTTAATCCTAGCTTCCCACGAGTTGCACTTACTTTTACACATAATTTCCTATAGCCTAGCATTTGCTTTAAATGACTTGTTAATAAAATACTAAATAAAATAAAAAGTTGCATTACAAAATACCCCAAAGAAGCTAAAAGGAACTTCTAAGTTAACATATTGTTTTACAACCTCTAGAGGTTTCCCGTCATAAAGAAATGTTGAGTTTACCTTAAATTTGTACTTTAGGCAAAGATAATTACTTTTGTTTTCTCAGTATTGACTGTTAGCTTATTTAAAAGGCAGTATTCCTGTAGCTTCCTGAGTTTGTGTTTTAGGTCACCCTCACTATACGCAAAGATGACAGTATCGTCACCGTACATCCACATGTAAATAGCTATTTTTTTAATGATGCTTAAGCCACTAAGTCCCTGCTTGCTGAAAAAGGCATCCATATCAAAAATAAATATAGAGAACAACAGTGGGGAGAGAAGTTCCCCTTGAAGCACACCCTCATTTATATCAGTCGTACTAGTATGTCCTTTCTCTGCTCTAACTATCATGTTCGCCTTACCGTGAAGCTCACTTCGCGCCTTTTACTCAACCTGACTAGACGTGCATTCTGTTCTGCTTGTGAAATTGTTAAGTTTTTTGTGTTTTTGGTGGGAAAAATAAGTGTTGGAGTTTCTTAAACTGTCCTACAAGACAAGAGACAAGCTCGTGGACGTCGGTAAGTTAAAAATTCTAACCAATTTTCTTAATTAGGCGACTTTTTGGACATTCAATTCATTCTTGTTTTAATATTTTATTTCTGAGTTTGTGTTTCTCTGCCTGTGACGGTGTAAAAGATATGTTAATCCCATGCTTAACAATATGCACAAGTACTTGCTGTGTGGAGCTGGGCTTGTTGTGCCTCTACGCAGTCACGTGGTTTACGGAGTTTATTTCGTCATCTTTTAGACTCAGTAAACCACAACAGGCAGAGATGGGCAAACTCGTAGGGGTCATGGCGACTTACTGTCGCAACATAGCGGTAAGCACTCACTCACTGCATTTCTTTCTATTCTGTTTCAGATATGGATGATTTGAGCCTAAGTTCCTTTGGGGAAGAGAAGGGCGTCATTTCTGTGTCCAGGGCGGAGGAGGATAAACTTATCGGGACGGATGGTAAAATGAAGGTTAACCATAGCAAGCCTTCCTCCTTTACCTTCGTCTACATTAAAGATGCTACCTCGGAAGATAAAACAGAGGTCGGCATCCTCACTGCGGGCCTGGCCTCCATGAAGGCTGCATTAAATAGGACCGCGGGGGGGATAAGGATGGCTTCGGTGTGTCATTCAAACCTCTCTATTCCCCTGGAGATGTAAATGTAGCAGATGGCAGGGTGAGTGTAGTGGGGGGTGATGTTCCAAATGCTTTGCCCTAGAAACAGGGGACGAAGCAAAAGAAGAAGAACAAAACCAGTAAGACGGAGAGCGATAGGTTAAAGAGGACGAAGCAGAGGGAGGAGTCTGCCAATGAAGGCGTGGCTTCCCCCTCCACTAACTCTACTTTAACGGGAACCAGTCTTGAGGACTCACCAAAAGAGCCCACAACTAATCGGAATTGTGCAACTGACGCTTTGCCACAAGATATTTTTCCTCCTAAAAAGGAACCTGCGGAGACTATCTTGAACGCGGAGGATAAGAAAATAAATCCTGTAACACCAGAATCGAGCAAACCGAGGTCTGTACCAGCGGAGAGGTTTCTCCCGGGACAATACGCTGTTTTTGTTGATTTCTTTGACAATTATCAAGGCAGTGTTGTCTTGAATGCCCACCTCTTCCTAAAGGACAACATCCGGAAAGCTATGTTGGTGGCTTGTGACAAGCCTGAAGGTGAGATGCTTTTGATGAACAAAAATCATCATATGGCGCAACCATCCGTGGTTGACTGCTGCAACCAAGCAACAGCAAACTTGGTCATTCAGCAGTGTCTTACCCTGACCTGGAAAAATAGTGTCAAAGCTGTACACCAGTTTAAGGGTTTGCTATATGCTGATGCCCCTAAACCAGTTAAGGCTCCCTTATTTTCCTATGAGGTATTTATGTTAGATGGACGTATTGCTCTCCCTAAATTCCCTTCAATTCTGGGGAAGAAGAATAGCCCGCTCAACACTGCCAAGTGGAGAAGTTAGTTGCCTAATAGAACCGGCATGGCTGGTCAGGAACCCTTCCACACCTGGAATATAGCAATAGATAAGGGTTCAGTTGAGTTCCTGGCTGCCCGTGGCAATACGCTCTATTACCTAGATGAGATTATAGATTTTAAACCTCTTGTGGGAAAGAGACGTGGGGCGGATGCACTCGGTGGTGAAAAGTGAGCGCAAACCCTAACATCGGGTCAGGTCACCCGTTGGGTTCCATTGCTATGACATCTTGCATTGACCTGACCCAAATTATTATGCACCACCCCAAAACTGCACCAACCTTTCTATGTGGTCTGCGAGAAGGAATGGTGCGACAAGTGCTCACCAAACACCACCAATGTAACCGACATTAACAGATCCTTTCCGCACATATCATTCTGGTACGAGAGCTATACTACTTTAATGGAAAAATTAGATGCCTTGGAAACAAGGATCAACTTTTTGTAGCCAACACACGCAAAGTGCTTCGAGCTTGTATGTTGGCATATAAAAATATCGAAGCATCACTGCGTTCCCGCTTTTTTGACAGAGATATTGTTAATTTGCAAACATGCTGGGAAAGTGAGATAATTGTCTTTGCCTCAGTGTACATGCCGGGCGACATAACGTCCCCTCCTCCGGGGCGGATGCTGATGGAACTTGTTGCACACTGTGAAACAAATAGGCTACCCCTTGATGTTGTTGCGGATGCCAATGCACATCACCATTTGTAGGGTAGCACAAATACCAACGCCATATGAGAATAATTACTTGACTACCTTTTGCCAACAGATGTTAGTATGGTCAATGTTTGTAATACTCCTACATTCGTTGTTGCTAACCAGAGTGAGGTCCATGACCTCACTTTGGCAAATCGTCTAATGGAATTTCGTATCTCAAAGTGGAGAGTATCGGATGATGAATCATCATCTTACCACAGATAAATTAGATTCCAGGTCCAAGCGGAAAGATCCCTCCCACCCAAACTATCGCGTAATATCTGCAAAGCGGACTGGAAAAAAATTTAACTAACTTCTAAGAGCAATGTTCGTAGTTTATCCACTGGTGAAAATATCCTTACTCGAATGGAAATGGACACTAACGCTGGTTGAATTACAATTGCACTCATGAGAAGTTTGGATTTAGCCTGTCCGCTGAGGCCTACAAAACCCTTAAATAAAGTTGTTTCATAGTAGAGCAAATATTTCACTCTGCTTTGTAAAAGGGCTTGCGCCCTGTACAGGCAAATGGGATCAGTTAAAAACCGGAACCCCTCTCAATGGGAAGAATATGTTACTGCGCGTAACGCATTTAAAGATGCCTTAAGAAAGGCAAAACAGGACTCCTGGGTTAAGTTCTGTGGTGGAGTTAACAACTACTCCAATGCAGTCCAGGTTCTTTGAAACCAGGTTTTTTTATGGACTCTGTCAGTGATAGAAGAACTGAAAGCCATGAGGATTCCCTGGACCTTCTGCTTCGTCATCACTTCCATAAAGACCTGGACTGCCCAAATAGTCCCCTAGGCTTTGATTTATACCCTACTAAATGGGAGAGGGCGGACCAATTAGTCACGCCGGACTCCTTAAAAGCAGCTGTGTACAGCTTTAAACTATTTAAATCTCCATAGGTTGATAGATTTCTACCTGTCTTGCTACACCGTGGACTGCGCATCATCTCTAGTCATTTATGTCTGCTATATAAGTCCTGTCTGTCCTTAGGATATGTTTCCTCTGGATGAAGGACTTCTAAGGTGGTATTTATACCTAAACCAGGAAAGGAAAACTATGGGTGGCCAAACGCTTGGCGCCCTATTCAATTAAACTAAGTTCTTCTTAGAATATTAGAGCGATTAGTAGACAAACATTTAGAACTCCTGCCTTGAAAACGAGGTTAACAAACAATCATCAATTTGCCTACATTAAGGGATTATTAACGGACACCGCCATGTATAGAGTAATGGAGTTTGTTAAAAGTCCTTGAGTGATGGTTTTGGGAGTGTTTGTCGATATTAAGGGTGCATTTAACTATGTGCTAATCAAGGCGATTGACACTTCTTTGAGTCAGTTTGATGTCGAGACTGCCATTCAGCTCTGGATTAATTATTTTATACAAGACAGACTAATGGTCTTTACCATCAATAATGTGTCCTGAACAAAAAGTGTCAGCCGTCGATGTCTACAGGGAGGTGTTTTATCGCCTTTACTGTGGAACCTGGTAATGAATTACTTACAAGTCTCCTTGAGTACATCGGTGCCGTCCCTCCTTAATCAAGGATTTGCAGATAATACTGGAATTTTCCAAAGAGCATAGGTTTATGACACTCTTGTAATTAAATCTCATGATGGCCTTTGGGTCACTTAACCTAGTGTCAAGGTGTTGGTCTTATTAACCACAACAAAACGGAACTAGTCTTAGTTACAAAAAACCCAAGGAAACACCCGCCGCCAATGCGGTTTAATGGCGTTTCCTAGGAGATTAAATCAACAGTGAGTTATCTGGGGGTCGTTCTAGATAGATGACTCACGTTGCTGCCTCAATGTAAATCTATTTGCTTAAAGGCATCAAAAGCACTAGGTAAATGCAAAAGAATGGTTGGAACGAAGTAAGGACTATCTCCAAGAGTAGTCAAGTGGGCCCACACTGCCATCGTCAGGCCTTTATTGGAGTATGGGATATTGGTGTGGGCTACGGATCTTTTAAAGGTCTAGTATGTCTCCCGCCTTCAAAAACTTTAAAGGCAAGCGTGCCTAATGATCACAGAAGCATTACCCTGAACTTTAACATCTGCCATGCAGTGCTTGATTGTTCTCACGCATATAGAGTTTACTCTGAAAGCGGTGGCTATACGGTCCTAACATAGGCTCAGTACAAGGGGTCTTTGGACTTCTTATCAAATGTTTGGGGGGTCGTTAAGTCACACGGCAATCTGCGAGATGTGGGTTAATTCCTGCCCTACTCTTTGCATGCCAACTGACTAGACGAACCTCAAAGACATCAATACTAGACGCTATGATGTTGATATTCAATTTCGATGTGTGTGGTATTCTGATCTTTCAGAACTTCCCTTGGGTGTTGTCTGCTACACTGGTGGTTCCAGTAATGGAGTCCTTATGGGTTGCAGAGTACATATTGAGAGGTGGGCAGAGAAAAGAACGACAATATTTTATGAATCGGTTTACCTTATCAAATTTATCTTGGTTTTCAAATCTTAAGTACTGGCTATCTTCCACGCTATTACATGGCTGGAGGATAATAACGTACGTGAAACATCTATACACATTTATGTTAATAGTCAGAGTGCTCTGAAAGCACTTCAAGCGAGGCTAATCGACTCGCTATTTGTCCTGGATTGTCATCACTGCCTTAACAGGGTTGCTGCAAGCAACTGTGTGAAGCTGGTGTTGAATCCAGCCCACTCTAGTTACTGTGGTAACAAAGAAGCTTACAGACTGGCAAAATTGGCCTATGATGCCGATCATTGCCGTTTTATTGGTCCTTCTCCTGTGGTCCCTATTTCTCTATCGCTTGTTCACTGGTCAACCAAAGAGCTGTCCTGGGAGGAGCATAAAGGTAGTGGACCATGGTGCGAGGATGTAACAAAACCAAAATATGGATTGAATCGTCACTCTATAGTAGTCAATCCCTAATTCGGCATTTGCGTAAGCATCTCCGTTGTCTAATTGGTTTAATCACTGAACATGGAGAGCTTAGAAGGCATAAACTTCTTTTGGGCTCATCGGACTCGCCTACCTGTTTATGTGGTGAGGAAAATGAAACTCCTATACATTTTCTTACCACGTGTCCGAGGTTTGTTTTCACCAGAAATTTATATCTAGGTAGCTGCATCTTTACATTAGATATGTTACATGTTATGTTAGGACAGGCCACTGCGGGAGAACTGCTGGCGTACTCATATGCGACTGGTTACCTCGCGGGCCAAAATTAAACATAATTACCGGGACGTCCTTAATGGGCCTTATTGGCCTTGGCGGTGTCCATGTGGACCAGTTCCATGATCCACATGGTGCCTAATAAAAATCATAATAATAATAATACCGTAAAGCTCTTCATGTATTCTAACTATCTTTGCACTAAGTCCCATTTAAAATAGCTTGTTCCACAATATAAAGTGGTTTATTGAGTGAAAAGCCTGCTTAAAGTCAATAAAAACTACAAATACTTTCCTACCTAGGATTCTTATATGGTTGTGGATAATTCCTGTCAAGGAGAATATTTGATCTAAACAGGACCTGTTCTTCCTAAAGCCAGCTTGCGACTCTGGTAGTACCTCACACTTATTTGCCCACTTTGTTATTCTTGCTAGCAAGATTTGAGTGAAGAATTTGGTGATACAGCTCATTAACGATATTTCTATATAATTTTCCAGATTGTTGTGGTCTCCTTTTTTATAAATTGTAACTAATTCTATGTCCGACCAGGAGTCAAAGCCTTTTTCCTCAGATAATACTTTGTTAAATAAAAATAGTACATATTTTTAGATGCTGAGCAAGCATCTAATGAAATGGTCATGTCCGTCTGTCCGTCCGTCCGTCCGTCTGTTGGCCCCACGCTACAGGTCAAACCGTTTACACTATTGTCCTAGAACTTTTTTAAAACAATCACAAAAGCGAACCGGCAGGTTTGTATTGTTTTTTCACTGTAATCAAACTGACCATGGCTTAGCAATTAAATGTTAAGCTGACAAAGGTCAAGAAATTTAGAAGTGAGCACTATAACAACGGGGGTAGCGATAAACGTAGCTGAGCGCAAGACATATGCCAAGCTATAAAACGAAATACATAGCACCATTTCCAGCCAGCTTTGGGGATCGTACGTAAATGACGTTATCTAAAAATTACCACTTTAGAAATTTACGTGAAAATTTCTTTTATAAAATCCCCCTCCCCAGCTGCTATCGCATTTACATTAGGTAAGCAGGTTAGGGGTGACGCGCAAATGACGTCAGGCAAAAATTTCTTTTAAACACCCCTACCCAGCTGCTATTGCATTCACATTTGGTAAGCAGGCCAGGGGTAACGCGCAAATGACGTTACGTGAAAATTTCTTCTATACACCCCCAACTAGCTGTTATTGCATTAAAATTAGGTAAGCAGGCTAGGGGTGACGCGCAAATGACGTCACGTGAAAATTTATGTTAGACAGCTCCACCCAGCTGCTTTTGCATTCACATTAGATAAGCAGGTTAGGGGTGACGCGCAAATGACGTCACGTGAAAATTTATGTTACACAGCCCCACCCAGCTGCTATCGCATTAGCATTAGGTAAGCAGGCTAAGGGTGACGCGCAAATGATGTCACGTGAAAATTTAGGTTAGACAGCCCTACCCAGCTGCTATTGCATTAACATTAGGTGAGCAGGCTGCGGGTGACGCGCAAATGACGTCACGTGAAAATTTAGGTTAGTTAGTCCCACCCAGCTGCTATCGCATTAACATTAGGTAAGCAGACTAGGGGTGACGCGCAAAGGACTTCACGTGAAAATTTCTTTGTGACAGCCCCACTCAGCTGCTATTGCATTTACATAAGGTTAGCAGGTTAGAGGTGACGTGAACTGACGTCAGGCAAAAATTTCTTTAAGACATCCCCACACAGATGGAATCGCTTTCTTATTATTTACGCAGGTTGAGGGTGACGCGCAAATGATGTCACGTGAAAATTTCTTCTACATGTGACGGACTGACCTATATGTGTTATACATGTTCAGAGATCGTCTATACTAACGTCCTTCAAATACCATAGTTTCCAGTATCTTAAGTCCTAAAGTTAAATTTGTTTTCATTCTATTTTAACTACATGTCACGTACTTACCTATAAGCGTAACAGATATTCAGGGATTGTCTATAATGACGTTATTTGTGATTAGTGCAATTTATAAAACAAATTTAGCTATATTAAATTACATGCTACGAACATTAGTATGTCTTATTGATTGTAGAGGAGCTTCCATAAATCTTATATCATCTTTTAGCGTAATTTAAATTGTCTTGCACCTTTGTTGAATTCAGCATCTACTTTGGGCCAGCCCACGGTCGACATATCCGGCGCGATGCGCTGCATTTATTTTATTCCTCTGTCATGCTTTCAGGCATTTATTTGATATGCCATCTAATCCTGGACTTTTATTGTACTTGAGCTTGGTAATGGCTCGATCCAGTTTCCATAGTTGTATTTTTGTATCTAATTCGGAGTCTTTTACTCCGTAGAAGTTGGTATGTTGTGTGTCTTTTTCTAGCATAATTGACTTTAAAGTTTCTACTTTTAAATACCTCTACTGTCTCCCAAAATTGTGCTGCCGTTTTTACATTTTCTAATCGATTTCTTAATTCCTTATAATAATTTTTCTTTTTTATCCTACAGAGTTTCCTAAAATTAGGTTTGGCTGTAATAAATTCTTTATGTGTTCCATATTAGAATTGTGACTGTAAAATTCTACATGACTTTACTAGTTGTTTAAATTTTTTACATTCCTGGTCAAACCATGGTTTGTTTTTAAAAACTTTAACTAGTATACTATTACAGACTAGTTTGTGGGTCCTTGCAGTTTTAACTATGGCTGAGACTAAGTGGCTATTTAGTGTTTTAATTAAAGTATCAATATATTGTGGTTGAATGTCAGGTAGTTTTTGACGAAAAAACGGTATATTTTCCTTCAATAATCTCACTTTTATCTTACCATTACTATTGAAAGTAGTATGTTTAACTCTGCTAGAAGAGAGGGTTACCATAATTGGAATGTGATCTGATGTAAATACGTCTATACACTTAAATGATTTAACTCTATTAATAATATTATAATGTATTAAGCAGTGGTCTAATACTGATTTTGCCCTAGGGTTTGAAAACGTAAAGTTGCCAGGTATGTCCAGCTTTACTCCTCTATTCAAAATTGCCAAACAATTTTTGCTAAAAAATCCAAAAACAACAAGGCAGCAGGGTTTGCACCACCGTCTTGAGAAATTTAAGTGTTTATTAGTGTGGTTCCTTTAAGTAGATTGCCGTCTCTGTCTCCTTCATTGCCAGTTCTAGCATTGAAATCCCCTCCAAGTATTAATTTTGCTCATCAGTGAAGGTGGTAGCCCCTTCACTGCCTCGCTGAGTTCTGTAAAAAAAAAGAAATACCACAAATATTTGTATTGACATACACATTTCCGACTACCAGTAGTCCCATTGATTTAAAATTTTCAAATGATATAATTAGGATATTATTTTTGTCGTACAATATTTTATTTATCATAAACTTATTTTTATAAGCCAATAAACCTACGCCATTTGAGGTTCTTCCAACCTTATTTAATCTGCTAGCAGGTAAGTGTGTGTACTTAAAGTGACTAAAGTTGTTACCTAACAACAATTTATCAGACTTCTCCCAAGTTTCACTTAAGCATATAAAATCACATTTGTACAGTTCTTTGCCATCATCCTTATGTAAATCTAATAAATTCCGTATACCGTAGACATTTTAGTAAATAATTGATATCGGTGCGTTTTTTGTAAAATCAATGTATGAGCCAAGTTCCTAATTCAGCTCAACTAGTTGAGTCTTGTCGCTTTTGTTTTTCTTCCTGTTTACCTCGATTTTAAATCGCCTAAACTATTTTACTGTAGATAAATGTTGTTCAGTCTTTGCTTTTCGGTACATTTCGGTAGTGGGTTTAGTAATAGTTGGTCTTTTTTGCTAAGGCATAGATGAATGTGCACTTCCTTCATTGAGTCTTTTAACTTAGACTTATTTTTTAAGACCAAAGAAACATGCGATATTTCCCTTGGTTTAACGAACAGTAACAGAGATTTTTCTTGTTTTGAACCTTTGGCTCTTCTGGCTTCCAATATTTTGAGTGTTCCTAGACCGAGCTCTGTTTTCAGGAGGGCTACGGAGTCTTCTTTTGCTGTCTTGTTGACTTGGAGACCAGATATCATAATTTCTGTTCTTCGGTTAGAATTCTCCAGCATATCCAGTCCTCGAGAGATAACAACTAGTTGTTCCGTGGCACTTGTGACTTGTTGGGTTGTCTTTGCTATTCTTTCCTCCATTCTAGATTGGTTGACTCTAAATTTTCTTTCAAGTGCACCCAGCTTTCCGTTTATTGAACTTTCAAATTGAGTCATTTTATCATTCATTTCTGATATAAAAGACTAGTGGTTTGCATGCAGCTGTAGGGATATACTTTTGGAAACTTGTGCTGTTATTTTCTGCGCCAAAGCGTTCAGTTAGTTGGCAATTTGTTGATTTACGAAGTTAAAAAGTTGTTTTTGATCTCCCATATTTCACTCCTATTCAAAAAAATATGTGTGCTAGTATCTTTCAGCCTTTATTTTAACGGACAGGCAATAGACAGGGCCTTTGGCCTACGTATAAAAAAAAGAACTAAGCTTTTTGTTGTTAGAGTTGGTCGTGTGAATGTAGTGATTTAGCGTTGTTCCTTAGTCTTGTACGCTTGCGGCGTGGTCGAATTTTGAGAAATAAATATACTAGTGTGTGTATTTTCATCCAGCTTTGACCGGTTTTCACTTAACGAAGCACTTTTCTAATTGAATTAATGTAAAAAGAAGTAACAAATAATATAGGTGAAAAATTGAAAATTCTAAAAAATTTATGAAATAAATCACAAACTCAGATAATTAAGTAGTTCGCTTCTTGCGCGCACTTCTGTACTCCAAAGTGTAAGCTATTAACACCAATATACAGAATATAAATGACTTAGCCTACAATTAAAAATAGCTACATAACTGTCTAAGGTTTAGACTACTTACAGTCACAACAATACTGTGTACTATGAGGCCAGTAAATAAACTTTCAAAATACTGTGATCTTTTTGATAGCGCTGTCTTGTATGTGTAATGCTAATCCAGACTCGTGCAGACTCCAAGGCTCCTTTAAGAAGTCTTTCCTGGCTTTTGACTGTCCATATATATAGTCCACACTGCATCATAATATATAGATTATATAGCGAATCTCACACACACACACATGGGCGTAGCCCAGTAATTAAGATACAATGCACGGGAGGGAACTAGAGAGAGAATGAGGATGACGAGGAAGCATCCTCAACTAGTATAGAGAGATGGATAAGGAATGCGAAGGACGAAAAGGGAGCGCAACATGCATGAATGGTGGGCCATAGAATAAAGGTGCGCGCACGTGCTCTCTAGGGACTAAAAATAGGGCAAGTCCCAGCCCTTTTTCGTCTCACTCACAAATTTACTCAAAATTCTTTTACAATTCCTGCACTGAGTCATGGGTTGAGTGGGATGGAATTTGGGTGGCTCATTTATCCCAACTATACTGTGTAGTATGGGCCAAGGCACACACTACTATACAGTAGTATATAGTGTGGGCTCTTAGATAAGCATTTTTCCCTCAAACAATTCTTTTGAGAAAAAAATTGGATGATTGACATTTAGGAATTTCTTACTAAATATGTTTATTCATCCTCCCCAGTATATATATAGTAACTAAACTATAGTACTATATAGTGACGGTACTTGAAGGAATTATAGGTGTCCCTCCTGTCACTCACTGTGTCATCGTAAACACTGGTGATCGACAGCTCAATGGAAAGCACCTTTGTGATAATGTGTACATAAGAGCTGACATTACTGAGTTTGCCAAGTGGCTCAGTCGACAGGCTGACGTCGCCAGTCTCTTATGTGTACCAGACGTGAAGAAACTGACTGTGTTTGAGAAGCCCATTCCTAAACCCCGGAAAACTTTGTTAGTTGACTGTGCTACTACTAGTACTGGGGAAAAGAGTGAAAGTGTCAAAACACAGAAGCACAAGACTGACAAAGTGCCAAAGACAGACCGCTGCGTGTTATGTGATAAGTCAGGACATGACATTGTCAAGTGTTGTGCTTTTGCCAAGCTAAGTGTGCCTCAGCGTTGGAAGTGTGTGACCTCGAGAAAGCTGTGCTTTTCCTGCCTCAAGGGGACTCATCGCATTAGGGTGTGCCGGAAGAAGACGACGTGTGGAGTCAACAACTGTCAGCAGTATCACCACCAGCTTCTTCACGGTGAAGTCAGACCCGGTCAGCGAGCAGTGAAAACCTCTTGTGACAGTGCTACCAGTGCCCCAGCTCTCTTTCGTATCTTGCCTGTGACTTTGACTGGCCCAGAGGGAGAGCTGAAGACGCATGCCATACTGGATGAGGGATCCAACTGTTCTCTATTAGACAGTGCTACGGCTAAGAGAATAGGTGTCAGGGGTCCACCAAGTCAGTTGCATCTTGGCTGGTTGCACGCAGGGGCAGAAATGAAGCCGGAGTCTGAGCTAGTGACAGTGACAGTGCGAGGACCAGGCAGTCAGAAGACCTTTCAACTTTCCAACGTGTTTACCGTGTCAGACTTAGACTTTCCTAACCAGACTGTCAACGTTAGGAAGCTGACACAGAAATGGCCGCACTTAGCAAAAGCTTCGACATTGTCATTGGTGAATGCGAAGCCAACCATTCTCATCGGAGCCGACCATAGTGACTTAATTGTGTCCCGACAAGTGATAAGTGGTCCTCCAAATTCGCCAGTTATTTCCGTTACCAGACTGGGCAACGTGATCCATGGCAGTTTGGGCGGGAATAACAAGATAGTGACTGACGATAGTGTATGTACTTCATGCGTCGTTAGTGTCAATAGCATAGGGAGTACAGACAAGCCTGCCCCGAAAGTGAATAGACATCGACGTAAAAGTCATCGGGTGCGCAAGACTCAGTTGTTGGAGCCCAGCGTGACGGAGCCTAGCCTGACAGGATCCAACGTGACGAAGCCCCAAGTGACTGCAGCTGACTCACCGTCATCGCCGAATCATCCAGAGCCAACCCGTCGAATCATCTGGCCTCATCGCAGGAAAACTCCGAGTGTTGGTGACCTGGTATTTGTGACTGACTCCCTCAACCCATTGTACCAGAGGCAGAATATTGGCAACATTTCCTGACATGGATGGACGAGTGTCAACTGTCGAGGTCAAGACGGCAAAGGGAGTCCTCATTAAGACTGTGGAAGAAGTATGTGTGCTCGATCTCCGCACCAGTCGAGGTGAGATATCGTCACCGGGGGGGAGTATGTTGACGAGCCCACATAATGACAACCACTGACGTCGTAAGTTTTAAATTACCCGCCTTGTTACTGAATCCGTAGACTGAAAGTGGGATAAGGAATAGTGTGTGAAGTGCTATAGTGTCAAATTGTATAGCATAAGACATTAGTTTCAGCCTAGCTATAGGAAATATTGTATGTAGGTACATAGGTACTTTGAATTGTCATGTACTAAATGGGGTTTCCATTAATGATTTTATTAGTTAAGTATGGTAGTCTAGCTACGCCTTGATGTCATGACTTTTTAATGAATTTTGTATGAAGTCATTTGTGAACTACCCCGAAGTTGTCGAAGTGTCATTTAGAGTTTTGATTGGATGTAGAATTTTCTATGTCATATATAGTCGAAAGTTCCGTGTGCTTGTCATAGCACTATGTTAAATGAAACATAGAATTTCTTCGACGCATCAAGTTCGATCCAGAGGCTTCGGCTACATTCATGGGAATTCGACCATAGTGTGGAAAAATCGAATGCCGTACCGGGGATTCGATAACTGTCCCGACGCTTCCATTCTCAGTCTGCCGGAGTATTTAAGCCAAGACAAAAACTGCAGCCGAGGTCAGTCTCTGGACAGCCAGTTGAGAGAGCGGTACAACTCAGAACCAGAATCTTTCACATACATAGTACTAGTAGTGAGAAGTCAGTATCAGTCATTACTATTCTCATAGTACATATAGTGTAAAGTATTGTGAAGTGATTGTCATACCTTTTAGTATTTGAGTGTTAAATTTAAATAGTACGGACAAAGTGGCGCTAGTAGCGGAAATTGTGTCTCCATTTACTATATAGTGTCACTCCATGGATTGTACAGATACATTTATTTAACATACACTTTTGTCTTTAGTGTGCAATATACTAGAAGTTGAGTGCCTGACTACGGCAGGACTTTGAGTCATTTATATTTAAGTTTACTGTGCTTAGTTTTATAGTGATTCCACATTCTGCCTTATTGTATGGGCTTTACCCTGTGCTAATATTATTGTGAAATGAATTAAACATTATAATAAACACAGTATTGAGTTATTTACACTGTAGTGACTGTGACTTGTGTGCAGTGTATTTATTTTACATTTGAACACCCGGGATCCGGTTTTTGTCTGTCATCTCCCATATTTGAGCTATCGAAGTGTTGCCGCCGCAACATTTATGAAGCCTAAAGTTTTTAAAATAAGTGGTAATATAATTCTAGTTCTAGTAAAACCACAACAGCAAGTAATAAAAAATTTCTGTTACGCTTGTTACACAAAATCATTTTGATTTATTAGGTGGAACTTAATTGTGTAGTTGCTACAGAATTACGTTTATTAAGCATGCCACAGTAAACGAATTCAGTATTCAGCTAATGTGTAGTAAGCCATTATGCAATTTTTTGCTTAAATCCTGCCAATCAAAAATTATTCGTCGAAGTAGTCACCAAAATCGGTTTTGTGCTGTGAACTAACGATAAGTTCACGGAAACAAAACTCCAGAATAGCATGGATTGTATGATTGATTTGGTAGCTACTTTTGAAACTTGTAAATTTTAACGTTTTTTATAAATTTACTCTATCTGTGCTTGCACAAATGCCAGTATATTATGCCAAGATGAAAATCAAAATTTTTTCAATTTACCACTTTATACCAGTATGTGCCAAAGTGTCACAAAAACAGTATTTACCACCCCTGGCCTGGTATTTACTGGTATTTACTATGGTATATACCACAGTGGTATTTACCACTTAATCACCCTGTAAAGTGGTAAGTTAATAGTAAGCTTAAAGTTTCCCCTTTGCCATTTACCTAAAGTAATTAGTGGCAGCGTCATATATTTTGACATATTGATAAATAGGTTCAAAATTTTATTATCTGAACTACGAAAGCCAATTTGTTTACAAAATCAATAAAATGGGTGACAGTAAATCTAATAGTTGTCCAAATACTCCTCCTAAGGAAACAAAACGACTTTGTGTGTAAAAAATGGGAAGAGAACCCATTGTTTGGGTCATGGGTAAAAAAGAGCGAGGATGAGCATCATGCACGTTGTTTTTGGAAAACAAGTCAGTGTTCAGGTAAATGCGAATATTAAACCCGGAAAATTTGGAATTTCTAAGTTAACACAATAAACTTATGAAGTTAGCAAAATCACTAATAATTGAAGTTAATTAGTTAATAAAGATTACAATGATTACAGTGCGGTGAAGCTGGGATTTCAATTGCTAAAAAAATAACATGGAATTAAAAGAAAAAGAAGAACATGTTTTTCTAAAGTAGATACCGCTGAGCTTTTTAAAATAACATCGTTTGTTATTTCACTTCCAGTGTGTAATGCGTACGCTGAGCGCGTATTTAGTCATATAAAATCATCCTGGAGAGATGAAAGGAGTTCAATGCTACTTGATCTTGTGAAAGCTGAGGTTCAATTAAGACTTTAATACAACTTATCTTGTGTTGAATTTAGGGTTGCCAGGTGTCCTGGAAAACGCAGGACAGTCCTTTAATGGAGTGCCATGTCCTGCGACCTTTCGTAAGGCTCTAAAGGACGCAAAATGTCCTTTAATTAAATGTTGATAGAAATTTAGTGCAAAAAGGTAGCTTTTAAACATTTTTTTTGTGAAAAAGTTTGATTCTTATGTGAATTGTTGTTTATATTGACTCCATTACTCTCTATGATCTAATTTCTACTTACTTATCTTAACATGCAAATACTTGATTATGCAAAGCAAATTTTTTCCTGCGCATTTATTCCAACCTTCTACGTTTAGTTTAATCTGCATGCTGCATTCATATTCATATTACAAATCGCAAAGCTGCACTTACGAAAATAAGCTGGCATTATTGAGCCCTTTCGCAGGCTAATATATTTACATTCTGTAATTAGCTATTAGTATTGTTCTAACTACCACTGTAAAACATGTGTTCCACACCTCCCAAGAAAGTGAAATGAATGTGTAGGTATAACTTGTGATTTCACGATTTTATTTCTCTTCTGGAAAATAAATCTTTACTTCAAAGAGCGAAAGGACAAGAAAAATATAGCACTAGCGGACCGAAGTGACATTATACGAAATAGTTACACTGCTAGTCTAAAACACCATTAGACCACCACACCAAATTTCCTTCTTAGTTTAGTGCTACTGACTGAGAATAAATGCGATGTTAATTTTGTGTACTAAGTCGTATGATTAAATGCTGTTTAATAGGTTTTGCATTATTTATTTGTATCCTAATGGCAGTAATTTAGGCTAGTGGGGCAACGTAAATTAGCACCATATTTTTATAGGTTTTTATTGAAAAATGTCCTTTAATTTGACTTCCCTAACCTGGCAACCCTAGTTGATTTCCTTGGATTACCCAAAACCAAAGACACGTTGAAGAAAGCAAAAAGCTCTGAAAAATATGAACCCATGAGTATTAATTTTAATAAACGAATGAATTAAATACTTATTTACAAAAAAGCCCTCATTAAAACGCGTGTTTCTATGCATGTCAAATTAATTTTAATATGTACTTATGTAGGTTAGAAAAATATCGTTGGAATAAAAAATTAAAATTTTGAAGTTTTTTGGTGTCCCGGAAATGATGAGTCAAGTTCTGACAGGCCTATTAGTGTTTGGGGTTGTGTAATAAGTTTAAAGAGTTACATAATAACTACCAGTGTCAGTCTCGACTAAAAGCAACTATTTGCTTTGTGTGAAGTCCTCGGTGTCGCCTCTTTTTGTTGGATTAGATCGCGAATATTAGGATTTTATGCTGGTAAGCATTGGTTGCATGCGCTTGAGCTCTGGCTCTTCTTTCTTCTTACTCCAGGATTTCCACATAGAGACACACAAGCAAAAGAGTAAGAGGGGGCTGATGCCGTCTTTCCGGAGCTGCAACTACACGCGTAAGAAAAAAACGAGTTGACTCCAAAGATATGCAGTAAACGAAGGACATCCAAACACACATCCTACCAGTGCTACAAATTGTTGTGTTTGTGCATAGGTCCTAACACTCGGCGATCCGGGGCTTACGTGTTCGTACCACAAAAACACGTGTTAATCTCTGGAACTTAAAAGTACCATACCGGAAGTGGGCCGCTAATCTTTTTAATAATAAAAAAAATAATTGATCCTTATACATTTATTTGTTTGACCGTGATAATAATTTACAAATGCCATTATTATTATTTGCCAACTTTGTCAAATAAATAAAAATTTGCTCTAACTGGCTTGGATTTGAATTATTAAAAACATATTGCATTTAATAAATATATTGTCGTGGATTTTTTATGGTTAATTGGTGGCTGGTAAAGAATTTTATCCAGTTTTACTGTCAAGTCAATGGAATTGGAAAAATGGCACACTTGATTCGTGTCAAACTCTATTCTCTACTGTTTCTATGTTTTCAAGCAGAAAACGGTAAGTTCTCAATTTATTATTCATTGTTTCTTCCTTAGTACTATATATATATACAATGGTACATACTCATTATATTATAGTTGTAATCAGGATATTCACATCTTTTCGGGGCACACAGATATTACAGCCGTTTACTGAGACAAGTCTACTCAGGTAATTTTCAATTTGTCTCACTCGTTCGTTCCACATACATTTATGCACACTCTACATGCTATGCAAATCAAACTGGAAGAAATATTTTATTTTGCCTTTATTGTTTACGAATGAGCTATGCATCATCAAAAAATCTACTCTACCGCTTACCAAAAGCAAGACCATCATTCATTTTATTGCACCTGGTGGCTAGACATTTTCTACATGGAAGTTAATATAAGCTTAAAAAATTAATAAACATTTTTAAACTCGTATTTAAAGTGCTATTACTTGGCGTATTGACAAGGAGTATAAAGTCAATTTATATACGCCATGGGACCGCATTTGCCAAATATGACACCAGCTGACATTCACAAAAACAGAAGCTATTAAACATTATCAAGTCAATTGGTGCATTACGCGGTCGCCAAGCAAAGAGCAGAGAAGGTTTTATAAATTCTGAAGAACATAAAATTTAGTGGTTATTAAGAATAAAAGTAAGTAGCATGTTCATCATTCAACCATTTGCTATGCATGAATCTCATCAAAATCGCTGGATCCTACTTAAGGAGGTATACTAACTTAAAAATTAAAAATAATAATAAATATGGATAAATAATAATAAATAATTAATAAATAATAATAAAAATTAAATTTATACTTTAAAATACTTAGAAGTAATTAGAAACAAAAGCACAAGAAACAATTTCCTAGAGACCTAGGAATGGTTAGAAGCTTTACGGTACCTTTGATTTAAACATTAGGGGAACCTAGTTTATCCTACTGTTTTTTAATTTTATTAAAATTATTTGAATCTTTGGGTTTGCCACGGTATTGTGTTAATGAGTATTAAAAAATGAGTGAATGCTTAACATTTAATACTTGACCACGCTTAGTGCCTAGATTTTGCAGCATGTGAAGTATAGACAATTCTAGTAGAGCAAAGCATATTATATTTTATTATTCATATTTGTCTATTGTTGCTCCTTGCTGAGTTAAAATGATCCACGTTATTGTTTTTTTCATTTTTAAAGCCGTATTTTCATGGGGTTTAAAGTGCAAACTTTTTCAAACGATTTTTAAAATCGACTACAAGTCATGCAAGGCAAGGCCGCAAAAGTTGACCAAAACTAGCATATATATTTAATAGTATTTATTTGCATTAACTCATCCTAGACCAGGTCTATCACACTAGTATTTTTAGTTTTAATGTATTTTAAATTTTCTTTTGTTTTGCATTTCCTAGCATTACAGTCCTGCTATACAAAAACTTTTGAAAAGTTTATTTAGTTGGGTTATTGTTTTTTCTTCTAACGATAAGATTTTAAGAAAAACTGACCTTTGCCTATTTCTACCAGTCATATATGACTGAATAGGCTTATTAGCTCATACTATAATAGCTTTTAGAAATTAAAAGTTTTTCAAAATGAAATAAAACCATGCTATTAATTGGAAAACGGGTTTGGAAATTTGGAAACGCTCTCACCGTTTTGCTACAATTTTAAATTTGGGATCCAGGAGTTAATTGCCGGGTAATATGTAATGCCTGGCTACGTTACAAAATATTTATTTGGGTCCACAAGTGCCAATTTTGTCTTCTCCAATGTCCAACACGGACATTTTATATAAAATGAAACAGCCGAAACAGGGATGAAAAGAAAACAAACAAAGTTTGTCCAGATTATTTTGGTTTACATCGTTACAAGACATTTGAGCCATACTAGAAGTTTTTGGTCAAAGTGCGACATCCGCACTTTATATATTCAGCATGCGTGCAACATGGCATAAATATTTGTAGCTTGGGTTTTTTGGCGTTTTGAATGCTGGTTTTTAGCTGCATCTAATGAAATTGTTTTTAGGGTCTCGGGTCAGTAGATCGAATTTCCTTAGTCCGAACGTCTTTTGTCTGAATTTGTTTGTCCGAATTTGAGTTCTTTTGTCTGAACGTCTTTGGTCCGAAAGTCTTTTGTTCGAAGTTGTTTGTTCAAAGTTGTATGCATATCAAGATCCGACACCAACTGTAGAAAGAGCAGAATCGGAGGATGAGAAAATAGCAATTGAAGATGAGACTGAATTGCCTCCGACTCAAATAATTACAGTTATTCAAGTCGATAATTCCACTCCACCTTATCCCACATAAGAGATTTTGCTCGAACATGCCTCCAAGTCAAATAATCACAGTCGCTTAAGGTTCTATTCCACCCGCAACAGCAACATGAGTAGCAAAACATGCTAAGCCTCCACGTATTGCTCGCCATACTGCCGGCTCCTTCTACACCCCCGCAAGACCGCTAAACAAGCTAAGCCTTTGAAGGTTTTACTGTTTAAGCCTCTACAGCAAGTTGTTAATTCACCTATCTCAGGGAGAACTCGTAGCAAGTGAATATCAGTCGAACATCAATGTATGTAATTAGTTGAAATGTTTTCAGAACCTATTTTATGTTTTCATATTGTTTTTAATTGCAATGTAATCTCCACGTTGATTGTTTTTAAACATGACTACTTAATTATTTTGTCAATACTATTGTTATCGAGTTGCTCGGATTTTCTTGCTGTGCCTTTAATAGTACGACAAACTATGGCAGATTGTAAAGGGAAGAAGAGCAAGTTTATCCGTGATCATTTAAGGGGCTTGGAATATGATGCTTGGTGTAAGCCTCAAAAAGGACAAGGTGTTATTCAATTTCAAGAATGTACTAATGCGAATAAATGGATTCATTCAAAAAATGGACTTTCGACGTCTAAATATATCACTGCTATCAAAATGGTTGGAAATGTACTACCGAAAAATGCGATCCCTCGGCCTGACCAAGGATTTCTTTACTGCCGACATGGCTGCAAAGAGATTGAAACGATTGGACATATCCTTGGACGATGTTAACGTGGAGAGCTGATTCGTAATAACCGGCATCATGCAGTTCGCCGTTTACTTGCTGATGCGATGGAAAAATTAGGGTGGAAAGTTCTTCAGGAAGTGGAATGTAATATAATAATATAATAATTTATTCATTAAGTCGATTTGGCCGCAGCCCATACAACATTGGTTATTTACATAATTGACTGTACAAGGGTAATTGATCCTTGGTTATATTTAGTAATAAATAATAAATATTTGGTTTGATACTGTTATACTTAGGAGTTTTATTCGATTTGTTCTGCGTCTGAAAAGAAAGCATGTTAATTGTTGGTTTTACTTACATAAAAGATAATCGGCATTATTTGAAATCATTTTACAAAAGCATAGGAAGTATAAAGAGATAGTAAAGAAGTATTGTCCTATGTAAAATGTGTTTGATACGCAATGGATTTATTTATAGCTTTATGAGGGGTAGAGGGGGGCGAGGTGGTGAGTCAGGCCTATCCAATGCATCCGTAGTAGAAATCCTGGGTCCTTAAGGCTGTATCCCAGAAGTTAAAGAGTAGCTCGAATTCCTTGTCGTCGTGGTATTGGCAGAAAATTTTTTCCGTGAGGTTCTTTCTGGTTGGTCCTACATTGCTTAGATTCCTGAGAAATTTGGTTCTTGGCGATTTATAGTGTGTACAGTTGAGCATTACGTGAAAGGTGTCTTCATTTTCTTTCCCGCACAAGTCGCAGTTAGATTTTTCTACTCACTTCTATATTCTGTTCATTCCGTTGAGGTTAGTAACCTTCCATCTAAGGACAATTCTAGGTAGGCCAGATCTCAGATTCAGTATAAATATCGTGTTCCACGATAAGCCCATTTCAAAATACTCCGATCTGATGGCATGGGTCTTTAAGCGGTCATAGTGTCTTAGAAGGGTGCAGCTGTGCATTCCCTGAACGTCCATATTTATGCAGCTGAGTTGGTACTTTTCCAAGATATCAGCTTTGTGTTCCTTCAGGTATTCAATATTCAGATTTTGGAGCGTTTCTTCCAGAGATGCATCAGCAAATATTTTTTTCACTTGTTGCATCCAGTTATATCTGGGGTCTGTGGCGTTTATCTGGGATATTTTTTCATAGCATTTTTTGACTATGCTATTTTCCTCAGAGTTCAGGATCTTTTCAAGAAACGTCAGTAGTGCTTTAAACAACTGTATTCTGATGTTTTGCGCTCCAGTTTCAAGCCTAAGGTAGTAGCCTGGTGTCAGGTTGCATGTGCCTGTAAGTCGTCTTAGAAACATTGTTTAAAAAGTTTCTAGTTCCTCGCTGTAGCGCAAACCCCATACAGGTGCAGCGTACATCAGGATAGAGCTGACAAGAGATTTAAATAGTTTTACGTGTATATTTATGTCTTTTAGTTAAGCACGGTAGAAGAGATTAAATAGCTTAGTTTGGGCTGCTTTTGCTTTGCCAAAGAAGTGTTCTTTTGCTCCATTAAAAATACCACTGTGTGAAAGGTACGCCTAGATAAACGTAATGATAAACAACCTCCAGTGATTTGCTTTCCCATTTAAACTTGATAGAATTGCTGATCTTGTTGCCTTTGCAAAAGATCATGATCTTTGTTTTGGTCAAGTTGACCGTTAGGTCGTTCTTTGTGAAAAAACCGCTGAGCGTGTTTATTTGCCTCTGTAAATCAAGTTCGTTGGATGCAAGGAGGATGATGTCGTCTGCATATAGAAGAATTAGTAACTCAATGGTGAACATTTGTATTCCCTGTATGGTACTGGCTTAGAGTATTTCGGTGATTTTGTCGATATATATAGTAAAAAGTGTTGGCGACAGCGTTTCACCTTGCAGGACTCCGCCCATCACTTTAATCAGATCTGTGTATCTCTCTTCGCACCTAACCTTGGTTTTAGCTTGATTATAAATTTCTCTAATTTTTAAAATGAAGCAATCACTTAATCCAGCTTCTTTAAGCCGAATCCACAGCTTGTCGCTTCTTATAGAATCAAAGGCCTGACTTAAGTCTACAAATAAGGCGAACAGTTTTCCTTTCTTCTTGAGAGCCGGTCTGTTGAGTTGCTTTAGAATGCAAGTGTAGAGTGCGAATATATGATCTGTGCATCCTCGCTCTTTTCTGTAGGCTGCTTGGTTCTCCGAAATTATACCATTTGTGGAGCAGAAGGAGTTCAATCTGTTTGACATGATGCATGTATATAGCTTGGTGATAGTAGTTATGAGGGCTATAGGCCTGTAGTTATTCGGTTGTTCGGAGTCACCTTTTTTGTAGATTGGTGCAGTTATGATTTCAGCCCAGCAGCTTGGAATCTGTTCGACTTTTGCAGTATTAAGTAGTACAAGTAGGTAATTGTATGTTGTATCGTCTAATGTTTTTCAAACCTCATTAGGTATTCCGTCAGCTCGAGGGGATTTATTATTTGAAAGGGTATTAGTTGTTTTTAATAATTCTATCATCGATATTGCTTCGTCAAGTACGACAAGGTCCCATGCTAAGGCTGTGGTATTTAATTCTTCAAGCTCCGTGACGGCAGTTTCTGTGTTTTTAAAGACATTACGAATGAAGGCATCCCATTGGGACTTAGTAATGTCATTTGGGTTGAAGCTATACTTCTTGTCCCTTAACATGTTTACTGCCTTCTAGTAGGTTGTTGAATCCTTGCTGTGATGAATCTCTTTCTGCACAGTTTCAAAAAAAGCTTTTTTTTTATTCAACAAAAGTCTATCGTACTCTTTCTTGGCTTGTAGGAAGTTATCAAGGCTATCATCTGCAGAACCACTACGCAGTGTGTCTTTGCTGTACCTATGCAAGAGAGAAAGTGCTTTTTGTTTGGAAGTGCTACACTCTTTGTCAAACCATTTCGGACTTTCTTCTTGTGCTTCTTGTTATTTGAGTACTCATTTCAGCTTCTGTTGCTACCTTGTAGATAAGCTTTTTAAGAGTTTCGTAGTTGCAATGATTAAAGTCTAGGGAGCTGTTGTTATTTTTTTGTTGCTTTTGGAAGGCTATTGTTTGCTCTTTATTCCATCCTATACGAGTTTCAACAATTGCGGCAGTGTCTTTTAATTTCCGTCTTGACTGTGTTGTTTCGATTAGTATAGGAAGATGATCTGATTCTAGGCACTCAATTACTGAAAAGTCCTCTATGTGTTCGCTCATTCTTTCGTTGCACAGACATAGGTCTACTGTGCTATTGCCATTGTGTCCAATGAAAGTAGGTTTGCCTTGTCGATCAGAAGGGCTCCTTCCGTTGAGAACTATAAGGTTATTTGTAATGATTAGTTCTATTAGCCGCTTTTCCCGTTTGTTTTGATGCGAGTCTACTGAGTTCCTTGTCCTGCTAAAATTATGTGCAGGTTCTGTGGTGTTTTCAAAACCACCAATTCTGCTTTTATAGTCACGCATAAATTTGCATCTTTGTCTGTTTAGTTGGGGAGTGTCTTGGAAGAGGTTGTCAATTTGTTTGTCATATTTAGATACTGGTGGAATGTAGGCAAAGCATAGAAGTGTAGGTTTTCCTTGGCATCCGAATTCTAATGAGGTTTTATATCTATCTTGACTAACAGCTTTGCATAGTGAAGCTACGTTGTTCCGTATGCCTACTATGAGTCCTCCACTTTTTCGGCCACGTTCTCCTACTGCGGGGGTCATAGTAATGGTATAGTCATTAAAAATCTTCTTGAGAGTCGTCATTGATTTCAGTGATCCAGGTTTCGGATAAGCAGAAAATATCCACGTCATTTTGAGTAATAATCTGAGTCTTCTCATATATACATTTTAGTAGTCCGTTCACGTTTAGTATAAAATTTTATGTACAAAGGGGGTATGTCGTATTGGTTTTGTGTGTATGGGCTTGCCAATTCCCTAGTCGATAGACATTCTTCTACTTCCTTCGTTACTGCCTTGTGCTTGCGATTTCTTAGACTTACGCTCTTTAAACTTTGCCTAAGCAATGGCTGCAGGGAGGTCAGTGTTAATGTAATGTGTTTCGTCCTATGATTCCTTTAGCTTCTTTTTTGCTCCTCACACTGTGTTACAGTCGTTTTGGGAGCAAAAAGTTACGTAAATTCTATTTGAAGGAGAACTATCTTTTCTTTTTAACCTTCTGACACTGTCTAAATTTACGGTGCTGAGCCCAAGAGTGCCATGGATAAAATTATTAATTGTAGTAGTTAGTGTGCCATTTTTGTCCTCTTGTTGGGCTTTAAAGCCAGTGAATATGAGGTTAAGTCTTCTGTATTAAAGCTCTATTCTTAGTAGTTTTTGTTCCAGTTCCTTATAATGGGATAAAGCATCGGATTTCTGTTCCAGCACCTCAATTCTGGCTTTAAGCTCTTCATTCTCTTCTTCTAGTATGTCGATGCGTGCTAATAATTGTGCCACCGTATTTGTGAAACCCGTTTCAGTGGAAGTTAGTCGCTCTTGGATGTTGTTCTCTGTAGTTGCTATTTTTCTGACAGTTGTGCTGTTATATCTAAATTTCCCTGCGTAATAGCCGCCAGTAACTCCGACATAGTCATTTTGTCGTTAGCAGATTGATTAGAGTGTCCTTCTTCAGGTTTGTCAATGTCAAGTAGGTTGTCTGCCGTCGGGTTATGTGGTTTCGCCTTCTTTAATTCGTGATTTGTTTTACTAAAGGATTTTTTGCGTTTTTTACTTTTATCAGTTGTCACTATTTCACCTGTTTTGGTGGCAGTTCTGCTGAATTGTTTTCCGTCTGCAATATTAATTTGCATTAAAGTTGGTATACGGTGCAAAAAACTGTCAGATCTTAGGCTATCGGGTAATATTGCTTGCTGCTAGGCTGTCCAGTAGCTTGTTTGCGCTTATATAAGTTTGCTTGGCGTTTGATTGACGAGTGTAAAGCTGTTGGTGGTGAGAGAGTTGATGTGTAACTTTTAGCTGTCGGAAGCTACTCTGTCGGCTATCTTGTTTGCTCGTTTTGCTTCTGTATTTAGTAGTACATAATATTAAATTTATCATTGGTGGTTTAATCACTGGTGGTTGAATCCCCGGTAGTTACTTCACTGGTGGTTGAATCTCCGGTGGTTACATCCTCTGTCGAGGATGTGCTATGAAGGTGATGCTGGATTAGCGTGGAGTAGATTTATTGTTTTGGAAGAGAAAATATATAGGTTCCGTATAAACTGGGGGGACTGATTACACAAGTAAGTTGCAAATTGTGGCCGATCTATGATAGAATAAGTATGTAACTTCTAACCTTCCTGTTTAAAAATTAGCTGTCGCTTTGGCTCTCTAGCATACGCTTCGAGAGCTTAGCTGCTGATCCTGCTATATCCAATGCGGTCGCTTCACTTAGATACCTCAATGCCATGCATAACTCAAAAAAATATTAATGTTTATTTCGTAATAAATTTGCCTGTTTTCAAAGTTGTTCAAAGTTGGGCTGTCAGGGAACTTTTATTTTCTGGTTACGTTTTTCGAGTTTTGATAGGACTTTGAGTAAATAAATTAGTATTTTTAATAGGAAGTGGAATGTACTGGAGACGGTTCAAGACGTGGGGATATAATTGCTTACAATTTAAAAACCAAGCAAGGCATTATACTTGATCCAACTGTGTGCATGGAACAGAAAAACATAAATCAATCTAAGGCTGTTTATCAGGACAAAAAAGGAATCTATGACCCATCTTCCAACAGAAACTGGGACTTACTGATATTCAAGTGATAGGACTGTACATTGGGGCACGAGGGACGATTTTAAATTTTTTTCTTAACTTCATGAAAACCAATTTTCTACCTAGTACGCTGATTAAAGACAATGATTTCTGTTTTGAAGAAATCAGTTTAAATTTGTGTGCATTATTTATACTTTTCTTTGCCAACTCATTAATTTTTAAATTACATTTATATTTGTACTACCACACATAATTTATATGCAGCAAAATTATTCACCGTATACTGAGTCCTGTGGGCTATCGTCGTTGGACGACAGTGTCAAGTTTATTTTAATAAAGATGTCTTTTTCTCTAACGATACTTATTCCAGTAATAAATTTTATAAAGGCTTACTACGCTCTCGCTTTAGTAAATTTTATTTTGGACAACAGGTTTGAAGTTTGAGGTTTGAAGTTTGCTTTATTTAAGTGTCAGATCATTCAGTACAGAGTATTGATATCAAAAGATGGACACTATAATACACTAAGTAATAGCTAAAGTAAATTATTCAGGTTAAATTCAAAATTATACGCATAAATAAATAATACAGTATTCCATTTAGAGTAATATCCGCCACCTGATAGAAGGTCAACGTTACAAGCATATTACGGCGGATAGTGCCTATTATTTATGAAGAAGTCATTCAGACGAGCCTGAAAATTGTCGCAGAGCTCGCCTTCATCTATTTTAATATTATCAGGTAAATCGTTCCATCCATTGATTGCTCTATAAACAAATGAGCTTTTATAGGCCGTTGAATTAAACTTAAGGGGATAGTCAAGCAGATGCATATTGCTAGAACGAGTGGCACGAACTTGTTCTTTCTTGACAAACTATTCATTGAAATTTGAAATATAAGATCCATACTTTAAAGTATTAAATACAAACATCATAGAGTAGTACCTAATTCTCTCTGACACAGATAATGTATTAGTTAGTTCAAGTAAAATATCCTCAGTCTCATTGCCATGCCATCCAAGAAAAGACTTAATTGTTCTATTAATTTTATTTTGAATACCTTGTAAATCCTTTTGACTTTGAATAGCATAGACATGAGGGCAGTAATCAATTATAGATAAGACATACGCATTAGGCATTATTATAAAAAATTTAAAATTAAGATACCGCTTCAAATTACAAAGCATACCTATGGCTGATGTGACTCGGTTTTTTACATAGTTAAAATGCTGATTAAATGTCATTATTATACCAAGATACTTAAAAGTCTGCACTCTTTCAATCTGGTTGCCATTGCAGGTAAGAGTAACCGAAACAGGTACTTTATGGTCATGTGATTTATGCCAAATCATGAACTTTGTTTTTTCGACATTTATATTTAGACCATTATTTACAAACCAAGTACTTACATTATCCAAACACAATTGCATACGCTCAACCATTAACTAAACACAGGTGCATAATAATAAAGGACCATATCGTCCGCACTAAAGACGTTCGGTCTAAAGACTGCCAGACAAAAGACGTTCGGTTATAAGAATTTCGGACAAAAGACGTTCGGTCATGAGAATTTCGGACAAAAGACGTTCGGTCTTAAGAATTTCGGACAAAAGACGTTCGGTCTTAAGAATTTCGGACAAAAGACGTTCGGACAAAATACTTTTGGCCTACGGGTTTCGGACAAAGTACTTTCGGACTACATACATAGGACCGTTTTTAGATGCTGAGCTTTAGCTGCATCTAATTAAATGATTTTGTATGTCTGTCCGTCTTATTGTCGTTCATTACATGTGACATTTTTCAACTGATTTAATTTAAACAACTTGTAATCGCCTACAAATGCGAGGGAGAAGTGCTGTATAGTTTTTGAGCAAGATCGCAATTAGCAGTTGAATGAAGCAAAACTCAAGCTACATTTTACATATTAAAAAAAATCCAGCACCGTAGTTGTCGACGAGGAGCCCCTAAGTAGATGCTGAGCTGACAGCGAATATTTGCTTTAATGAAGGAGTAGAACCCTATTGTGGCAACGCTCAAATTACGACAGCGCCTAACTCCACTTCTACCTCGTCAAATTGAATTTCTAATTTTATTAAATGTTGGATCAACAAATGACGTGGGGAAGGGTCCTTAGAATTATAATACTTGGATCACGTCATTTATGAACGATCCCCGTATGTATACTTGTGAGATCCTGTGATCAAAATATCTCTTTACCTAATTTGTGATCCTATGCCCGGTAAATCTTTAAAATAGTGATATTTGGATGGCGTCATTTATGGACGATCCCAGTATAGATACTATAGTGACGTCCACAGCTAAAGAAATCTGTTCAAATAAGGTTTTGAACTAATTCACGTGGAATCCTTCAAATAGTAATATTTTGATGACTTAATTTATGGACAATCCCTGTATGCATACTAGTATCCGACCTGATGGTAATATTCGTTCACTTAATTTTCTTGCTAATGACCGGGGGATCCTTAAAACCATAATACTTGGATATCCTCAGTTATGACCGATCCTTGTATGTATACTTGTAACATCCGGTGATCAAAATATCTGTTTACCTATTTTTTGATTTAATGCCTTGAGTATCCTTAAATTGGTGATATTTAGAGGTCGACATTTACTGACAATCCAAGTATGTGTACTGGTAACATTTCATGATGCGGACACCCTTTTACTTCGTTTCAGAACTAATGACAGGCAAGGTACTTAAAATAGTGATAGTAAGATGACGTAGTTTATGAACTATCCCAGTTTGTATACCAGTAAAATTGCATGTTAAAGAAATATATTTACCTAATTTTTGAACTAATGCCAGGGAGATCCTTCAAATAGTTATATTTAGATCGCGTCATTTATGGACGATCCTCGTATGTATACTAGTAACATCTGACCTGATGTTAATTTCGTTTACTTCATTTCTTAACTAGTGGCTGGAGGATCCGTAAACTGGTATTGTGTACTAGAATCGCATCATTTATGGACGATTCCTGTAAGTGCATGATATGTAAATTAGGAGTCAAATGATGCACTTAACACTATTAGTATGAGCTACGTGTCATACCAAGTACCTATGCTCGTCATGTAATGTCATTTGTGATTTTCCACATCGTCGGGATCGTTCAATTTAAAAACTGCAGAATGCCGGGATAATGGGATAATTGGGGAAACTGAATTTAATGCTATCCGTCCATAAATTAAGAAAATCCAGCGCTTCGCGCAGGATTTGTCCACCGTGGCCCGAAGTAGATGCTGAGCTTACAGCAAGTTGATTTCATCACTCGAAAAAATGTTTTTGTGGCAAGGTTAACAAACTCCTAACTTAACCATAAGCAGTTACCGCTGGTGAAAAGGAATAAGGTGCGAGCTCTGCTGGCACCAGTGGGCTAAGTACAAGTGCTGCTGCTTTGAGTGGGCTTGAATAAAATAGCTCTGGTTAGAGTGAGCTAGTTACGAGTGTTGATGATGAGATTGGGCATGGTATAAGTGGTCCTGGTACAAATTAGCTCGGTAGCATTAGTACATGAACATACAGGCTGGAAACAAGTGGCTCTGTACCGAGTAGGAGCAGCAGGAGCGATTCCAGGATGATTGGCATCGGTCAAATTACCGCTGGCTCGAATGGCGGAAGTTAAAATTTTTCTGATTGTTGTTGGCTTATGCAATAGTAGTCCATGATCAAATTCTACTAATTCCTGTGGACTTACTGACAGCAGAACAGCTACAAGACAGCTTAGTAAGAGAAGTGCTGCTTCGAAAAGTTCCGGTAAAAAAACGATAAGGATACAAACTTTACAAGTTGTGCAATTCAAACTTATTTCATTAAAATAAATTATAATAATTGAATACAATACAATTATTATGTAATATAAAAAAAAATCCAGTCACTTTTTCTGATTCTTAGTGTGCGTATGCATTCTAAAGATTAATTTAGATAGCATCATTTATGTCGAACCCCTAAGACGTTTAATTAATTTTAATGTGATATTTAGTCAGTGGATTAGTCCGAAATAATGAGATAATTTCCTTGTCCTTGCCTAGACACAACTATGGCAATAAGGTAAGTGGCAGTATAAGTGGAGGGTCTGGCAGTATAGTGGAAATAGGGTATGTGGCATTATAATCTAATTCATAATGTTTGGTGGTCATCCTCATGGGGTTTGCGGCAGTATAAGAAAAATAATAAAATTGCCTTTAACCTGCATTCTTGCATACAATTCAGGTTTGTACCGTATTCCTATCATATATGCATTTGCATACGACTTAGAATTGTATCTTATTCCTAATTTAACTATTTGCATACGATTCAGATTATATATTATATCTTATTGGTTATTTGGTGCTTCATGACTTTATCGTCAGTCGAGTTCAGTTGTATAGGCAGTAACATGGCGTCACAAAGTGCTGCGACAGTTCGAAAAAGTAAAACAAACTGGAAATTTATCAAACTCTTTTCAAATTTGGAAGAAGCTTAACTGTTTCTTTCCGACAAGTGGAACAAAAGATACACCAAAAAGTTGTGGTAGGCGTAATCACGATCACGACATGGTATGGTTTGAAGGCTTTGCACTCTTGTGTCCGTCAACAAACAATTGCCAAGAAGCTGCCTACATTGTCGCCTTCAATTTTGTCAACTGGAAATTATCAACATGCTCTTGCCCGCTTTTTCTGAAGAGATATGTGTGCAAACACGTATTTGCGTTAGCTGTAAAGAATGGCTTCATTCAATTTTTAGTTTCTGCAAAGGTAGTCGACCTAAGCGTGGACGACCAAAACAGGCCATACGACAGCCCTTGCTTAAGCAATAAGAAGTAAATATTTCTATATTTTTAAATTTTTTATTGCTACCAACATATTACTTCGGAAAATATTTTAAAATTACCTACACATAATTTTCATCGGATCGACAGTCTTGCCTTAGAAGGCAAGATTTAATTATTTATATGCGAAAAAAATATTATAATTACCTACACTTGATTTACTTCGGATTGTAATTGTTATATTATATTGTGTGCTAAATAAAGATAAAACTGCCACACCTCTAAACTGCCACATAATCTATTCGACAGATATTTCTAACACTATACTGCCCCACCACCTATACTGCCACGTCGTCCTTTTGGGCGCCATTTGTAATACTAAACTGCCAGACCCTCCACTTATACTGCCAAATGCTCTACAGCCGCACAACTATAGTTCACATTACTTTTGTTTAGTTCTTGGTCCTAGTTTTGGAACTAATTAAATGACAATGGAACTAACTAAGAACTAAAATTAACTATAACTAAGAAAAGGGAGCTATTGGCGGTAGAAACAAATATTGTAATAAAATTCGTAAAATTCATTTTTTTTGGGACTATCGGCAGTAGTAAAAATAGTGTTCCCATTTCATAGCTTTTGCCTAATTTATGCAATAGTTCCCCTCAAATGTCAATTTAAAGTAGTTTGTATAGTAGTGCTTGATGATAATGTAGCAGTCACGCATACTTAGGATCAGTCCATTTTTACGAGCCACAGAACCATGACTTTGTAAGATTTTTCCGGCAGTGTGACAGAAAAAACTGAGAAGGTGTATGAATAAGTGGAAGTTTGTGAAATCCTTTGAAAAATTAGAGCAAGTACAAATAAACATTGCCGATAACTGAAAACGGAACTATTTAACAAGATAACTGCCGGGGATTTATTGGTGAAAACCACAGTGTATTACTGTTATCGTCATCGGAATAGTTGTGCAGCAAAGGTACAATTAGTGCATCCTGAAGTTAATGGGAGTCCACCGTACTTTGAATTGAAAGAAATGGATCATGGTAATTTACCGGAAAAAACAAAGATAGGTATATCATACTTGCAAAAAGAAGCTGTCAGGAATTTATCCCAACAAAAGAGAGGAAGACCTAATGTTTTACTACATTCCATTGAGTTTAGTTTCATATTCAATTTATTCTCCTGTACGCAGATGACATTATCCTCCTTGCATCTAACGAACTAGACCTACAAAGGCAAATAAACACGCTTAGCAACTTCTTTAAGGATAATGACCTGACAGTCAACCTGTCTAAACCCAAACTCATGATCTTCCGCAAAGGCAACAACATTAGCAACTTCATTAAGTTCAAATGGGAAAGCAAACCATTAGAAATTGTAAAAAAGAACGTTCATCTTGGCGTCCCTTTTACGCCAAGTGGAATGTTCAATGAAGCAAAACAACATTTTTTCGGCAAAGCAAGATTAGCGCAAACAAAGCTATTTCTACTTTTTTACCGCGCAAAATTGAAAGATATTAATATACATGTGAGGCTTTTAAAATCTCTTGTCAGCGCAATCTTAATGTACGCTGCTCGTGTCTAGGGATTACGTTACGTCGAGGAACTAGAAACGTTTCAAACAATGCTTCTAAGACGGCTTACGGGAACATCAAACTCCACACCAGGATACTACCCGAGACTGGAAACATGAGCGCTAAACATCAAAATGCAGCTATTCAAAGCAATGCTGACGTTTCTTTGAAAACTTATCAACTCTAAGGAAAACAGCATAACCAAAAACTGTTATGAGGAGATAACACCGATTAAAGGCACAGACAATAGGTATAATTGGATGTTACAAGTGCAAAAGATCTTTGCTGATGCATCCATGGAAAAAACGCTCCAGAATCTGAACAGTGCGTATCTAAAGCAACATAAATCTGCAATCCTAGAGAAGTACCGACTTAGCTGTATTAATATGGACGCACAAAGAATGCAAAGTTGCAGCACATTAAAATACTACAGCCGCTTGAAGACCAACGCCCTAAGATCGGAATACTTTGAAATGGGATTAGCATGGAACACATTGACGTTCATACTGAATCTAAGATCTGGACTGCCTAGAATTGTCCTTAGGGGAAAGGCCACTAACCTCAACGGAATGAACAGACTATGGAAGCGCGAGGAGACATCTGACTTGCGACCTGTGTGGAAGAGAAGAGGAAGACACCTTTCGTGTGATGCTGAATTGTCCACATTACGCATATCCGAGAACCAAATTTCTGAGAAAACTAAGCAACGCAAGACCAACTAGGAAGAGCCTCATAGAACAAATGTTTTACGAACACAACAACGCCGAGGGATTTTAACTACTATTTAACTTCTGGGATACAGCCATAAGGACTCGGAATTTCTACTACGAATGCATCGGAGAAGCCTGATTAACTTTAACCTTCTACCCCTACACTTCTCATTAAGCTACAAATGACTACCTCCTTTTTCTACCGCAACACCTAGAGAAATAATCTATACTACATTTATATTTATATCATATTACATCATTGATATTTTCTTAACATAACTCAATGCCTATTACATTCTGTAAGAATAATTGCTACAATGCTCTCTTTTCAGCAAAGAAATAATCAAGAAATAACCTTAATACATATACTAAATCAAACATGCTTATTATCATATCAAACCAAGGATCAATTACCTATGTAAAGTCAAACATGTAAATAACCAATGTTGTATGGGCTGCGGCCAAATCGACTCAATGAATAAATTATTATTATATTCAATTTTAAAATTCTTCTAATATTAGTTCGACATCATGAAATTAGATTTTTTTTTTCAAAATATCAAAATTAACAGCAAATAGGACACATTCATTATTAACAGCCAATGGCCCTAAACCCTCTACCGCTAAGTTGTTACGCGATAATTAACAGCATATAGTCCCCCGCCTTACCGCCAATGGTCCTGCACCCAAAAAATATCAGGAAGTTATATTAAAAATATTATTCTTTTCGCTATTCAGTGCATATTTCAGATAAATACAAAATAGAACCACAGAATAACTGATGTGAGACATTGCTGTCAACGTTTCTGAGCCGTTCAAGAGCAGTGCATACATTCCCTAACATCTGAACTTACTTGGGAACGTTTTTGCATGTAATAATAATAATAATAATAATAATGATTTATTGCCCAAAGATAATTGCTTACATAAACACAACACCCATTAGGATTATTTAATACAAGGAGAGAAATACCAAAGTAATGTATTCAGAGATATCAGGACATGACCATAATCTAGAACCACAATAATAACTTTAAAAACTCAATTAGTTGTCCTTAGGGACCTGAGTTTTTGAGTTATTGTAACATTCATCTAATATACTTATCCTAGCTGGACTTAAAGTATTGAGTTGTTTGATTAAAGTAGGGACCAACGATTTGAGGTATCTACTTCGTTTACAGATAACATTTCTAAAATGATTTTTTGACCTGGTTGAACTATAAGATTTTATACATGGGTTAATTATGTGTCTAAATCGATAGGATTTGTACAATGATTCCCCTAATTTAAGCCCAAGAATTGAGATCCAATCAATTATTGGTTTGGTATTATACATATTGAGAACTGAACTATAGTTAGAACTAGTTATTTTGGTTTTGGTTATTATTGATAAGCAACGTTTTTCTATTCGCGTAACTTTCTTGATATCACAGTGGTTAAGACTATTTCCCCAAATTGGAATTGCATATTCTATCTGAGATCTAATGTAAGTTTTGTACACGTTGAGCAATTCCCGACTTGAGAAGCCGAATTGCCTTAATTTAGTTAACCTAAAAATTTTTTTACTAGCTTTCTTAAGGACAAGATCAACATGATCTTTCCATTTGAGTTTATCAGTAATACGGACACCCAGAAGTTGGCTGTATTTAACAGTAGGAATAACAGTATTATTAATTTGTAACCCTATGTAAAAAAATATAACCCTAGGATTTAACCGAATGTTACCAAAACGTCTTCTACTGACCCTAGACACTTCCAATGGTATATAGACTTGAGTGCATTTTGCGTTGTTCGCCCATATTAGGCGCGCGCATTTTGAAAAAGTGGCCGACTTTCAAAATAGCCAAATCCTTATGGCATTTATTTTGTGAAAATTAAAAAATCCAGGCCCCTTCCTGTTTTTTATTCAGTTTTGATAAAATCTCGAAATAACAACAAAATACCAAAAATAGTTGCAAAAAGTTGTAATTACGAGTTTAAGGCAAAAACGCATACGTTTAGGTGCATTCGACCCAATGCAGTAGTATTCTAACTATCTACATAAATATTTTGTAATATACTTTTACTCCATGCCTACCTTTGATGTGAAAGTTAACTACAGATGTATTTAAATATATAGTCAGCATGTTTTACATTTTTGTTTCGTGTGCGCAGTTTAATTTTAATTTTAACATTCGTAATAACTGTGTGCTTTAAATACCATATTTTATAAATATTATAGTATTTAATGTATAAGGGTCTCTTTCCTACTAACTTGCACCTTAATATTCAAAATAATAGCTTACACCTGTTTCCCATAATAACAAATCGTAGGTGAAGGATCCGATCCGTTTTCTTCAATTCTTTGCTAGAAGCAAATCCGTGTCATTCTATCGACTTTGGTAAGGATGGAAGCGGTTTTGCAATTAGAGAAACATGAATGAACAGTTTTGTTTCTCGAGAAGAATGAAAGAAAACTGATTTAATCTCTCACCGACGAAATAAAGCGTTGAAATCTGCACTTTTTGCGTTGTCCAAATTATACATAATTGATTGCCTGAATAACTTGGCATGAAAATAAGTCGATTGGACTAACCAAATAATAATACTACTGGAAAAAGAATGTTTGTCAAGTTGTACTCAAAATTAAAAAATTAGAATAATTTTGATATTAAAAAGTTTATTCGTAATTCTTTTGAAATATATACAACTGGCCGAAACTAAAAATATAATTTTAAAAATCATGATTTAATTTCTAAATACACTTAAATAAAATGATAAAAAATCATAATGACGTTTTGTTTCAGCCAATTTATGTAACGATTATGCTTTGGCGCCTTTGGCTTCATCATCTCTGCTTCGAATTAGGCTTGTGAAAGAGTGTACTGACATTTGCCATCCAGGCTTTTGCAACCTTAACATTTTCAACCCGAGCAATTGTAACGCGGGCATTGCCAACGCAAAACCAAGCTTAGGACATTTACTATTTACCTACTAAAAAATTAAAACGATACACATCGCTTGCAAAGGTACCCACATGTATTTGTTTATAAGACGATGCTGGATTTATTGACTCAGATTTTTTAGTTTTAAAAATATTGATTAGATACGACTAACTCAAATAAATAATGTAACTCAAATTAAAAAAGTAAAACGATTACGAGGTTGTTTTCTACACGGACATTCTCTACCTCAGACATTTTCTACCTGGACTTTTCATAGCCTGGCATTTCTTACCCGTGCAAAATGTTGAAACAAAATTCTCTAGTGTTCGTGAGATAAAGGTATTTATCATTTTCTTAGAAAGCCTGCATTAATTAAAGCAGGTCCTGTTAATAATAAAAATACATTGCTTTTGTGGGCTGCAGCTTTAACAGTAACATAAGGCACTTTGAATTTCCCGCCAAATCTTAAATTCGATATTTTGTACAATATTTTTGTCATTTTGTCAATACTTATAGCCACTTATAGATCAGTTTTAAAATTCCTAACAGCGGATGAAGTATGTGCGCACTACGTTAGTTTTGACCAACTTTTTCAAACCAACAACTCTGAAGTTTTTAATTTTCCGCTAAATCTAAAATTTAAAACTACCGGTCACTCACTGAAAATGTTTATACACGATACATCATTCGAGCGATAATCGTTAGTAGAATCTAATTATTTTCAAGCTGCATACTTTTCAAAAATATTGAAAAAACCTATTTTAAAAAAAAAATCTAAAAATTGTTGCATGGGTTAAAGGCAATCAAAATATAAGTTGTTTAAGTCTCATTCAAAGATCTCTGAAATGATATATCAATCTCTAAAATCTAGTGATCGAAGTGGTCTGGTCTGGTCCTGATTTTCTGGTCTGGTCTGGTCCGACTTCTGGTCTGGCCTTCGGACCAGACCAGACCAGACCAGACCAGACCATTTTGGACCAGGTGATCTTCAAAAACCAATTAACATGAGAAATTTTACCAAAAAGATTCTCAGGATTTCACAAAAAATTATTACAACTTGACTTAAAAAAGTTATTTTTAATGTAATATTTAAATACATAAATATATACCATGGAAATCTGGTCTGGTCTGGTCCGAAAAAATCTGGTCAGGTCCGAAATCCTCGGACCAGACCAGACCAGATTTTCCTGTTCCAGACCAGACCATTTCGATCTCTATTAGTAGAATCGGACGAGCATTTCAAAAATTTTGCACTAACCTTACTATTGAAGAAGGGCGTGTAAATGTTGTATGATCTGCAAGGTGCTGTATTTGGGAACGCATTTTGTAATTTAATATAATGAATTTCCTCCAACCAAATTGCAAAACATTAAACTATGTATCTTAAGAAAAGGAATAATTATATTATAGTTTTAAGTTAGCAGAAAATGTAAATCAATTATGATTTCATGCAGGTAATTACAAGTAAATAGCTGTGGCTACAGACGTTTTGAATCAAAAACTTGCAAAACTTCAAAATCAGAACTCAAAACAGATTTTGATTTATTGTATTAGTATTTCCGTTTCTCCAAAACTCCAATACAAGAGTCGAATATTATTTTCCAATTTTGATAATGACAGATAGTTTGCACCATACCACAATCAGGTTAAGAATTGTCTGCAAACAATGTTATCGAAACATCCCAATCTTTAGGACCCTATGACACCTTTTCATCAGCCTAATCATTGCGTAAATGGCTATATTTAACATGAAATGTCATCAGCATCCCTGCAGATCCATTGACCCAACCCATGAAGTGATTTATGGACGACCCATTGGCAGTTTAGCTGTTAATGTTTAATTATAACCAGTTTAATGTTGCTCATACATTAATGATGGCATGACATGTACTCATTCACTTGCATTATCGGCTCCCAAAATATGCATTGCTCTTAAACGGCTCAGGAGTGTTCACTTCTGATTGTGTTAGCTTGTCTGTATTTATATTTCTTTTAAATGACGCCTATAAAAATAACTAGATGGTAGTTGACTTTCATGCAGTGGCCTTTCCGTCAAAATCTTCTGGATATGCTATTGATTGTTAATAATAAGCTTCTGACCTCCGCGTAGAATTAGAGACCCGGGCAATGCTAAATTTGAGAACATAAGGCCTCCACAAAAATTCAACGAAAACGGCATAAATTCAGATTTCATAGGAAATGAAAGTGTTTACAAGTAGGCAATTTCGCACCTACAAAGGATAATAATTATAAAGTTAATTAAATGACAACTTTCTCTGCATGAGGCGCCTACGCCTACCATACGCATACTATTTGGAACCTGCGTAGCATTAAAAGGTATGCGGTACTCGCGGGCCCGTGCACAATTCTAAGCCCGCGCCGTGTACTGCGGTACTGCCATATAGAACTGTTTTAAATAGACTAGTGTACTATTTTAATTCCAATCCTCTCAGAACTATTTGGTAATATAGACCTGCACTATTATAGGAAATACGGCAGGTAGGTGCAGTGAATTCGGAACTTGTTTTCGCGAAGGGCGAGGGGGGCGAGTATTAAGCTATATTTTTACACGGAGGGGACAGGCCGGCGCTTTAAAATGTGGGGTCCCTGTCCACTTTGAAAAAACAAGACACCCAACGTTAAAGATAGCTATTTACGCATTGTTTAAGAGTGTAACAAAAGGGTACGGGTGGGTCCAAAATTTTGGTAAAGGATGGCGCCATTTGTGTCAACCTTCTGCCATTCAGTGTTTTTAAACGACAGTGGAAAAATAACACGTTATCTAAATGGGCTATGTACTTCGGGATGTTATTCAAATGATCTCAATGAAATTATCACATTTTAAGGGTTAACCCACTCAATTGGTTTCACTTTAATATTACGTAAGTGGTACGTCGTAATCGAACGAATACGTTTTTCCGGTTTTGGCGATCAAACGATTGAAATTGGACAGTGTGTGGAGTTGCTTTATATTAGTTTATTGTTGTTTTGCTTACTATATGTCCAGTTTTTTCAAAACAGTAACATCTATGCACAAATGTGTCCGAATATATGCACTGCTCCTAAACGGCTCAGAAACGTTGACAGTATAATGTCTATCTAGTCTTCTATATTTCTATTTTTTCTTCATCTGTATTACATAAAGAGGAGATGAGTAATATTGTTTTTCATGAGTTTAGGGTGCTATAATGTCCTGTGTTACTGACTGGAAGAGGTTCGTACAAAAACAAAAATTGAAATGTGTCCTTTGTCCTTTACCTAAATGTTTAGCTTTTCTATTTTAAGAGAGACTGCATGAGACCTAACGGCAGAAGAAATTCGGCCCAATTTGGTCAGTGGTCATCGTGTCAAAGTGCAAATCACCCTTAAAAATTCGTTTTTTGAAACTGACACGAAACCAGAATTTTCTTCAGATACGCTTCAACATACCCGAATTCCAAACACTTTCTGCAACCAAACCAGCCCGAAGTGAGCAGGCGCAGTTTGCATAAAAGCCGTAAATAGGCAATATTTGCAACTGGCCTTACCATTTGATTTTACTTTTATCGTCTAACATGCTCAGAGATAATTTTGGATCTGATGCACTTTCCCGATGACCAATATATTCTAAATTTCTGCGGCTGTCTGGTCCTGCGGTCTCTTACACCTTCCCATTTGTGGCTTGTGTTGTAAATGACCTTTTGAGGTTCTAAATATTTGTATGAATAATAACGAATACTTAAAAGCACAACCCTTTCAGGCTTCAGCGTCTTCTGTAATCGTGACCATTTGGTTTGTCATACTACAGATACTGTGTATAACAAAAACAACTTTGTGGAACTACTGCAGACAGAGTTCTACAGATATAAAACAAGTTTTATCTAAATCGACGAATAAATGTTAAATATATCCGATTACTTAATTCTTAAACTAATGACAAAGGGGATCTCTAAAGTGGTAATGTTTAAATTGCGTCATTTATGGACGATCTTCGTATGCATATTAGTAAGATCCCATGTTAAATATATCCGATTACCTAATTCTTGAACTAATGACACAGGGGATCTCTAAAATGGTAATGTTTAAATTACGTCATTTGTGGACGATCCCCATATCCATATTAGTAAGGTCCCATGTGAGCGGCTTGTTTTAATTTATCCACCCTTAACTTACACTAACTACACCCTTAACCAAACTATTAAAATAAAACAAGGGCTAAAGCACTTGTTTAATGGCAGCCTCAACAGGGAAATCAGGCATTTTCAATTTGCCGCCAAGTTGTCAATTTACAGGTTGTGAATTAAAGGGAGGAAGCCGTAAACGGGTTAGCTGTGACGATTTACGCACAGACATTGTTATATTCCCATTAAAACAAAAATTCTGAATTCAAATTTTTGTATTTCCCGCCAATACTTTAAATATTGGGTTAAATCAAGATTTTGACCGGTAATTCTAAGAAATTACACTAAAATCAGGGTGCATATGCCACTTTTTTATGGAAAATACCACCACTTTGGTAAATACCGGTATATAGTAGTAAATACTATAGTACATACATTTATAAAGCCTAAAGTTTTTAAAATAAGTGGTAATATAATTCTAGTTCTAGTAAAACCACAACAGCAAGTAATAAAAAATTTCTGTTACGCTTGTTACACAAAATCATTTTGATTTATTAGGTGGAACTTAATTGTGTAGTTGCTACAGAATTACGTTTATTAAGCATGCCACAGTAAACGAATTCAGTATTCAGCTAATGTGTAGTAAGCCATTATGCAATTTTTTGCTTAAATCCTGCCAATCAAAAATTATTCGTCGAAGTAGTCACCAAAATCGGTTTTGTGCTGTGAACTAACGATAAGTTCACGGAAACAAAACTCCAGAATAGCATGGATTGTATGATTGATTTGGTAGCTACTTTTGAAACTTGTAAATTTTAACGTTTTTTATAAATTTACTCTATCTGTGCTTGCACAAATGCCAGTATATTATGCCAAGATGAAAATCAAAATTTTTTCAATTTACCACTTTATACCAGTATGTGCCAAAGTGTCACAAAAACAGTATTTACCACCCCTGGCCTGGTATTTACTGGTATTTACTATGGTATATACCACAGTGGTATTTACCAGTTAATCACCCTGTAAAGTGGTAAGTTAATAGTAAGCTTAAAGTTTCCCCTTTGCCATTTACCTAAAGTAATTAGTGGCAGCGTCATATATTTTGACATATTGATAAATAGGTTCAAAATTTTATCATCTGAACTACGAAAGCCAATTTGTTTACAAAATCAATAAAATGGGTGACAGTAAATCTAATAGTTGTCCAAATACTCCTCCTAAGGAAACAAAACGACTTTGTGTGTAAAAAATGGGAAGAGAACCCATTGTTTGGGTCATGGGTAAAAAAGGGCGAGGATGAGCATCATGCACGTTGTTTTTGGAAAACAAGTCAGTGTTCAGGTAAATGCGAATATTAAACCCGGAAAATTCGGAATTTCTAAGTAAACACAATAAACTTATGAAGTTAGCAAAATCACTAATAATTGAAGTTAATTAGTTAATAAAGATTACAATGATTACAGTGCGGTGAAGCTGGGATTTCAATTGCTAAAAAAATAACATGGAATTAAAAGAAAAAGAAGAACATGTTTTTCTAAAGTAGATACCGCTGAGCTTTTTAAAATAACATCGTTTGTTATTTCACTTCCAGTGTGTAATGCGTACGCTGAGCGCGTATTTAGTCATATAAAATCATCCTGGAGAGATGAAAGGAGTTCAATGCTACTTGATCTTGTGAAAGCTGAGGTTCAATTAAGACTTTAATACAACTTATCTTGTGTTGAATTTAGGGTTGCCAGGTGTCCTGGAAAACGCAGGACAGTCCTTTAATGGAGTGCCATGTCCTGCGACCTTTCGTAAGGCTCTAAAGGACGCAAAATGTCCTTTAATTAAATGTTGATAGAAATTTAGTGCAAAAAGGTAGCTTTTAAACATTTTTTTTGTGAAAAAGTTTGATTCTTATGTGAATTGTTGTTTATATTGACTCCATTACTCTCTATGATCTAATTTCTACTTACTTATCTTAACATGCAAATACTTGATTATGCAAAGCAAATTTTTTCCTGCGCATTTATTCCAACCTTCTACGTTTAGTTTAATCTGCATGCTGCATTCATATTCATATTACAAATCGCAAAGCTGCACTTACGAAAATAAGCTGGCATTATTGAGCCCTTTCGCAGGCTAATATATTTACATTCTGTAATTAGCTATTAGTATTGTTCTAACTACCACTGTAAAACATGTGTTCCACACCTCCCAAGAAAGTGAAATGAATGTGTAGGTATAACTTGTGATTTCACGATTTTATTTCTCTTCTGGAAAATAAATCTTTACTTCAAAGAGCGAAAGGACAAGAAAAATATAGCACTAGCGGACCGAAGTGACATTATACGAAATAGTTACACTGCTAGTCTAAAACACCATTAGACCACCACACCAAATTTCCTTCTTAGTTTAGTGCTACTGACTGAGAATAAATGCGATGTTAATTTTGTGTACTAAGTCGTATGATTAAATGCTGTTTAATAGGTTTTGCATTATTTATTTGTATCCTAATGGCAGTAATTTAGGCTAGTGGGGCAACGTAAATTAGCACCATATTTTTATAGGTTTTTATTGAAAAATGTCCTTTAATTTGACTTCCCTAACCTGGCAACCCTAGTTGATTTCCTTGGATTACCCAAAACCAAAGACACGTTGAAGAAAGCAAAAAGCTCTGAAAAATATGAACCCATGAGTATTAATTTTAATAAACGAATGAATTAAATACTTATTTACAAAAAAGCCCTCATTAAAACGCGTGTTTCTATGCATGTCAAATTAATTTTAATATGTACTTATGTAGGTTAGAAAAATATCGTTGGAATAAAAAATTAAAATTTTGAAGTTTTTTGGTGTCCCGGAAATGATGAGTCAAGTTCTGACAGGCCTATTAGTGTTTGGGGTTGTGTAATAAGTTTAAAGAGTTACATAATAACTACCAGTGTCAGTCTCGACTAAAAGCAACTATTTGCTTTGTGTGAAGTCCTCGGTGTCGCCTCTTTTTGTTGGATTAGATCGCGAATATTAGGATTTTATGCTGGTAAGCATTGGTTGCATGCGCTTGAGCTCTGGCTCTTCTTTCTTCTTACTCCAGGATTTCCACATAGAGACACACAAGCAAAAGAGTAAGAGGGGGCTGATGCCGTCTTTCCGGAGCTGCAACTACACGCGTAAGAAAAAAACGAGTTGACTCCAAAGATATGCAGTAAACGAAGGACATCCAAACACACATCCTACCAGTGCTACAAATTGTTGTGTTTGTGCATAGGTCCTAACACTCGGCGATCCGGGGCTTACGTGTTCGTACCACAAAAACACGTGTTAATCTCTGGAACTTAAAAGTACCATACCGGAAGTGGGCCGCTAATCTTTTTAATAATAAAAAAAATAATTGATCCTTATACATTTATTTGTTTGACCGTGATAATAATTTACAAATGCCATTATTATTATTTGCCAACTTTGTCAAATAAATAAAAATTTGCTCTAACTGGCTTGGATTTGAATTATTAAAAACATATTGCATTTAATAAATATATTGTCGTGGATTTTTTATGGTTAATTGGTGGCTGGTAAAGAATTTTATCCAGTTTTACTGTCAAGTCAATGGAATTGGAAAAATGGCACACTTGATTCGTGTCAAACTCTATTCTCTACTGTTTCTATGTTTTCAAGCAGAAAACGGTAAGTTCTCAATTTATTATTCATTGTTTCTTCCTTAGTACTATATATATATACAATGGTACATACTCATTATATTATAGTTGTAATCAGGATATTCACATCTTTTCGGGGCACACAGATATTACAGCCGTTTACTGAGACAAGTCTACTCAGGTAATTTTCAATTTGTCTCACTCGTTCGTTCCACATACATTTATGCACACTCTACATGCTATGCAAATCAAACTGGAAGAAATATTTTATTTTGCCTTTATTGTTTACGAATGAGCTATGCATCATCAAAAAATCTACTCTACCGCTTACCAAAAGCAAGACCATCATTCATTTTATTGCACCTGGTGGCTAGACATTTTCTACATGGAAGTTAATATAAGCTTAAAAAATTAATAAACATTTTTAAACTCGTATTTAAAGTGCTATTACTTGGCGTATTGACAAGGAGTATAAAGTCAATTTATATACGCCATGGGACCGCATTTGCCAAATATGACACCAGCTGACATTCACAAAAACAGAAGCTATTAAACATTATCAAGTCAATTGGTGCATTACGCGGTCGCCAAGCAAAGAGCAGAGAAGGTTTTATAAATTCTGAAGAACATAAAATTTAGTGGTTATTAAGAATAAAAGTAAGTAGCATGTTCATCATTCAACCATTTGCTATGCATGAATCTCATCAAAATCGCTGGATCCTACTTAAGGAGGTATACTAACTTAAAAATTAAAAATAATAATAAATATGGATAAATAATAATAAATAATTAATAAATAATAATAAAAATTAAATTTATACTTTAAAATACTTAGAAGTAATTAGAAACAAAAGCACAAGAAACAATTTCCTAGAGACCTAGGAATGGTTAGAAGCTTTACGGTACCTTTGATTTAAACATTAGGGGAACCTAGTTTATCCTACTGTTTTTTAATTTTATTAAAATTATTTGAATCTTTGGGTTTGCCACGGTATTGTGTTAATGAGTATTAAAAAATGAGTGAATGCTTAACATTTAATACTTGACCACGCTTAGTGCCTAGATTTTGCAGCATGTGAAGTATAGACAATTCTAGTAGAGCAAAGCATATTATATTTTATTATTCATATTTGTCTATTGTTGCTCCTTGCTGAGTTAAAATGATCCACGTTATTGTTTTTTTCATTTTTAAAGCCGTATTTTCATGGGGTTTAAAGTGCAAACTTTTTCAAACGATTTTTAAAATCGACTACAAGTCATGCAAGGCAAGGCCGCAAAAGTTGACCAAAACTAGCATATATATTTAATAGTATTTATTTGCATTAACTCATCCTAGACCAGGTCTATCACACTAGTATTTTTAGTTTTAATGTATTTTAAATTTTCTTTTGTTTTGCATTTCCTAGCATTACAGTCCTGCTATACAAAAACTTTTGAAAAGTTTATTTAGTTGGGTTATTGTTTTTTCTTCTAACGATAAGATTTTAAGAAAAACTGACCTTTGCCTATTTCTACCAGTCATATATGACTGAATAGGCTTATTAGCTCATACTATAATAGCTTTTAGAAATTAAAAGTTTTTCAAAATGAAATAAAACCATGCTATTAATTGGAAAACGGGTTTGGAAATTTGGAAACGCTCTCACCGTTTTGCTACAATTTTAAATTTGGGATCCAGGAGTTAATTGCCGGGTAATATGTAATGCCTGGCTACGTTACAAAATATTTATTTGGGTCCACAAGTGCCAATTTTGTCTTCTCCAATGTCCAACACGGACATTTTATATAAAATGAAACAGCCGAAACAGGGATGAAAAGAAAACAAACAAAGTTTGTCCAGATTATTTTGGTTTACATCGTTACAAGACATTTGAGCCATACTAGAAGTTTTTGGTCAAAGTGCGACATCCGCACTTTATATATTCAGCATGCGTGCAACATGGCATAAATATTTGTAGCTTGGGTTTTTTGGCGTTTTGAATGCTGGTTTTTAGCTGCATCTAATGAAATTGTTTTTAGGGTCTCGGGTCAGTAGATCGAATTTCCTTAGTCCGAACGTCTTTTGTCTGAATTTGTTTGTCCGAATTTGAGTTCTTTTGTCTGAACGTCTTTGGTCCGAAAGTCTTTTGTTCGAAGTTGTTTGTTCAAAGTTGTATGCATATCAAGATCCGACACCAACTGTAGAAAGAGCAGAATCGGAGGATGAGAAAATAGCAATTGAAGATGAGACTGAATTGCCTCCGACTCAAATAATTACAGTTATTCAAGTCGATAATTCCACTCCACCTTATCCCACATAAGAGATTTTGCTCGAACATGCCTCCAAGTCAAATAATCACAGTCGCTTAAGGTTCTATTCCACCCGCAACAGCAACATGAGTAGCAAAACATGCTAAGCCTCCACGTATTGCTCGCCATACTGCCGGCTCCTTCTACACCCCCGCAAGACCGCTAAACAAGCTAAGCCTTTGAAGGTTTTACTGTTTAAGCCTCTACAGCAAGTTGTTAATTCACCTATCTCAGGGAGAACTCGTAGCAAGTGAATATCAGTCGAACATCAATGTATGTAATTAGTTGAAATGTTTTCAGAACCTATTTTATGTTTTCATATTGTTTTTAATTGCAATGTAATCTCCACGTTGATTGTTTTTAAACATGACTACTTAATTATTTTGTCAATACTATTGTTATCGAGTTGCTCGGATTTTCTTGCTGTGCCTTTAATAGTACGACAAACTATGGCAGATTGTAAAGGGAAGAAGAGCAAGTTTATCCGTGATCATTTAAGGGGCTTGGAATATGATGCTTGGTGTAAGCCTCAAAAAGGACAAGGTGTTATTCAATTTCAAGAATGTACTAATGCGAATAAATGGATTCATTCAAAAAATGGACTTTCGACGTCTAAATATATCACTGCTATCAAAATGGTTGGAAATGTACTACCGAAAAATGCGATCCCTCGGCCTGACCAAGGATTTCTTTACTGCCGACATGGCTGCAAAGAGATTGAAACGATTGGACATATCCTTGGACGATGTTAACGTGGAGAGCTGATTCGTAATAACCGGCATCATGCAGTTCGCCGTTTACTTGCTGATGCGATGGAAAAATTAGGGTGGAAAGTTCTTCAGGAAGTGGAATGTAATATAATAATATAATAATTTATTCATTAAGTCGATTTGGCCGCAGCCCATACAACATTGGTTATTTACATAATTGACTGTACAAGGGTAATTGATCCTTGGTTATATTTAGTAATAAATAATAAATATTTGGTTTGATACTGTTATACTTAGGAGTTTTATTCGATTTGTTCTGCGTCTGAAAAGAAAGCATGTTAATTGTTGGTTTTACTTACATAAAAGATAATCGGCATTATTTGAAATCATTTTACAAAATCATAGGAAGTATAAAGAGATAGTAAAGAAGTATTGTCCTATGTAAAATGTGTTTGATACGCAATGGATTTATTTATAGCTTTATGAGGGGTAGAGGGGGGCGAGGTGGTGAGTCAGGCCTATCCAATGCATCCGTAGTAGAAATCCTGGGTCCTTAAGGCTGTATCCCAGAAGTTAAAGAGTAGCTCGAATTCCTTGTCGTCGTGGTATTGGCAGAAAATTTTTTCCGTGAGGTTCTTTCTGGTTGGTCCTACATTGCTTAGATTCCTGAGAAATTTGGTTCTTGGCGATTTATAGTGTGTACAGTTGAGCATTACGTGAAAGGTGTCTTCATTTTCTTTCCCGCACAAGTCGCAGTTAGATTTTTCTACTCACTTCTATATTCTGTTCATTCCGTTGAGGTTAGTAACCTTCCATCTAAGGACAATTCTAGGTAGGCCAGATCTCAGATTCAGTATAAATATCGTGTTCCACGATAAGCCCATTTCAAAATACTCCGATCTGATGGCATGGGTCTTTAAGCGGTCATAGTGTCTTAGAAGGGTGCAGCTGTGCATTCCCTGAACGTCCATATTTATGCAGCTGAGTTGGTACTTTTCCAAGATATCAGCTTTGTGTTCCTTCAGGTATTCAATATTCAGATTTTGGAGCGTTTCTTCCAGAGATGCATCAGCAAATATTTTTTTCACTTGTTGCATCCAGTTATATCTGGGGTCTGTGGCGTTTATCTGGGATATTTTTTCATAGCATTTTTTGACTATGCTATTTTCCTCAGAGTTCAGGATCTTTTCAAGAAACGTCAGTAGTGCTTTAAACAACTGTATTCTGATGTTTTGCGCTCCAGTTTCAAGCCTAAGGTAGTAGCCTGGTGTCAGGTTGCATGTGCCTGTAAGTCGTCTTAGAAACATTGTTTAAAAAGTTTCTAGTTCCTCGCTGTAGCGCAAACCCCATACAGGTGCAGCGTACATCAGGATAGAGCTGACAAGAGATTTAAATAGTTTTACGTGTATATTTATGTCTTTTAGTTAAGCACGGTAGAAGAGATTAAATAGCTTAGTTTGGGCTGCTTTTGCTTTGCCAAAGAAGTGTTCTTTTGCTCCATTAAAAATACCACTGTGTGAAAGGTACGCCTAGATAAACGTAATGATAAACAACCTCCAGTGATTTGCTTTCCCATTTAAACTTGATAGAATTGCTGATCTTGTTGCCTTTGCAAAAGATCATGATCTTTGTTTTGGTCAAGTTGATCGTTAGGTCGTTCTTTGTGAAAAAACCGCTGAGCGTGTTTATTTGCCTCTGTAAATCAAGTTCGTTGGATGCAAGGAGGATGATGTCGTCTGCATATAGAAGAATTAGTAACTCAATGGTGAACATTTGTATTCCCTGTATGGTACTGGCTTAGAGTATTTCGGTGATTTTGTCGATATATATAGTAAAAAGTGTTGGCGACAGCGTTTCACCTTGCAGGACTCCGCCCATCACTTTAATCAGATATGTGTATCTCTCTTCGCACCTAACCTTGGTTTTAGCTTGATTATAAATTTCTCTAATTTTTAAAATGAAGCAATCACTTAATCCAGCTTCTTTAAGCCGAATCCACAGCTTGTCGCTTCTTATAGAATCAAAGGCCTGACTTAAGTCTACAAATAAGGCGAACAGTTTTCCTTTCTTCTTGAGAGCCGGTCTGTTGAGTTGCTTTAGAATGCAAGTGTAGAGTGCGAATATATGATCTGTGCATCCTCGCTCTTTTCTGTAGGCTGCTTGGTTCTCCGAAATTATACCATTTGTGGAGCAGAAGGAGTTCAATCTGTTTGACATGATGCATGTATATAGCTTGGTGATAGTAGTTATGAGGGCTATAGGCCTGTAGTTATTCGGTTGTTCGGAGTCACCTTTTTTGTAGATTGGTGCAGTTATGATTTCAGCCCAGCAGCTTGGAATCTGTTCGACTTTTGCAGTATTAAGTAGTACAAGTAGGTAATTGTATGTTGTATCGTCTAATGTTTTTCAAACCTCATTAGGTATTCCGTCAGCTCGAGGGGATTTATTATTTGAAAGGGTATTAGTTGTTTTTAATAATTCTATCATCGATATTGCTTCGTCAAGTACGACAAGGTCCCATGCTAAGGCTGTGGTATTTAATTCTTCAAGCTCCGTGACGGCAGTTTCTGTGTTTTTAAAGACATTACGAATGAAGGCATCCCATTGGGACTTAGTAATGTCATTTGGGTTGAAGCTATACTTCTTGTCCCTTAACATGTTTACTGCCTTCTAGTAGGTTGTTGAATCCTTGCTGTGATGAATCTCTTTCTGCACAGTTTCAAAAAAAGCTTTTTTTTTATTCAACAAAAGTCTATCGTACTCTTTCTTGGCTTGTAGGAAGTTATCAAGGCTATCATCTGCAGAACCACTACGCAGTGTGTCTTTGCTGTACCTATGCAAGAGAGAAAGTGCTTTTTGTTTGGAAGTGCTACACTCTTTGTCAAACCATTTCGGACTTTCTTCTTGTGCTTCTTGTTATTTGAGTACTCATTTCAGCTTCTGTTGCTACCTTGTAGATAAGCTTTTTAAGAGTTTCGTAGTTGCAATGATTAAAGTCTAGGGAGCTGTTGTTATTTTTTTGTTGCTTTTGGAAGGCTATTGTTTGCTCTTTATTCCATCCTATACGAGTTTCAACAATTGCGGCAGTGTCTTTTAATTTCCGTCTTGACTGTGTTGTTTCGATTAGTATAGGAAGATGATCTGATTCTAGGCACTCAATTACTGAAAAGTCCTCTATGTGTTCGCTCATTCTTTCGTTGCACAGACATAGGTCTACTGTGCTATTGCCATTGTGTCCAATGAAAGTAGGTTTGCCTTGTCGATCAGAAGGGCTCCTTCCGTTGAGAACTATAAGGTTATTTGTAATGATTAGTTCTATTAGCCGCTTTTCCCGTTTGTTTTGATGCGAGTCTACTGAGTTCCTTGTCCTGCTAAAATTATGTGCAGGTTCTGTGGTGTTTTCAAAACCACCAATTCTGCTTTTATAGTCACGCATAAATTTGCATCTTTGTCTGTTTAGTTGGGGAGTGTCTTGGAAGAGGTTGTCAATTTGTTTGTCATATTTAGATACTGGTGGAATGTAGGCAAAGCATAGAAGTGTAGGTTTTCCTTGGCATCCGAATTCTAATGAGGTTTTATATCTATCTTGACTAACAGCTTTGCATAGTGAAGCTACGTTGTTCCGTATGCCTACTATGAGTCCTCCACTTTTTCGGCCACGTTCTCCTACTGCGGGGGTCATAGTAATGGTATAGTCATTAAAAATCTTCTTGAGAGTCGTCATTGATTTCAGTGATCCAGGTTTCGGATAAGCAGAAAATATCCACGTCATTTTGAGTAATAATCTGAGTCTTCTCATATATACATTTTAGTAGTCCGTTCACGTTTAGTATAAAATTTTATGTACAAAGGGGGTATGTCGTATTGGTTTTGTGTGTATGGGCTTGCCAATTCCCTAGTCGATAGACATTCTTCTACTTCCTTCGTTACTGCCTTGTGCTTGCGATTTCTTAGACTTACGCTCTTTAAACTTTGCCTAAGCAATGGCTGCAGGGAGGTCAGTGTTAATGTAATGTGTTTCGTCCTATGATTCCTTTAGCTTCTTTTTTGCTCCTCACACTGTGTTACAGTCGTTTTGGGAGCAAAAAGTTACGTAAATTCTATTTGAAGGAGAACTATCTTTTCTTTTTAACCTTCTGACACTGTCTAAATTTACGGTGCTGAGCCCAAGAGTGCCATGGATAAAATTATTAATTGTAGTAGTTAGTGTGCCATTTTTGTCCTCTTGTTGGGCTTTAAAGCCAGTGAATATGAGGTTAAGTCTTCTGTATTAAAGCTCTATTCTTAGTAGTTTTTGTTCCAGTTCCTTATAATGGGATAAAGCATCGGATTTCTGTTCCAGCACCTCAATTCTGGCTTTAAGCTCTTCATTCTCTTCTTCTAGTATGTCGATGCGTGCTAATAATTGTGCCACCGTATTTGTGAAACCCGTTTCAGTGGAAGTTAGTCGCTCTTGGATGTTGTTCTCTGTAGTTGCTATTTTTCTGACAGTTGTGCTGTTATATCTAAATTTCCCTGCGTAATAGCCGCCAGTAACTCCGACATAGTCATTTTGTCGTTAGCAGATTGATTAGAGTGTCCTTCTTCAGGTTTGTCAATGTCAAGTAGGTCGTCTGCCGTCGGGTTATGTGGTTTCGCCTTCTTTAATTCGTGATTTGTTTTACTAAAGGATTTTTTGCGTTTTTTACTTTTATCAGTTGTCACTATTTCACCTGTTTTGGTGGCAGTTCTGCTGAATTGTTTTCCGTCTGCAATATTAATTTGCATTAAAGTTGGTATACGGTGCAAAAAACTGTCAGATCTTAGGCTATCGGGTAATATTGCTTGCTGCTAGGCTGTCCAGTAGCTTGTTTGCGCTTATATAAGTTTGCTTGGCGTTTGATTGACGAGTGTAAAGCTGTTGGTGGTGAGAGAGTTGATGTGTAACTTTTAGCTGTCGGAAGCTACTCTGTCGGCTATCTTGTTTGCTCGTTTTGCTTCTGTATTTAGTAGTACATAATATTAAATTTATCATTGGTGGTTTAATCACTGGTGGTTGAATCCCCGGTAGTTACTTCACTGGTGGTTGAATCTCCGGTGGTTACATCCTCTGTCGAGGATGTGCTATGAAGGTGATGCTGGATTAGCGTGGAGTAGATTTATTGTTTTGGAAGAGAAAATATATAGGTTCCGTATAAACTGGGGGGACTGATTACACAAGTAAGTTGCAAATTGTGGCCGATCTATGATAGAATAAGTATGTAACTTCTAACCTTCCTGTTTAAAAATTAGCTGTCGCTTTGGCTCTCTAGCATACGCTTCGAGAGCTTAGCTGCTGATCCTGCTATATCCAATGCGGTCGCTTCACTTAGATACCTCAATGCCATGCATAACTCAAAAAAATATTAATGTTTATTTCGTAATAAATTTGCCTGTTTTCAAAGTTGTTCAAAGTTGGGCTGTCAGGGAACTTTTATTTTCTGGTTACGTTTTTCGAGTTTTGATAGGACTTTGAGTAAATAAATTAGTATTTTTAATAGGAAGTGGAATGTACTGGAGACGGTTCAAGACGTGGGGATATAATTGCTTACAATTTAAAAACCAAGCAAGGCATTATACTTGATCCAACTGTGTGCATGGAACAGAAAAACATAAATCAATCTAAGGCTGTTTATCAGGACAAAAAAGGAATCTATGACCCATCTTCCAACAGAAACTGGGACTTACTGATATTCAAGTGATAGGACTGTACATTGGGGCACGAGGGACGATTTTAAATTTTTTTCTTAACTTCATGAAAACCAATTTTCTACCTAGTACGCTGATTAAAGACAATGATTTCTGTTTTGAAGAAATCAGTTTAAATTTGTGTGCATTATTTATACTTTTCTTTGCCAACTCATTAATTTTTAAATTACATTTATATTTGTACTACCACACATAATTTATATGCAGCAAAATTATTCACCGTATACTGAGTCCTGTGGGCTATCGTCGTTGGACGACAGTGTCAAGTTTATTTTAATAAAGATGTCTTTCTCTCTAACGATACTTATTCCAGTAATAAATTTTATAAAGGCTTACTACGCTCTCGCTTTAGTAAATTTTATTTTGGACAACAGGTTTGAAGTTTGAGGTTTGAAGTTTGCTTTATTTAAGTGTCAGATCATTCAGTACAGAGTATTGATATCAAAAGATGGACACTATAATACACTAAGTAATAGCTAAAGTAAATTATTCAGGTTAAATTCAAAATTATACGCATAAATAAATAATACAGTATTCCATTTAGAGTAATATCCGCCACCTGATAGAAGGTCAACGTTACAAGCATATTACGGCGGATAGTGCCTATTATTTATGAAGAAGTCATTCAGACGAGCCTGAAAATTGTCGCAGAGCTCGCCTTCATCTATTTTAATATTATCAGGTAAATCGTTCCATCCATTGATTGCTCTATAAACAAATGAGCTTTTATAGGCCGTTGAATTAAACTTAAGGGGATAGTCAAGCAGATGCATATTGCTAGAACGAGTGGCACGAACTTGTTCTTTCTTGATAAACTATTCATTGAAATTTGAAATATAAGATCCATACTTTAAAGTATTAAATACAAACATCATAGAGTAGTACCTAATTCTCTCTGACACAGATAATGTATTAGTTAGTTCAAGTAAAATATCCTCAGTCTCATTGCCATGCCATCCAAGAAAAGACTTAATTGTTCTATTAATTTTATTTTGAATACCTTGTAAATCCTTTTGACTTTGAATAGCATATACATGAGGGCAGTAATCAATTATAGATAAGACATACGCATTAGGCATTATTATAAAAAATTTAAAATTAAGATACCGCTTCAAATTACAAAGCATACCTATGGCTGATGTGACTCGGTTTTTTACATAGTTAAAATGCTGATTAAATGTCATTATTATACCAAGATACTTAAAAGTCTGCACTCTTTCAATCTGGTTGCCATTGCAGGTAAGAGTAACCGAAACAGGTACTTTATGGTCATGTGATTTATGCCAAATCATGAACTTTGTTTTTTCGACATTTATATTTAGACCATTATTTACAAACCAAGTACTTACATTATCCAAACACAATTGCATACGCTCAACCATTAACTAAACACAGGTGCATAATAATAAAGGACCATATCGTCCGCACTAAAGACGTTCGGTCTAAAGACTGCCAGACAAAAGACGTTCGGTTATAAGAATTTCGGACAAAAGACGTTCGGTCATGAGAATTTCGGACAAAAGACGTTCGGTCTTAAGAATTTCGGACAAAAGACGTTCGGTCTTAAGAATTTCGGACAAAAGACGTTCGGACAAAATACTTTTGGCCTACGGGTTTCGGACAAAGTACTTTCGGACTACATACATAGGACCGTTTTTAGATGCTGAGCTTTAGCTGCATCTAATTAAATGATTTTGTATGTCTGTCCGTCTTATTGTCGTTCATTACATGTGACATTTTTCAACTGATTTAATTTAAACAACTTGTAATCGCCTACAAATGCGAGGGAGAAGTGCTGTATAGTTTTTGAGCAAGATCGCAATTAGCAGTTGAATGAAGCAAAACTCAAGCTACATTTTACATATTAAAAAAAATCCAGCACCGTAGTTGTCGACGAGGAGCCCCTAAGTAGATGCTGAGCTGACAGCGAATATTTGCTTTAATGAAGGAGTAGAACCCTATTGTGGCAACGCTCAAATTACGACAGCGCCTAACTCCACTTCTACCTCGTCAAATTGAATTTCTAATTTTATTAAATGTTGGATCAACAAATGACGTGGGGAAGGGTCCTTAGAATTATAATACTTGGATCACGTCATTTATGAACGATCCCCGTATGTATACTTGTGAGATCCTGTGATCAAAATATCTCTTTACCTAATTTGTGATCCTATGCCCGGTAAATCTTTAAAATAGTGATATTTGGATGGCGTCATTTATGGACGATCCCAGTATAGATACTATAGTGACGTCCACAGCTAAAGAAATCTGTTCAAATAAGGTTTTGAACTAATTCACGTGGAATCCTTCAAATAGTAATATTTTGATGACTTAATTTATGGACAATCCCTGTATGCATACTAGTATCCGACCTGATGGTAATATTCGTTCACTTAATTTTCTTGCTAATGACCGGGGGATCCTTAAAACCATAATACTTGGATATCCTCAGTTATGACCGATCCTTGTATGTATACTTGTAACATCCGGTGATCAAAATATCTGTTTACCTATTTTTTGATTTAATGCCTTGAGTATCCTTAAATTGGTGATATTTAGAGGTCGACATTTACTGACAATCCAAGTATGTGTACTGGTAACATTTCATGATGCGGACACCCTTTTACTTCGTTTCAGAACTAATGACAGGCAAGGTACTTAAAATAGTGATAGTAAGATGACGTAGTTTATGAACTATCCCAGTTTGTATACCAGTAAAATTGCATGTTAAAGAAATATATTTACCTAATTTTTGAACTAATGCCAGGGAGATCCTTCAAATAGTTATATTTAGATCGCGTCATTTATGGACGATCCTCGTATGTATACTAGTAACATCTGACCTGATGTTAATTTCGTTTACTTCATTTCTTAACTAATGGCTGGAGGATCCGTAAACTGGTATTGTGTACTAGAATCGCATCATTTATGGACGATTCCTGTAAGTGCATGATATGTAAATTAGGAGTCAAATGATGCACTTAACACTATTAGTATGAGCTACGTGTCATACCAAGTACCTATGCTCGTCATGTAATGTCATTTGTGATTTTCCACATCGTCGGGATCGTTCAATTTAAAAACTGCAGAATGCCGGGATAATGGGATAATTGGGGAAACTGAATTTAATGCTATCCGTCCATAAATTAAGAAAATCCAGCGCTTCGCGCAGGATTTGTCCACCGTGGCCCGAAGTAGATGCTGAGCTTACAGCAAGTTGATTTCATCACTCGAAAAAATGTTTTTGTGGCAAGGTTAACAAACTCCTAACTTAACCATAAGCAGTTACCGCTGGTGAAAAGGAATAAGGTGCGAGCTCTGCTGGCACCAGTGGGCTAAGTACAAGTGCTGCTGCTTTGAGTGGGCTTGAATAAAATAGCTCTGGTTAGAGTGAGCTAGTTACGAGTGTTGATGATGAGATTGGGCATGGTATAAGTGGTCCTGGTACAAATTAGCTCGGTAGCATTAGTACATGAACATACAGGCTGGAAACAAGTGGCTCTGTACCGAGTAGGAGCAGCAGGAGCGATTCCAGGATGATTGGCATCGGTCAAATTACCGCTGGCTCGAATGGCGGAAGTTAAAATTTTTCTGATTGTTGTTGGCTTATGCAATAGTAGTCCATGATCAAATTCTACTAATTCCTGTGGACTTACTGACAGCAGAACAGCTACAAGACAGCTTAGTAAGAGAAGTGCTGCTTCGAAAAGTTCCGGTAAAAAAACGATAAGGATACAAACTTTACAAGTTGTGCAATTCAAACTTATTTCATTAAAATAAATTATAATAATTGAATACAATACAATTATTATGTAATATAAAAAAAAATCCAGTCACTTTTTCTGATTCTTAGTGTGCGTATGCATTCTAAAGATTAATTTAGATAGCATCATTTATGTCGAACCCCTAAGACGTTTAATTAATTTTAATGTGATATTTAGTCAGTGGATTAGTCCGAAATAATGAGATAATTTCCTTGTCCTTGCCTAGACACAACTATGGCAATAAGGTAAGTGGCAGTATAAGTGGAGGGTCTGGCAGTATAGTGGAAATAGGGTATGTGGCATTATAATCTAATTCATAATGTTTGGTGGTCATCCTCATGGGGTTTGCGGCAGTATAAGAAAAATAATAAAATTGCCTTTAACCTGCATTCTTGCATACAATTCAGGTTTGTACCGTATTCCTATCATATATGCATTTGCATACGACTTAGAATTGTATCTTATTCCTAATTTAACTATTTGCATACGATTCAGATTATATATTATATCTTATTGGTTATTTGGTGCTTCATGACTTTATCGTCAGTCGAGTTCAGTTGTATAGGCAGTAACATGGCGTCACAAAGTGCTGCGACAGTTCGAAAAAGTAAAACAAACTGGAAATTTATCAAACTCTTTTCAAATTTGGAAGAAGCTTAACTGTTTCTTTCCGACAAGTGGAACAAAAGATACACCAAAAAGTTGTGGTAGGCGTAATCACGATCACGACATGGTATGGTTTGAAGGCTTTGCACTCTTGTGTCCGTCAACAAACAATTGCCAAGAAGCTGCCTACATTGTCGCCTTCAATTTTGTCAACTGGAAATTATCAACATGCTCTTGCCCGCTTTTTCTGAAGAGATATGTGTGCAAACACGTATTTGCGTTAGCTGTAAAGAATGGCTTCATTCAATTTTTAGTTTCTGCAAAGGTAGTCGACCTAAGCGTGGACGACCAAAACAGGCCATACGACAGCCCTTGCTTAAGCAATAAGAAGTAAATATTTCTATATTTTTAAATTTTTTATTGCTACCAACATATTACTTCGGAAAATATTTTAAAATTACCTACACATAATTTTCATCGGATCGACAGTCTTGCCTTAGAAGGCAAGATTTAATTATTTATATGCGAAAAAAATATTATAATTACCTACACTTGATTTACTTCGGATTGTAATTGTTATATTATATTGTGTGCTAAATAAAGATAAAACTGCCACACCTCTAAACTGCCACATAATCTATTCGACAGATATTTCTAACACTATACTGCCCCACCACCTATACTGCCACGTCGTCCTTTTGGGCGCCATTTGTAATACTAAACTGCCAGACCCTCCACTTATACTGCCAAATGCTCTACAGCCGCACAACTATAGTTCACATTACTTTTGTTTAGTTCTTGGTCCTAGTTTTGGAACTAATTAAATGACAATGGAACTAACTAAGAACTAAAATTAACTATAACTAAGAAAAGGGAGCTATTGGCGGTAGAAACAAATATTGTAATAAAATTCGTAAAATTCATTTTTTTTTGGGACTATCGGCAGTAGTAAAAATAGTGTTCCCATTTCATAGCTTTTGCCTAATTTATGCAATAGTTCCCCTCAAATGTCAATTTAAAGTAGTTTGTATAGTAGTGCTTGATGATAATGTAGCAGTCACGCATACTTAGGATCAGTCCATTTTTACGAGCCACAGAACCATGACTTTGTAAGATTTTTCCGGCAGTGTGACAGAAAAAACTGAGAAGGTGTATGAATAAGTGGAAGTTTGTGAAATCCTTTGAAAAATTAGAGCAAGTACAAATAAACATTGCCGATAACTGAAAACGGAACTATTTAACAAGATAACTGCCGGGGATTTATTGGTGAAAACCACAGTGTATTACTGTTATCGTCATCGGAATAGTTGTGCAGCAAAGGTACAATTAGTGCATCCTGAAGTTAATGGGAGTCCACCGTACTTTGAATTGAAAGAAATGGATCATAGTAATTTACCGGAAAAAACAAAGATAGGTATATCATACTTGCAAAAAGAAGCTGTCAGGAATTTATCCCAACAAAAGAGAGGAAGACCTAATGTTTTACTACATTCCATTGAGTTTAGTTTCATATTCAATTTATTCTCCTGTACGCAGATGACATTATCCTCCTTGCATCTAACGAACTAGACCTACAAAGGCAAATAAACACGCTTAGCAACTTCTTTAAGGATAATGACCTGACAGTCAACTTGTCTAAACCCAAACTCATGATCTTCCGCAAAGGCAACAACATTAGCAACTTCATTAAGTTCAAATGGGAAAGCAAACCATTAGAAATTGTAAAAAAGAACGTTCATCTTGGCGTCCCTTTTACGCCAAGTGGAATGTTCAATGAAGCAAAACAACATTTTTTCGGCAAAGCAAGATTAGCGCAAACAAAGCTATTTGAACTTTTTTACCGCGCAAAATTGAAAGATATTAATATACATGTGAGGCTTTTTAAATCTCTTGTCAGCTCAATCTTAATGTACGCTGCTCGTGTCTAGGGATTACGTTACGTCGAGGAACTAGAAACGTTTCAAACAATGCTTCTAAGACGGCTTACGGGAACATCAAACTCCACACCAGGATACTACCCGAGACTGGAAACATGAGCGCTAAACATCAAAATGCAGCTATTCAAAGCAATGCTGACGTTTCTTTGAAAACTTATCAACTCTAAGGAAAACAGCATAACCAAAAACTGTTATGAGGAGATAACACCGATTAAAGGCACAGACAATAGGTATAATTGGATGTTACAAGTGCAAAAGATCTTTGCTGATGCATCCATGGAAAAAACGCTCCAGAATCTGAACAGTGCGTATCTAAAGCAACATAAATCTGCAATCCTAGAGAAGTACCGACTTAGATGTATTAATATGGACGCACAAAGAATGCAAAGTTGCAGCACATTAAAATACTACAGCCGCTTGAAGACCAACGCCCTAAGATCGGAATACTTTGAAATGGGATTAGCATGGAACACATTGACGTTCATACTGAATCTAAGATCTGGACTGCCTAGAATTGTCCTTAGGGGAAAGGCCACTAACCTCAACGGAATGAACAGACTATGGAAGCGCGAGGAGACATCTGACTTGCGACCTGTGTGGAAGAGAAGAGGAAGACACCTTTCGTGTGATGCTGAATTGTCCACATTACGCATATCCGAGAACCAAATTTCTGAGAAAACTAAGCAACGCAAGACCAACTAGGAAGAGCCTCATAGAACAAATGTTTTACGAACACAACAACGCCGAGGGATTTTAACTACTATTTAACTTCTGGGATACAGCCATAAGGACTCGGAATTTCTACTACGAATGCATCGGAGAAGCCTGATTAACTTTAACCTTCTACCCCTACACTTCTCATTAAGCTACAAATGACTACCTCCTTTTTCTACCGCAACACCTAGAGAAATAATCTATACTACATTTATATTTATATCATATTACATCATTAATATTTTCTTAACATAACTCAATGCCTATTACATTCTGTAAGAATAATTGCTACAATGCTCTCTTTTCAGCAAAGAAATAATCAAGAAATAACCTTAATACATATACTAAATCAAACATGCTTATTATCATATCAAACCAAGGATCAATTACCTATGTAAAGTCAAACATGTAAATAACCAATGTTGTATGGGCTGCGGCCAAATCGACTCAATGAATAAATTATTATTATATTCAATTTTAAAATTCTTCTAATATTAGTTCGACATCATGAAATTAGATTTTTTTTTTCAAAATATCAAAATTAACAGCAAATAGGACACATTCATTATTAACAGCCAATGGCCCTAAACCCTCTACCGCTAAGTTGTTACGCGATAATTAACAGCATATAGTCCCCCGCCTTACCGCCAATGGTCCTGCACCCAAAAAATATCAGGAAGTTATATTAAAAATATTATTCTTTTCGCTATTCAGTGCATATTTCAGATAAATACAAAATAGAACCACAGAATAACTGATGTGAGACATTGCTGTCAACGTTTCTGAGCCGTTCAAGAGCAGTGCATACATTCCCTAACATCTGAACTTACTTGGGAACGTTTTTGCATGTAATAATAATAATAATAATAATAATGATTTATTGCCCAAAGATAATTGCTTACATAAACACAACACCCATTAGGATTATTTAATACAAGGAGAGAAATACCAAAGTAATGTATTCAGAGATATCAGGACATGACCATAATCTAGAACCACAATAATAACTTTAAAAACTCAATTAGTTGTCCTTAGGGACCTGAGTTTTTGAGTTATTGTAACATTCATCTAATATACTTATCCTAGCTGGACTTAAAGTATTGAGTTGTTTGATTAAAGTAGGGACCAACGATTTGAGGTATCTACTTCGTTTACAGATAACATTTCTAAAATGATTTTTTGACCTGGTTGAACTATAAGATTTTATACATGGGTTAATTATGTGTCTAAATCGATAGGATTTGTACAATGATTCCCCTAATTTAAGCCCAAGAATTGAGATCCAATCAATTATTGGTTTGGTATTATACATATTGAGAATTGAACTATAGTTAGAACTAGTTATTTTGGTTTTGGTTATTATTGATAAGCAACGTTTTTCTATTCGCGTAACTTTCTTGATATCACATTGGTTAAGACTATTTCCCCAAATTGGAATTGCATATTCTATCTGAGATCTAATGTAAGTTTTGTACACGTTGAGCAATTCCCGACTTGAGAAGCCGAATTGCCTTAATTTAGTTAACCTAAAAATTTTTTTACTAGCTTTCTTAAGGACAAGATCAACATGATCTTTCCATTTGAGTTTATCAGTAATACGGACACCCAGAAGTTGGCTGTATTTAACAGTAGGAATAACAGTATTATTAATTTGTAACCCTATGTAAAAAAATATAACCCTAGGATTTAACCGAATGTTACCAAAACGTCTTCTACTGACCCTAGACACTTCCAATGGTATATAGACTTGAGTGCATTTTGCGTTGTTCGCCCATATTAGGCGCGCGCATTTTGAAAAAGTGGCCGACTTTCAAAATAGCCAAATCCTTATGGCATTTATTTTGTGAAAATTAAAAAATCCAGGCCCCTTCCTGTTTTTTATTCAGTTTTGATAAAATCTCGAAATAACAACAAAATACCAAAAATAGTTGCAAAAAGTTGTAATTACGAGTTTAAGGCAAAAACGCATACGTTTAGGTGCATTCGACCCAATGCAGTAGTATTCAAACTATCTACATAAATATTTTGTAATATACTTTTACTCCATGCCTACCTTTGATGTGAAAGTTAACTACAGATGTATTTAAATATATAGTCAGCATGTTTTACATTTTTGTTTCGTGTGCGCAGTTTAATTTTAATTTTAACATTCGTAATAACTGTGTGCTTTAAATACCATATTTTATAAATATTATAGTATTTAATGTATAAGGGTCTCTTTCCTACTAACTTGCACCTTAATATTCAAAATAATAGCTTACACCTGTTTCCCATAATAACAAATCGTAGGTGAAGGATCCGATCCGTTTTCTTCAATTCTTTGCTAGAAGCAAATCCGTGTCATTCTATCGACTTTGGTAAGGATGGAAGCGGTTTTGCAATTAGAGAAACATGAATGAACAGTTTTGTTTCTCGAGAAGAATGAAAGAAAACTGATTTAATCTCTCACCGACGAAATAAAGCGTTGAAATCTGCACTTTTTGCGTTGTCCAAATTATACATAATTGATTGCCTGAATAACTTGGCATGAAAATAAGTCGATTGGACTAACCAAATAATAATACTACTGGAAAAAGAATGTTTGTCAAGTTGTACTCAAAATTAAAAAATTAGAATAATTTTGATATTAAAAAGTTTATTCGTAATTCTTTTGAAATATATACAACTGGCCGAAACTAAAAATATAATTTTAAAAATCATGATTTAATTTCTAAATACACTTAAATAAAATGATAAAAAATCATAATGACGTTTTGTTTCAGCCAATTTATGTAACGATTATGCTTTGGCGCCTTTGGCTTCATCATCTCTGCTTCGAATTAGGCTTGTGAAAGAGTGTACTGACATTTGCCATCCAGGCTTTTGCAACCTTAACATTTTCAACCCGAGCAATTGTAACGCGGGCATTGCCAACGCAAAACCAAGCTTAGGACATTTACTATTTACCTACTAAAAAATTAAAACGATACACATCGCTTGCAAAGGTACCCACATGTATTTGTTTATAAGACGATGCTGGATTTATTGACTCAGATTTTTTAGTTTTAAAAATATTGATTAGATACGACTAACTCAAATAAATAATGTAACTCAAATTAAAAAAGTAAAACGATTACGAGGTTGTTTTCTACACGGACATTCTCTACCTCAGACATTTTCTACCTGGACTTTTCATAGCCTGGCATTTCTTACCCGTGCAAAATGTTGAAACAAAATTCTCTAGTGTTCGTGAGATAAAGGTATTTATCATTTTCTTAGAAAGCCTGCATTACTTAAAGCAGGTCCTGTTAATAATAAAAATACATTGCTTTTGTGGGCTGCAGCTTTAACAGTAACATAAGGCACTTTGAATTTCCCGCCAAATCTTAAATTCGATATTTTGTACAATATTTTTGTCATTTTGTCAATACTTATAGCCACTTATAGATCAGTTTTAAAATTCCTAACAGCGGATGAAGTATGTGCGCACTACGTTAGTTTTGACCAACTTTTTCAAACCAACAACTCTGAAGTTTTTAATTTTCCGCTAAATCTAAAATTTAAAACTACCGGTCACTCACTGAAAATGTTTATACACGATACATCATTCGAGCGATAATCGTTAGTAGAATCTAATTATTTTCAAGCTGCATACTTTTCAAAAATATTGAAAAAACCTATTTTAAAAAAAAAATCTAAAAATTGTTGCATGGGTTAAAGGCAATCAAAATATAAGTTGTTTAAGTCTCATTCAAAGATCTCTGAAATGATATATCAATCTCTAAAATCTAGTGATCGAAGTGGTCTGGTCTGGTCCTGATTTTCTGGTCTGGTCTGGTCCGACTTCTGGTCTGGCCTTCGGACCAGACCAGACCAGACCAGACCAGACCATTTTGGACCAGGTGATCTTCAAAAACCAATTAACATGAGAAATTTTACCAAAAAGATTCTCAGGATTTCACAAAAAATTATTACAACTTGACTTAAAAAAGTTATTTTTAATGTAATATTTAAATACATAAATATATACCATGGAAATCTGGTCTGGTCTGGTCCGAAAAAATCTGGTCAGGTCCGAAATCCTCGGACCAGACCAGACCAGATTTTCCTGTTCCAGACCAGACCATTTCGATCTCTATTAGTAGAATCGGACGAGCATTTCAAAAATTTTGCACTAACCTTACTATTGAAGAAGGGCGTGTAAATGTTGTATGATCTGCAAGGTGCTGTATTTGGGAACGCATTTTGTAATTTAATATAATGAATTTCCTCCAACCAAATTGCAAAACATTAAACTATGTATCTTAAGAAAAGGAATAATTATATTATAGTTTTAAGTTAGCAGAAAATGTAAATCAATTATGATTTCATGCAGGTAATTACAAGTAAATAGCTGTGGCTACAGACGTTTTGAATCAAAAACTTGCAAAACTTCAAAATCAGAACTCAAAACAGATTTTGATTTATTGTATTAGTATTTCCGTTTCTCCAAAACTCCAATACAAGAGTCGAATATTATTTTCCAATTTTGATAATGACAGATAGTTTGCACCATACCACAATCAGGTTAAGAATTGTCTGCAAACAATGTTATCGAAACATCCCAATCTTTAGGACCCTATGACACCTTTTCATCAGCCTAATCATTGCGTAAATGGCTATATTTAACATGAAATGTCATCAGCATCCCTGCAGATCCATTGACCCAACCCTTGAAGTGATTTATGGACGACCCATTGGCAGTTTAGCTGTTAATGTTTAATTATAACCAGTTTAATGTTGCTCATACATTAATGATGGCATGACATGTACTCATTCACTTGCATTATCGGCTCCCAAAATATGCATTGCTCTTAAACGGCTCAGGAGTGTTCACTTCTGATTGTGTTAGCTTGTCTGTATTTATATTTCTTTTAAATGACGCCTATAAAAATAACTAGATGGTAGTTGACTTTCATGCAGTGGCCTTTCCGTCAAAATCTTCTGGATATGCTATTGATTGTTAATAATAAGCTTCTGACCTCCGCGTAGAATTAGAGACCCGGGCAATGCTAAATTTGAGAACATAAGGCCTCCACAAAAATTCAACGAAAACGGCATAAATTCAGATTTCATAGGAAATGAAAGTGTTTACAAGTAGGCAATTTCGCACCTACAAAGGATAATAATTATAAAGTTAATTAAATGACAACTTTCTCTGCATGAGGCGCCTACGCCTACCATACGCATACTATTTGGAACCTGCGTAGCATTAAAAGGTATGCGGTACTCGCGGGCCCGTGCACAATTCTAAGCCCGCGCCGTGTACTGCGGTACTGCCATATAGAACTGTTTTAAATAGACTAGTGTACTATTTTAATTCCAATCCTCTCAGAACTATTTGGTAATATAGACCTGCACTATTATAGGAAATACGGCAGGTAGGTGCAGTGAATTCGGAACTTGTTTTCGCGAAGGGCGAGGGGGGCGAGTATTAAGCTATATTTTTACACGGAGGGGACAGGCCGGCGCTTTAAAATGTGGGGTCCCTGTCCACTTTGAAAAAACAAGACACCCAACGTTAAAGATAGCTATTTACGCATTGTTTAAGAGTGTAACAAAAGGGTACGGGTGGGTCCAAAATTTTGGTAAAGGATGGCGCCATTTGTGTCAACCTTCTGCCATTCAGTGTTTTTAAACGACAGTGGAAAAATAACACGTTATCTAAATGGGCTATGTACTTCGGGATGTTATTCAAATGATCTCAATGAAATTATCACATTTTAAGGGTTAACCCACTCAATTGGTTTCACTTTAATATTACGTAAGTGGTACGTCGTAATCGAACGAATACGTTTTTCCGGTTTTGGCGATCAAACGATTGAAATTGGACAGTGTGTGGAGTTGCTTTATATTAGTTTATTGTTGTTTTGCTTACTATATGTCCAGTTTTTTCAAAACAGTAACATCTATGCACAAATGTGTCCGAATATATGCACTGCTCCTAAACGGCTCAGAAACGTTGACAGTATAATGTCTATCTAGTCTTCTATATTTCTATTTTTTCTTCATCTGTATTACATAAAGAGGAGATGAGTAATATTGTTTTTCATGAGTTTAGGGTGCTATAATGTCCTGTGTTACTGACTGGAAGAGGTTCGTACAAAAACAAAAATTGAAATGTGTCCTTTGTCCTTTACCTAAATGTTTAGCTTTTCTATTTTAAGAGAGACTGCATGAGACCTAACGGCAGAAGAAATTCGGCCCAATTTGGTCAGTGGTCATCGTGTCAAAGTGCAAATCACCCTTAAAAATTCGTTTTTTGAAACTGACACGAAACCAGAATTTTCTTCAGATACGCTTCAACATACCCGAATTCCAAACACTTTCTGCAACCAAACCAGCCCGAAGTGAGCAGGCGCAGTTTGCATAAAAGCCGTAAATAGGCAATATTTGCAACTGGCCTTACCATTTGATTTTACTTTTATCGTCTAACATGCTCAGAGATAATTTTGGATCTGATGCACTTTCCCGATGACCAATATATTCTAAATTTCTGCGGCTGTCTGGTCCTGCGGTCTCTTACACCTTCCCATTTGTGGCTTGTGTTGTAAATGACCTTTTGAGGTTCTAAATATTTGTATGAATAATAACGAATACTTAAAAGCACAACCCTTTCAGGCTTCAGCGTCTTCTGTAATCGTGACCATTTGGTTTGTCATACTACAGATACTGTGTATAACAAAAACAACTTTGTGGAACTACTGCAGACAGAGTTCTACAGATATAAAACAAGTTTTATCTAAATCGACGAATAAATGTTAAATATATCCGATTACTTAATTCTTAAACTAATGACAAAGGGGATCTCTAAAGTGGTAATGTTTAAATTGCGTCATTTATGGACGATCTTCGTATGCATATTAGTAAGATCCCATGTTAAATATATCCGATTACCTAATTCTTGAACTAATGACACAGGGGATCTCTAAAATGGTAATGTTTAAATTACGTCATTTGTGGACGATCCCCATATCCATATTAGTAAGGTCCCATGTGAGCGGCTTGTTTTAATTTATCCACCCTTAACTTACACTAACTACACCCTTAACCAAACTATTAAAATAAAACAAGGGCTAAAGCACTTGTTTAATGGCAGCCTCAACAGGGAAATCAGGCATTTTCAATTTGCCGCCAAGTTGTCAATTTACAGGTTGTGAATTAAAGGGAGGAAGCCGTAAACGGGTTAGCTGTGAGGATTTACGCACAGACATTGTTATATTCCCATTAAAACAAAAATTCTGAATTCAAATTTTTGTATTTCCCGCCAATACTTTAAATATTGGGTTAAATCAAGATTTTGACCGGTAATTCTAAGAAATTACACTAAAATCAGGGTGCATATGCCACTTTTTTATGGAAAATACCACCACTTTGGTAAATACCGGTATATAGTAGTAAATACTATAGTACATACATTTATAAAGCCTAAAGTTTTTAAAATAAGTGGTAATATAATTCTAGTTCTAGTAAAACCACAACAGCAAGTAATAAAAAATTTCTGTTACGCTTGTTACACAAAATCATTTTGATTTATTAGGTGGAACTTAATTGTGTAGTTGCTACAGAATTACGTTTATTAAGCATGCCACAGTAAACGAATTCAGTATTCAGCTAATGTGTAGTAAGCCATTATGCAATTTTTTGCTTAAATCCTGCCAATCAAAAATTATTCGTCGAAGTAGTCACCAAAATCGGTTTTGTGCTGTGAACTAACGATAAGTTCACGGAAACAAAACTCCAGAATAGCATGGATTGTATGATTGATTTGGTAGCTACTTTTGAAACTTGTAAATTTTAACGTTTTTTATAAATTTACTCTATCTGTGCTTGCACAAATGCCAGTATATTATGCCAAGATGAAAATCAAAATTTTTTCAATTTACCACTTTATACCAGTATGTGCCAAAGTGTCACAAAAACAGTATTTACCACCCCTGGCCTGGTATTTACTGGTATTTACTATGGTATATACCACAGTGGTATTTACCACTTAATCACCCTGTAAAGTGGTAAGTTAATAGTAAGCTTAAAGTTTCCCCTTTGCCATTTACCTAAAGTAATTAGTGGCAGCGTCATATATTTTGACATATTGATAAATAGGTTCAAAATTTTATCATCTGAACTACGAAAGCCAATTTGTTTACAAAATCAATAAAATGGGTGACAGTAAATCTAATAGTTGTCCAAATACTCCTCCTAAGGAAACAAAACGACTTTGTGTGTAAAAAATGGGAAGAGAACCCATTGTTTGGGTCATGGGTAAAAAAGGGCGAGGATGAGCATCATGCACGTTGTTTTTGGAAAACAAGTCAGTGTTCAGGTAAATGCGAATATTAAACCCGGAAAATTCGGAATTTCTAAGTAAACACAATAAACTTATGAAGTTAGCAAAATCACTAATAATTGAAGTTAATTAGTTAATAAAGATTACAATGATTACAGTGCGGTGAAGCTGGGATTTCAATTGCTAAAAAAATAACATGGAATTAAAAGAAAAAGAAGAACATGTTTTTCTAAAGTAGATACCGCTGAGCTTTTTAAAATAACATCGTTTGTTATTTCACTTCCAGTGTGTAATGCGTACGCTGAGCGCGTATTTAGTCATATAAAATCATCCTGGAGAGATGAAAGGAGTTCAATGCTACTTGATCTTGTGAAAGCTGAGGTTCAATTAAGACTTTAATACAACTTATCTTGTGTTGAATTTAGGGTTGCCAGGTGTCCTGGAAAACGCAGGACAGTCCTTTAATGGAGTGCCATGTCCTGCGACCTTTCGTAAGGCTCTAAAGGACGCAAAATGTCCTTTAGTTAAATGTTGATAGAAATTTAGTGCAAAAAGGTAGCTTTTAAACATTTTTTTTGTGAAAAAGTTTGATTCTTATGTGAATTGTTGTTTATATTGACTCCATTACTCTCTATGATCTAATTTCTACTTACTTATCTTAACATGCAAATACTTGATTATGCAAAGCAAATTTTTTCCTGCGCATTTATTCCAACCTTCTACGTTTAGTTTAATCTGCATGCTGCATTCATATTCATATTACAAATCGCAAAGCTGCACTTACGAAAATAAGCTGGCATTATTGAGCCCTTTCGCAGGCTAATATATTTACATTCTGTAATTAGCTATTAGTATTGTTCTAACTACCACTGTAAAACATGTGTTCCACACCTCCCAAGAAAGTGAAATGAATGTGTAGGTATAACTTGTGATTTCACGATTTTATTTCTCTTCTGGAAAATAAATCTTTACTTCAAAGAGCGAAAGGACAAGAAAAATATAGCACTAGCGGACCGAAGTGACATTATACGAAATAGTTACACTGCTAGTCTAAAACACCATTAGACCACCACACCAAATTTCCTTCTTAGTTTAGTGCTACTGACTGAGAATAAATGCGATGTTAATTTTGTGTACTAAGTCGTATGATTAAATGCTGTTTAATAGGTTTTGCATTATTTATTTGTATCCTAATGGCAGTAATTTAGGCTAGTGGGGCAACGTAAATTAGCACCATATTTTTATAGGTTTTTATTGAAAAATGTCCTTTAATTTGACTTCCCTAACCTGGCAACCCTAGTTGATTTCCTTGGATTACCCAAAACCAAAGACACGTTGAAGAAAGCAAAAAGCTCTGAAAAATATGAACCCATGAGTATTAATTTTAATAAACGAATGAATTAAATACTTATTTACAAAAAAGCCCTCATTAAAACGCGTGTTTCTATGCATGTCAAATTAATTTTAATATGTACTTATGTAGGTTAGAAAAATATCGTTGGAATAAAAAATTAAAATTTTGAAGTTTTTTGGTGTCCCGGAAATGATGAGTCAAGTTCTGACAGGCCTATTAGTGTTTGGGGTTGTGTAATAAGTTTAAAGAGTTACATAATAACTACCAGTGTCAGTCTCGACTAAAAGCAACTATTTGCTTTGTGTGAAGTCCTCGGTGTCGCCTCTTTTTGTTGGATTAGATCGCGAATATTAGGATTTTATGCTGGTAAGCATTGGTTGCATGCGCTTGAGCTCTGGCTCTTCTTTCTTCTTACTCCAGGATTTCCACATAGAGACACACAAGCAAAAGAGTAAGAGGGGGCTGATGCCGTCTTTCCGGAGCTGCAACTACACGCGTAAGAAAAAAACGAGTTGACTCCAAAGATATGCAGTAAACGAAGGACATCCAAACACACATCCTACCAGTGCTACAAATTGTTGTGTTTGTGCATAGGTCCTAACACTCGGCGATCCGGGGCTTACGTGTTCGTACCACAAAAACACGTGTTAATCTCTGGAACTTAAAAGTACCATACCGGAAGTGGGCCGCTAATCTTTTTAATAATAAAAAAAATAATTGATCCTTATACATTTATTTGTTTGACCGTGATAATAATTTACAAATGCCATTATTATTATTTGCCAACTTTGTCAAATAAATAAAAATTTGCTCTAACTGGCTTGGATTTGAATTATTAAAAACATATTGCATTTAATAAATATATTGTCGTGGATTTTTTATGGTTAATTGGTGGCTGGTAAAGAATTTTATCCAGTTTTACTGTCAAGTCAATGGAATTGGAAAAATGGCACACTTGATTCGTGTCAAACTCTATTCTCTACTGTTTCTATGTTTTCAAGCAGAAAACGGTAAGTTCTCAATTTATTATTCATTGTTTCTTCCTTAGTACTATATATATATACAATGGTACATACTCATTATATTATAGTTGTAATCAGGATATTCACATCTTTTCGGGGCACACAGATATTACAGCCGTTTACTGAGACAAGTCTACTCAGGTAATTTTCAATTTGTCTCACTCGTTCGTTCCACATACATTTATGCACACTCTACATGCTATGCAAATCAAACTGGAAGAAATATTTTATTTTGCCTTTATTGTTTACGAATGAGCTATGCATCATCAAAAAATCTACTCTACCGCTTACCAAAAGCAAGACCATCATTCATTTTATTGCACCTGGTGGCTAGACATTTTCTACATGGAAGTTAATATAAGCTTAAAAAATTAATAAACATTTTTAAACTCGTATTTAAAGTGCTATTACTTGGCGTATTGACAAGGAGTATAAAGTCAATTTATATACGCCATGGGACCGCATTTGCCAAATATGACACCAGCTGACATTCACAAAAACAGAAGCTATTAAACATTATCAAGTCAATTGGTGCATTACGCGGTCGCCAAGCAAAGAGCAGAGAAGGTTTTATAAATTCTGAAGAACATAAAATTTAGTGGTTATTAAGAATAAAAGTAAGTAGCATGTTCATCATTCAACCATTTGCTATGCATGAATCTCATCAAAATCGCTGGATCCTACTTAAGGAGGTATACTAACTTAAAAATTAAAAATAATAATAAATATGGATAAATAATAATAAATAATTAATAAATAATAATAAAAATTAAATTTATACTTTAAAATACTTAGAAGTAATTAGAAACAAAAGCACAAGAAACAATTTCCTAGAGACCTAGGAATGGTTAGAAGCTTTACGGTACCTTTGATTTAAACATTAGGGGAACCTAGTTTATCCTACTGTTTTTTAATTTTATTAAAATTATTTGAATCTTTGGGTTTGCCACGGTATTGTGTTAATGAGTATTAAAAAATGAGTGAATGCTTAACATTTAATACTTGACCACGCTTAGTGCCTAGATTTTGCAGCATGTGAAGTATAGACAATTCTAGTAGAGCAAAGCATATTATATTTTATTATTCATATTTGTCTATTGTTGCTCCTTGCTGAGTTAAAATGATCCACGTTATTGTTTTTTTCATTTTTAAAGCCGTATTTTCATGGGGTTTAAAGTGCAAACTTTTTCAAACGATTTTTAAAATCGACTACAAGTCATGCAAGGCAAGGCCGCAAAAGTTGACCAAAACTAGCATATATATTTAATAGTATTTATTTGCATTAACTCATCCTAGACCAGGTCTATCACACTAGTATTTTTAGTTTTAATGTATTTTAAATTTTCTTTTGTTTTGCATTTCCTAGCATTACAGTCCTGCTATACAAAAACTTTTGAAAAGTTTATTTAGTTGGGTTATTGTTTTTTCTTCTAACGATAAGATTTTAAGAAAAACTGACCTTTGCCTATTTCTACCAGTCATATATGACTGAATAGGCTTATTAGCTCATACTATAATAGCTTTTAGAAATTAAAAGTTTTTCAAAATGAAATAAAACCATGCTATTAATTGGAAAACGGGTTTGGAAATTTGGAAACGCTCTCACCGTTTTGCTACAATTTTAAATTTGGGATCCAGGAGTTAATTGCCGGGTAATATGTAATGCCTGGCTACGTTACAAAATATTTATTTGGGTCCACAAGTGCCAATTTTGTCTTCTCCAATGTCCAACACGGACATTTTATATAAAATGAAACAGCCGAAACAGGGATGAAAAGAAAACAAACAAAGTTTGTCCAGATTATTTTGGTTTACATCGTTACAAGACATTTGAGCCATACTAGAAGTTTTTGGTCAAAGTGCGACATCCGCACTTTATATATTCAGCATGCGTGCAACATGGCATAAATATTTGTAGCTTGGGTTTTTTGGCGTTTTGAATGCTGGTTTTTAGCTGCATCTAATGAAATTGTTTTTAGGGTCTCGGGTCAGTAGATCGAATTTCCTTAGTCCGAACGTCTTTTGTCTGAATTTGTTTGTCCGAATTTGAGTTCTTTTGTCTGAACGTCTTTGGTCCGAAAGTCTTTTGTTCGAAGTTGTTTGTTCAAAGTTGTATGCATATCAAGATCCGACACCAACTGTAGAAAGAGCAGAATCGGAGGATGAGAAAATAGCAATTGAAGATGAGACTGAATTGCCTCCGACTCAAATAATTACAGTTATTCAAGTCGATAATTCCACTCCACCTTATCCCACATAAGAGATTTTGCTCGAACATGCCTCCAAGTCAAATAATCACAGTCGCTTAAGGTTCTATTCCACCCGCAACAGCAACATGAGTAGCAAAACATGCTAAGCCTCCACGTATTGCTCGCCATACTGCCGGCTCCTTCTACACCCCCGCAAGACCGCTAAACAAGCTAAGCCTTTGAAGGTTTTACTGTTTAAGCCTCTACAGCAAGTTGTTAATTCACCTATCTCAGGGAGAACTCGTAGCAAGTGAATATCAGTCGAACATCAATGTATGTAATTAGTTGAAATGTTTTCAGAACCTATTTTATGTTTTCATATTGTTTTTAATTGCAATGTAATCTCCACGTTGATTGTTTTTAAACATGACTACTTAATTATTTTGTCAATACTATTGTTATCGAGTTGCTCGGATTTTCTTGCTGTGCCTTTAATAGTACGACAAACTATGGCAGATTGTAAAGGGAAGAAGAGCAAGTTTATCCGTGATCATTTAAGGGGCTTGGAATATGATGCTTGGTGTAAGCCTCAAAAAGGACAAGGTGTTATTCAATTTCAAGAATGTACTAATGCGAATAAATGGATTCATTCAAAAAATGGACTTTCGACGTCTAAATATATCACTGCTATCAAAATGGTTGGAAATGTACTACCGAAAAATGCGATCCCTCGGCCTGACCAAGGATTTCTTTACTGCCGACATGGCTGCAAAGAGATTGAAACGATTGGACATATCCTTGGACGATGTTAACGTGGAGAGCTGATTCGTAATAACCGGCATCATGCAGTTCGCCGTTTACTTGCTGATGCGATGGAAAAATTAGGGTGGAAAGTTCTTCAGGAAGTGGAATGTAATATAATAATATAATAATTTATTCATTAAGTCGATTTGGCCGCAGCCCATACAACATTGGTTATTTACATAATTGACTGTACAAGGGTAATTGATCCTTGGTTATATTTAGTAATAAATAATAAATATTTGGTTTGATACTGTTATACTTAGGAGTTTTATTCGATTTGTTCTGCGTCTGAAAAGAAAGCATGTTAATTGTTGGTTTTACTTACATAAAAGATAATCGGCATTATTTGAAATCATTTTACAAAAGCATAGGAAGTATAAAGAGATAGTAAAGAAGTATTGTCCTATGTAAAATGTGTTTGATACGCAATGGATTTATTTATAGCTTTATGAGGGGTAGAGGGGGGCGAGGTGGTGAGTCAGGCCTATCCAATGCATCCGTAGTAGAAATCCTGGGTCCTTAAGGCTGTATCCCAGAAGTTAAAGAGTAGCTCGAATTCCTTGTCGTCGTGGTATTGGCAGAAAATTTTTTCCGTGAGGTTCTTTCTGGTTGGTCCTACATTGCTTAGATTCCTGAGAAATTTGGTTCTTGGCGATTTATAGTGTGTACAGTTGAGCATTACGTGAAAGGTGTCTTCATTTTCTTTCCCGCACAAGTCGCAGTTAGATTTTTCTACTCACTTCTATATTCTGTTCATTCCGTTGAGGTTAGTAACCTTCCATCTAAGGACAATTCTAGGTAGGCCAGATCTCAGATTCAGTATAAATATCGTGTTCCACGATAAGCCCATTTCAAAATACTCCGATCTGATGGCATGGGTCTTTAAGCGGTCATAGTGTCTTAGAAGGGTGCAGCTGTGCATTCCCTGAACGTCCATATTTATGCAGCTGAGTTGGTACTTTTCCAAGATATCAGCTTTGTGTTCCTTCAGGTATTCAATATTCAGATTTTGGAGCGTTTCTTCAAGAGATGCATCAGCAAATATTTTTTTCACTTGTTGCATCCAGTTATATCTGGGGTCTGTGGCGTTTATCTGGGATATTTTTTCATAGCATTTTTTGACTATGCTATTTTCCTCAGAGTTCAGGATCTTTTCAAGAAACGTCAGTAGTGCTTTAAACAACTGTATTCTGATGTTTTGCGCTCCAGTTTCAAGCCTAAGGTAGTAGCCTGGTGTCAGGTTGCATGTGCCTGTAAGTCGTCTTAGAAACATTGTTTAAAAAGTTTCTAGTTCCTCGCTGTAGCGCAAACCCCATACAGGTGCAGCGTACATCAGGATAGAGCTGACAAGAGATTTAAATAGTTTTACGTGTATATTTATGTCTTTTAGTTAAGCACGGTAGAAGAGATTAAATAGCTTAGTTTGGGCTGCTTTTGCTTTGCCAAAGAAGTGTTCTTTTGCTCCATTAAAAATACCACTGTGTGAAAGGTACGCCTAGATAAACGTAATGATAAACAACCTCCAGTGATTTGCTTTCCCATTTAAACTTGATAGAATTGCTGATCTTGTTGCCTTTGCAAAAGATCATGATCTTTGTTTTGGTCAAGTTGACCGTTAGGTCGTTCTTTGTGAAAAAACCGCTGAGCGTGTTTATTTGCCTCTGTAAATCAAGTTCGTTGGATGCAAGGAGGATGATGTCGTCTGCATATAGAAGAATTAGTAACTCAATGGTGAACATTTGTATTCCCTGTATGGTACTGGCTTGGAGTATTTCGGTGATTTTGTCGATATATATAGTAAAAAGTGTTGGCGACAGCGTTTCACCTTGCAGGACTCCGCCCATCACTTTAATCAGATCTGTGTATCTCTCTTCGCACCTAACCTTGGTTTTAGCTTGATTATAAATTTCTCTAATTTTTAAAATGAAGCAATCACTTAATCCAGCTTCTTTAAGCCGAATCCACAGCTTGTCGCTTCTTATAGAATCAAAGGCCTGACTTAAGTCTACAAATAAGGCGAACAGTTTTCCTTTCTTCTTGAGAGCCGGTCTGTTGAGTTGCTTTAGAATGCAAGTGTAGAGTGCGAATATATGATCTGTGCATCCTCGCTCTTTTCTGTAGGCTGCTTGGTTCTCCGAAATTATACCATTTGTGGAGCAGAAGGAGTTCAATCTGTTTGACATGATGCATGTATATAGCTTGGTGATAGTAGTTATGAGGGCTATAGGCCTGTAGTTATTCGGTTGTTCGGAGTCACCTTTTTCGTAGATTGGTGCAGTTATGATTTCAGCCCAGCAGCTTGGAATCTGTTCGACTTTTGCAGTATTAAGTAGTACGAGTAGGTAATTGTATGTTGTATCGTCTAATGTTTTTCAAACCTCATTAGGTATTCCGTCAGCTCGAGGGGATTTATTATTTGAAAGAGTATTAGTTGTTTTTAATAATTCTATCATCGATATTGCTTCGTCAAGTACGGCAAGGTCCCATGCAAAGGCTGTGGTATTTAATTCTTCAAGCTCCGTGACGGCAGTTTCTGTGTTTTTAAAGACATTACGAATGAAGGCATCCCATTGGGACTTAGTAATGTCATTTGGGTTGAAGCTATACTTCTTGTCCCTTAACATGTTTACTGCCTTCTAGTAGGTTGTTGAATCCTTGCTGTGATGAATCTCTTTTTGCACAGTTTCAAAAAAGGCTTTTTTTTTATTCAACAAAAGTCTATCGTACTCTTTCTTGGCTTGTAGGAAGTTATCAAGGCTATCATCTGCAGAACCACTACGCAGTGTGTCTTTGCTGTACCTATGCAAGAGAGAAAGTGCTTTTCGTTTGGAAGTGCTACACTCTTTGTCAAACCATTTCGGACTTTCTCCTTGTGCTTTTTGTTATTTGAGTACTCATTTCAGCTTCTGTTGCTACCTTGTAGATAAGCTTTTTAAGAGTTTCGTAGTTGCAATGATTAAAGTCTAGGGAGCTGTTGTTATTTTTTTGTTGCTTTTGGAAGGCTATTGTTTGCTCTTTATTCCATCCTATACGAGTTTCAACAATTGCGGCAGTGTCTTTTAATTTCCGTCTTGACTGTGTTGTTTCGATTAGTATAGGAAGATGATCTGATTCTAGGCAATCAATTACTGAAAAGTCCTCTATGTGTTCGCTCATTCTTTCGTTGCACAGACATAGGTCTACTGTGCTATTGCCATTGTGTCCAATGAAAGTAGGTTTGCTTTGTCGATCAGAAGGGCTCCTTCCGTTGAGAACTATAAGGTTATTTGTAGTGATTAGTTCTATTAGCCGCTTTCCACGTTTGTTTTGATGCGAGTCTACTGAGTTCCTTGTCCTGCTAAAATTATGTGCAGGTTCTGTGGTGTTTTCAAAACCACCAATTCTGCTTTTATAGTCACGCATAAATATGCATCTTTGTCTGTTTAGTTGGGGAGTGTCTTGGAAGAGGTTGTCAATTGGTTTGTCATATTTAGATACTGGTGGAATGTAGGCAAAGCATAGAAGTGTAGGTTTTCCTTGGCATCCGAATTCTAATGAGGTTTTATATCTATCTTGACTAACAGCTTTGCATATTGAAGCTACGTTGTTCCGTATGCCTACTATGAGTCCTCCACTTTTTCGGCCACGTTCTGCTACTGCGGGGGTCATAGTGATGGTATAGTCATTAAAAATCTTCTTCAAGTCGGCATTGATTTCAGTGATCCAGGTTTCGGATAAGCAGAAAATATCCACGTCATTTTAAGTAATAATTTGAGTCTTCTCATATATACATTTTATTAGTCCGTTCACGTTCCAGTATAAAATTTTATGTACAAAGGGGGTATGTCGTATTGGTTTTGTGTGTATGGGCTTGCCAATTCCCTAGTCGATAGACATTCTTCTACTTCCTTCGTTACTGCCTTGTGCTTGCGATTTCTTAGACTTACGCTCTTTAAACTTTGCCTAAGCAATGGCTGCAGGGAGGTCAGTGTTAATGTAATGTGTTTCGTCCTATGATTTCTTTAGCTTCTGTTTTGCTCCTAACACTGTGTTACGGTCGTTTTGGGAGCAAAAAGTTACGTAAATTCTATTTAAAGGAGAACCATCTTTTCTTTTTAACCTTCTGACACTGTCTAAATTTACGGTGCTGAGCCCAAGAGTGCCATGGATAAAATTATTAATTGTAGTAGTTAGTGTGCCATTTTTGTCCTCTTGTTGGGCTTTAAAGCCAGTGAATATGAGGTTAAGTCTTCTGGATTGAAGCTCTATTCTTAGTAGTTTTTGTTTCAGTCCCTATAATGGGATAAAGCATCGGATTTCTGTTCCAGCACCTCAATTCTGGCTTTAAGTTCTTCATTCTTTTCTTCTAGTATGTCGATGCGTGCTAATAATTGTGCCACCGTATTTGTAACACCCGTTTCAGTGGAAGTTAGTCGCTCTTGGATGTTGTTTTCTGTAGTTGCTATTTTTCTGACAGTTGTGCTGTTATATCTAAATTTCCCTGCGTAATAGCCGCCAGTAACTCCGACATAGTCATTTTGTCGTTAGCAGATTGATTAGAGTGTCCTTCTTCAGGTTCTTCAATGTCAAGTAGGTCGTCTGCCGTAGGGTTATGTGGTTTCGCCTTCTTTAATTCGTGATTGGTTTTACTAAAGGATTTTTTGCGTTTTTTACTTTCATCAGTTGTCACTATTTCACCTGTTTTGGTGGAAGTTCTGCTGATTTGTTTTCCGTCTGCAATATTGTTTTGCATTAAAGTTGGTATACTGTGCAAAAAACTGTCAGATCTTAGGCTATCGGGTAATATTGCTTGCTGCTAGGCTGTCGGGTAGCTTGTTTGCGCTTATATAAGTTTGCTTGGCGTTTGATTGACGAGTGTAAAGCTGTTGGTGGTGAGAGAGTTGATGTGTAACTTTTAGCTGTGGGACGCTACTCTGTCGGCTATCTTGTTTGCTTGTTTTGCTTCTGTATTTAGTAGTACATAATATTAACTTTATCATTAGTGGTGTAATCACTGGTGGTTGAATTTCCGGTAGTTACTTCACTAGTGGTTATATCTCCGGTGGTTACTTCACTGGTGGTTGAATCTCCGGTGGTTACATCCTCTGTCGAGGATGTGCTATGAAGGTGATGCTGGATTAGCGTGGAGTAGATTTATTGTTTTGGAAGAGAAAATATATAGGTTCCGTATAAACTGGGGAGACTGATTACACAAGTAAGTTGCAAATTGTGGCCGATCTATGATAGAATAAGTATGTAACTTCTAACCTTCCTGTTTAAAAATTAGCTGTCGCTTTGGCTCTCTAGCATACGCTTTGAGAGCTTAGCTGCTAATTTTGATAACCCTTCTATTTAAAAATGACTAGCTGTCGCTTCAGCTCTCTAGCATACGCTTCGAGAGCTTAGCTGCTGATCCTGCTATATCCAATGCGGTCGCTTCACTTAGATACCTCAATGCCATGCATAACTCAAAAAAATATTAATGTTTATTTCGTAATAAATTTGCCTGTTTTCAAAGTTGTTCAAAGTGGGGCTGTCAGGGAACTTTTATTTTCTGGTTACGTTTTTCGAGTTTTGATAGGACTTTGAGTAAATAAATTAGTATTTTTAATAGGAAGTGGAATGTACTGGAGACGGTTCAAGACGTGGGGATATAATTGCTTACAATTTAAAAACCAAGCAAGGCATTATACTTGATCCAACTGTGTGCATGGAACAGAAAAACATAAATCAATCTAAGGCTGTTTATCAGGACAAAAAAGGAATCTATGACCCATCTTCCAACAGAAACTGGGACTTACTGATATTCAAGTGATAGGACTGTACATTGGGGCACGAGGGACGATTTTAAATTTTTTTCTTAACTTCATGAAAACCAATTTTCTACCTAGTACGCTGATTAAAGACAATGATTTCTGTTTTGAAGAAATCAGTTTAAATTTGTGTGCATTATTTATACTTTTCTTTGCCAACTCATTAATTTTTAAATTACATTTATATTTGTACTACCACACATAATTTATATGCAGCAAAATTATTCACCGTATACTGAGTCCTGTGGGCTATCGTCGTTGGACGACAGTGTCAAGTTTATTTTAATAAAGTTGTCTTTCTCTCTAACGATACTTATTCCAGTAATAAATTTTATAAAGGCTTACTACGCTCTCGCTTTAGTAAATTTTATTTCGGACAACAGGTGTCGCACTAAAGACGTTCGGTCTAAAGACTGCCAGACAAAAGACGTTCGGTTATAAGAATTTCGGACAAAAGACGTTCGGTCATGAGAATTTCGGACAAAAGACGTTCGGTCTTAAGAATTTCGGACAAAAGACGTTCGGTCTTAAGAATTTCGGACAAAAGACGTTCGGACAAAATACTTTTGGCCTACGGGTTTCGGACAAAGTACTTTCGGACTACATACATAGGACCGTTTTTAGATGCTGAGCTTTAGCTGCATCTAATTAAATGATTTTGTATGTCTGTCCGTCTTATTGTCGTTCATTACATGTGACATTTTTCAACTGATTTAATTTAAACAACTTGTAATCGCCTACAAATGCGAGGGAGAAGTGCTGTATAGTTTTTGAGCAAGATCGCAATTAGCAGTTGAATGAAGCAAAACTCAAGCTACATTTTACATATTAAAAAAAATCCAGCACCGTAGTTGTCGACGAGGAGCCCCTAAGTAGATGCTGAGCTGACAGCGAATATTTGCTTTAATGAAGGAGTAGAACCCTATTGTGGCAACGCTCAAATTACGACAGCGCCTAACTCCACTTCTACCTCGTCAAATTGAATTTCTAATTTTATTAAATGTTGGATCAACAAATGACGTGGGGAAGGGTCCTTAGAATTATAATACTTGGATCACGTCATTTATGAACGATCCCCGTATGTATACTTGTGAGATCCTGTGATCAAAATATCTCTTTACCTAATTTGTGATCCTATGCCCGGTAAATCTTTAAAATAGTGATATTTGGATGGCGTCATTTATGGACGATCCCAGTATAGATACTATAGTGACGTCCACAGCTAAAGAAATCTGTTCAAATAAGGTTTTGAACTAATTCACGTGGAATCCTTCAAATAGTAATATTTTGATGACTTAATTTATGGACAATCCCTGTATGCATACTAGTATCCGACCTGATGGTAATATTCGTTCACTTAATTTTCTTGCTAATGACCGGGGGATCCTTAAAACCATAATACTTGGATATCCTCAGTTATGACCGATCCTTGTATGTATACTTGTAACATCCGGTGATCAAAATATCTGTTTACCTATTTTTTGATTTAATGCCTTGAGTATCCTTAAATTGGTGATATTTAGAGGTCGACATTTACTGACAATCCAAGTATGTGTACTGGTAACATTTCATGATGCGGACACCCTTTTACTTCGTTTCAGAACTAATGACAGGCAAGGTACTTAAAATAGTGATAGTAAGATGACGTAGTTTATGAACTATCCCAGTTTGTATACCAGTAAAATTGCATGTTAAAGAAATATATTTACCTAATTTTTGAACTAATGCCAGGGAGATCCTTCAAATAGTTATATTTAGATCGCGTCATTTATGGACGATCCTCGTATGTATACTAGTAACATCTGACCTGATGTTAATTTCGTTTACTTCATTTCTTAACTAGTGGCTGGAGGATCCGTAAACTGGTATTGTGTACTAGAATCGCATCATTTATGGACGATTCCTGTAAGTGCATGATATGTAAATTAGGAGTCAAATGATGCACTTAACACTATTAGTATGAGCTACGTGTCATACCAAGTACCTATGCTCGTCATGTAATGTCATTTGTGATTTTCCACATCGTCGGGATCGTTCAATTTAAAAACTGCAGAATGCCGGGATAATGGGATAATTGGGGAAACTGAATTTAATGCTATCCGTCCATAAATTAAGAAAATCCAGCGCTTCGCGCAGGATTTGTCCACCGTGGCCCGAAGTAGATGCTGAGCTTACAGCAAGTTGATTTCATCACTCGAAAAAATGTTTTTGTGGCAAGGTTAACAAACTCCTAACTTAACCATAAGCAGTTACCGCTGGTGAAAAGGAATAAGGTGCGAGCTCTGCTGGCACCAGTGGGCTAAGTACAAGTGCTGCTGCTTTGAGTGGGCTTGAATAAAATAGCTCTGGTTAGAGTGAGCTAGTTACGAGTGTTGATGATGAGATTGGGCATGGTATAAGTGGTCCTGGTACAAATTAGCTCGGTAGCATTAGTACATGAACATACAGGCTGGAAACAAGTGGCTCTGTACCGAGTAGGAGCAGCAGGAGCGATTCCAGGATGATTGGCATCGGTCAAATTACCGCTGGCTCGAATGGCGGAAGTTAAAATTTTTCTGATTGTTGTTGGCTTATGCAATAGTAGTCCATGATCAAATTCTACTAATTCCTGTGGACTTACTGACAGCAGAACAGCTACAAGACAGCTTAGTAAGAGAAGTGCTGCTTCGAAAAGTTCCGGTAAAAAAACGATAAGGATACAAACTTTACAAGTTGTGCAATTCAAACTTATTTCATTAAAATAAATTATAATAATTGAATACAATACAATTATTTTGTAATATAAAAAAAATCCAGTCACTTTTTCTAATTCTTAGTGTGCGTATGCATTCTAAAGATGAGAAGGAGGCCATACTTGAGTTTACCTTACCTTCACAATTTAGCTTTGCCGAAATCCACCAAAAATTAAAGGTTATTTTATTTTTATAATTTAATGAATGTTGTTATTGTAAGGGTGTATGAAATCATGGGTGTCAGATGGTAGAATTTAAGTTAATTACGGGGGTAAACCACTACTTCAGAAGGGCTGGAGACCAATGAAAGGGGGAAGGGAGACTCAGCTGATGGCTACAGCAAAGAATCTCCAGAATAGCTACTGACGGTAAGGATGCTAATTTTGTTTATTTTAATTTATATGAATAATTCCTTTCAGCTAGGATTTGTAGTTAATTTTTGTGTGATGGAATTCTAAGGGCAAGTAGCTCGGTGGCTGAAGTCAAGGCTTTGGAAATATCATCCATTTTCCTTGCTTCGCCACCACGAGCTTCCGACTCCCTGAGGGACTACGGAACACCGTCGACCGTACACGGCAAACGGAGCATGTACACGGTCGATAGTTTCAGGTCCCACCAGAAGAAATTCGGTCTTCCCGGGAAATTTTGCCAAACTTATTTTATTTTTAATTGCCAATGATGAGAGATAAGAAGTTAAGGTTTGCTAATTCTACTTTCTATTTTAGGAGGACAAGTAAGCGTAAAGGTTGTGGGCCTGGCAAAAAGAAGCCTTTTCCAGTTTGCTCCCAGCTCCAACGCCGCTGAACAGGACGAGCAGGGGACATGGAAGAGCGTTTGTGTTGCTTAGCGTTCCAAATGGCAAACACTCTTTGTCCTCGGCCCTCCAGAACAGCAGCAACGACTTGTCCTGAATTTTGGATCCAATTAGGTAAGGTTTGTTATTTTTGTTTAAGGTTAATTCGTTTTTCTTTATTTTGCAGGAGGATTGTTGGGGACGTGGTAGAGGCGCTGTGCCTAGCAGCCACAACCAGCCGGAAGGAAATTGACTCGTGCGGCCGAGTGGGTCCGGGTAATAGAGGAAGACATGCTACGGACACACACCGCACTATACAATTCAGTCCAGGCCGACCAACTTTCCTGAATTTTGAATAATAAGAAGTAATATTTAATTTTACGTTGTATTTCAATTTTGTTTTGAGTTATTATTTTAGCTAAGTTTATTTATGCCAATTTTATTAGTTAAAGAGGTTGGGTGCACGATGGCAAAGCCATGTTGCAGAGAGATACTGTCCGTGTATCTGCTCCACCGTGCACACCAACGTGGAGGACAAACCTGCAAAAGTTAGCTTGAGCTCTGGGTTTGCCTCTACCTATCTTCTCTCAATTTTGAAGTTATTTTCGTGTATTTTTCTTAACTTTTATGTATGAACCGGAGTCCTTAAATTACGTTCAGCGAGTTTAAAGAACTACGGCTGACGACTAACTGAGATTGCCAATTGTTTATGCTTGTTGAGTTGTATTTTATTTTATTATCTCCTTCCATGGATCTTTCTCACTCTCTGTCAGATGGCCGATGCTGTCTGGAAAATTTGTGGAAAATCTGTGGAAGGAAGTGTTGTGAACTTTATTTTGTTTTCATTCGTATCCATATTAGTAAGGTCCTATGTTAAATATATCCGATTACTTAATTTTTAAACTAATAACAAGAGAAATCTCTGATGTCATAATTTTTAAATAATGTCATTTATGTACGATTTACGTATGCATATTAGTAAGATCACATGTTAAATATATCCAATAACCTAATTCTTGAGCAAATGACGAAGCGGATTTAAAAAATAGTAATCTTTGGATTACGTTATTTGTGGACGATGTCTTTTTGCATATAAGCAAGATCACATGTTAAAAATATTTGATTAATTAATTTTTATGACAAGGCAGACATTTAAAGTGGTAATTTTTAAATAACGTCATTTATATACAATCTTCGTATGCATATTAGTAGGATCCCATGTAAAATATATCTGATTACGTAATTCTTGAACTAATAAAAAAGTGGTAATGTTTAAATAACGTCATCTATTGACGATCCCCGTATGCATCTTAGTAACATTCTATGATAAATATATCTGACTACTAAATTCTTGAAATAATAACAAAGAGAATCTCTAAAATGGTATTGTTTAAATTACGTCATTTACAATTTACGGACGATCCCTGAATGCATATTATTAAGATCCTATGCTAAATATATCTGATTAAATAGATCTTGAACTAATGACGAAGGAGATCTCTGAAATGGTAATGTTTAAATTACTTCAATTATGGACGATCTTCGTATGCATTTTAAAAAAGATTTCATGTTAAACATATCCGATTAATAATTCTTAAACTATTGACAAAGTAGATCTAAAAAAGGAATGTTTGAATTATGCATCTCTCATTACGATCTCCGTATGCATATAGAATCCTATGGTAAATATATCCGATAACCTAGTTCTTAAAGTGATGACAAGAAGATTCCTTAATTGGCATTGTTTGAATTACGTCATTTATGGATGATTCCTGTATGCATATCAGTAAGATCCCATGTAAATATATACAAGTACCTAATTTGAATGACGAAAGTTATCTCTCAAGTGGTCATTTTTGAATAAAGTCAGTAGATACGATGTCTGTTTTCACATTAGTAAGATCTCATATTGTTAAATGTAGTGATATGTTCGGCGTAATTAATCAAGATTTACCTAAATGATTTGTAGTAGTAGTGTGTATAGTGGATGAGTAATAAATGTCGAAGGTGAATACTGAGAATAAGACTTGTATTTTAATTGAATTAAACTGATTTAAAATGTACAATTAATAAACTGAAATAATAAAACGAAAAGTGTTTTATGGAACAGAAGGTTCAAGCTAGTTAGTTGACGGTTGAAATGGATATGATATTACATTTAGATTATCCTATAGAAATCAACTCGGCTTCCGGCCGTAGTGGTCATTCGATTACATTACATTGGTATAGAATCTCTTTCCGCTGACCTGCATAAATAGCAAGCTACACAAAATTCATAAATCATCTTCGTCAATAATGATTAAGCCCATTTATAATTTAGTAACTCAATTCGAGTTTCACAAGAGTATTACACAATACATAATTCCAATACAATTGTTTTATGACTTACATCCGTTGGCATAAATAACATTACATGATTGCATACATTACTCATCTAGAGATTCATCCTTAATGATTACCCTTTTATAACTTAAAAATGTACAATGTAAATATATTAATTTTAACCTACCGTATGACTCCCACTGGTCGCCATACATAACAATATCTTGAACTAGTGACAAAGGGGATCTTTAAATTAATATTGTTTGAATAACGTCATTTATGGACCATATGCATATTAGTAAGATCTCATGATAAATATATCTGATTGCTTAATTGCCGAACTAATAACAAAAGGGTTCTTAAAAATGATAATGGTTATAATACGTCATCTATTAACGATCCCTGTATGCATATTAGTAAGATCCCATGTTAAATATTTCCGAGTACCTGATTCTTGAACTTAAGATAAAAAGGATGTCTAAAATAGTAATGTTTATATTTCGTTATTTATGGTCGATCCCTACATGCATATATTAGTAAGATCCCATGTTAATTATATATAATTACCTAATTCTTGAACTTATGACAAAAGAGGGCCTCTGTAAAATAGTTATGTTTAAACTACGTCATCTACGGACGATCCCTGTATGTATATTAGTAAGATTCTATGCTAAATATATCTGAATAAATAATTCTTGAACTAATTACCAAGTGGATCTCTAAACTGGTAATGTTTAGATTACGTCATTTATGGACAATCCCTGTATGCATATTAGTAAGATCCTATGTTAATATATCCGATTACCTAATTGTTGAACTTAAGATAAAAAGGATGTCTAAAATAGTAATATTTATACTTCGTTATTTATGGTCGATCCTTGTATGCATAGAAGTAAGATCCTATGTTAAATATATATAATTACCTAATTCTTGAACTAATGACAAGAGGGGGCCCCTGTAAAATGGTAATGTTTACACTACGTCATTTACGGACGATCCCTGTATGCACATTAGTAAGATTCTATGCTAAACATATCCGATTAAATAATTCTCGAACTTATGACAAAGTGAATCTCTAAACTTGTAATGTTTAAATTACGTCAATTATGGACGATCCCCGTATGCATGTTAAAAAGATTCCATGGTAAATATATCTGATTACCTAGTTCTTATACTATTGAAAAAGTCGATGTCTAAAAAGGGAATGCTTAAATTACATCATTTATGGACAATTCCCGTATGCAATTAAGATCCTATGGTAAACATATCCGATAACGTAGTTCCTAATCTAATGGCAAGGGGATTCCTAAATTGATATTGTTTGAATTACGTCATTTATGGACGATTCCTGTGTGCATATTAGTCGGATCCCATGGTAAATATATCTAATTACTTAATTTTAATGACGAACGTTATATCTGAAATGGTCATTTTTTAATTTCTTCATTTATGGACGATCTTTGTATGCATATAATTAAGATCCCCTGTTAAATATATCCGATAACCTAATTCTTGAACTAATGAAAAAGGGGCACTCTAAAAATGTAATGTTAAAATTACGTTATTTACGGACGATCTTTGTATGCATAGTAGTAAGATCCTATGCTAAATATATCTCAATAACTATATCTGGAACCAATGACGAAGTAGATCGCAAAAATAGCAATGTTTAAATTACGTCAATTATGGACGATCCCCGTGTGCATGTTAAAAAGATGCCATGTTAAATATATCTGATTACCTAATTTTCGAAAAAATGACAAAGGGGCTCTTTAAAATAGTAATGTATAAATAACGTCATTTATGGACGATTCCTGTATGCAAATTAGTAAGCACCCTTGTAAAATGTTTTCGATTACCTAATTTTTATGACAATGAGGATCCCTAAAGTGGTAATTTTTAAATAATGTCATGTATGGACGATCTGTGTATGCATTTTAGTAGGAACCCATGTTAAATATATCCGATTACCTAATTCTTGAACTAATGACAAAGGGGATCTCTAAAATGGTAATGTTTAAGTTACGTCATATATGAACAATTCCTGTATCCGTGTTAGTAAGGTCCCATGTGAGCGGCTTGTTTTAATTTATTAACCGTTAACTTAAATGACGTCATTTGTGTCTGGCCCGTAACAGACGTTATTCTTGTCTACCTCTAGCAAACCACGTTAGGCAAATAATAGTCGGATAATGGTTACCACTGGTCACGGTTTGAGAAGGCAGGAAATGTCGCCGCAAACACTGGTGGCGGTACTTTCATACAATTCCAGCGACCCAACGGTGAAACGACTTTATATAACGACAATGAGCAGCTGCTGATTATCAAACACAGCTTGATTGCTTTGCCAACAGTTGCCTGTTATATATTTGACCGCTACCTATCCAATAGCCACTCCACATCAGACTTTTATCCACTCAAATACATATTTTTACCGGGCTGGTAACCACTCATTTCCCCTATTCCCCTTTCACCCTTCCTAAATGCCATGAAAAATTATAAATTCATGCATTCACATCAACTACTGTTTCGATACTTTTGCATAAACATTGTTTAATGTTTATTATTAACCAAGTGTGAAACTTAATTATCGGTTTAGCAAAAAAATCGTGGAGTACAGTAAAAGACGCACAAAAATTGGCTTGAGGACATTGTTAGACAGAAGTTCCCTTTGTGGCATGAAGCTCGCTTTTCACAAATTGAACTTTTTTACTAAAATCGTAAGCTCAAACGAGCTTCATCGCGCTTCGTTGAGCTTGGGTAAAAATCTTTTGAGCTTCATCGAGCTTCATCGCGCTTCGTTGAGCTTGAGTTTTCGACTTTTATCTTTTTTCCACCTGCCGACTATGTCGACCCCCGACGATAGGTAAAATTTTTTGTCGTGCAATGTACTTTACTTTAAGGTTTTAACAAGTATTGATATGGAAAGGGTTATAGTGTATAATATATAAGACTATTAGTGTGCATACTATTGTCTTTTAAATTATATTTATTCAATTCAAGATTAGACGATTATTCGATTAGTTTAATAGTACACATTTAGTGTATATAAATATAAATTAATAAAAGTCAGTTTGTCTACAACAAATATCGAAATCTCTTGAATATGAACCATATACTTCTATACTTGAACTGTTTATAGTAATAGTATTATTTGAATTTAAATAAAATAATTAAAAATAATATAGCATATAATTTGTTAAGGCATAGGGCATAGCCCAGCATATTCATAAATAGTGCATTCAGCATTATCACTTACTCTCAAAAACTTTAAAACTTAAAGAAAAAAACAAATAGTATGCACTTTGACTTTGTTTAATATAAATTTAAATATTAAAAGCAATATATTTATAACTAAAATTTGAAACTATACAAAATATAGATTAACAAAAATGATAAATTGCATCCATTGCATGTAACTCGATGTCACTTGTCATCCAGATCCAACTTCTTACAAACTGAGTTGCGTCTCCGTCTACTTCCGTTACTGTTACCGTCACTATTTCGATTCCGATGTCAAGTAAATTTAGTAGTTAACCCAATTGAACGTCTAAAGTCTTTGTCGTCGTTGTCAGAGTCCAAGTTATTCAATTCAGACTCAGACTCGGAGCCAACAATTAAAATATCTCCGTCACCCTTGGTTTCAGTGTTCCAACTGCTACTAGCACTAGCGCTGGCTGTGTTAATGTTAGTTGGATTGTGCAAAAGCATATGCCGACGGAAAACGTCCTTTCTACACAATACAGCATCAAAAATTGAGCATGAATATTTAACGCCAGCTTTAGTTCGAGGGATTTGTTTCTTGACTTTGACTTCGTCCAGGTCCTGGCTCTTGCTTTTCACTTTAAGTTGAAATGTCCCCGTCCCTGCTGCTTTTGCTGGTGCAGAATCTGGTGTTGCATTTTTGGTTGGAGTCGGGGTCAATATATTGTTGCTACATGTATTCTCATCTATATCGTCATCCCTAACACTAACACAACTACTGTAGTTTTCTTCACCGTGTTGCTGCTGATATGTTGGCCTATTATAATGAAGCAACCAATGTCTACGAGTGGATTGAGAGTGTTTTAAAACAACTCCGCAACCGCTATAATTACATGAATATGCAAATCCTTGTTTCAAGGCTATTTTAGTAAATTGCTGATTAATAATATCACGTGGCACAAAGTCGGCTGAATTAAAATGTACGTTAATAACTCCAGCGTCGTTTTTATTAATATTGCAACTTTTAATATTAGCATATTCACTGCGTTTGCTGTTATCTTCATCTTCATTTCTAATGTCAGCGTCATTCTTTTCGCTTTCATTGTTATGAGCGTGAATAGAATTGGCATCAGGAGTGGAATTATTGGTACCAGGAGTAGAAGCGGGGACCGATACAGGCGATACATTAGCTTCATTTAGTTTGAGTTGTTTTAGTATTGGTGATGGCGTAAATAATCCTAAACTTGAAGATGACAGACTTTGAGGAGGTTGCGTTGTTTTTAACCGAGGTGTCAACAATGTAAGTTTGGGTGGTATTAGAACTGATTTCATGACTGGAGTAACAAAAAGTGACATTTTATTTTGTCAGATTACTTTAACACGTTTTGGACTCTGTTGAAGTGCCAACCTTCCTGCTGAATCTGAATCTTTAAAATAGTTGTGGTTGTGACACCCTATATGAAGTGTTAGGTTTCTTACTAGTGTAACTGGTGTTTCAATAAGATTTATACTGTTTTCTGAAACCTTTAGCGACGTCAGACTTGAAGCAACAGATTTTCCTAAATGTGGAAATAATAAAATTAACATACATTTAGTTAATATAATTTCCTTAAAGCAATCTAAAACCTTCTTTTGGGTTTCAGAAAGTAAAAGTTTGATATATTTTAATATTAATTATAATCATAATTTGTATTGTTTGTATGCTACTTACGAATAATGTCCTCAATGCTACTGATTTCAGCTTGCGTGAAACTTGAAGAACTGCTAATACTGGGATTAAATGAACATGTACTAGACACTCCACCCTGAATCAGAGTTTTAGGATTATGCGCATCTAGGGACTGAAAGTTGGACACAATTTTTCTCTTTGAACAGTTTGAACTGGTTTTGGCATCTACATCTGAAGTTGTAGTGGATTGTCAACTTTTAGATTGTTGTAATTTTAGGGTTGCAACTTCTACATCTCCATTTTTGTCGTCCTTGTCGTCGTTGCTTAGATTCTGGCACGATTTTTATGGAACAGACAACTTGTAACAGAATATTTTATAAGTATATTCGTCAAACAATGTGATCGTAGCAATGCAGTATTTATGTATTCTAAGATATCAAAATTTCTTTAATGCATAATAAACTAAAGGCAACAAATTTATAAATTATACTTTTAAAGACATCAAGTGTTAATAAATAACTTACTGTGATGCTTTTGAATCAATTCGTCGGTTCTTTCTTCTAGCACGGTTTTAGTAAATATTCCTGCATAGATGCTTTCAAAATCATCCCCATCCTGAATGTTCTGTACAATTGAATTGTTTGCTGCTATAGATTCGTAGTTGGTGCGAATTGTGTTATTGCTGAATACAGTACTAGAATTAAAATCTGGAACAAAAGGTTGCGTAGGAAGATGAAGTTGTTAGTGGATATTTGTTGGTGTTGGTTGGTACTCAGAATCGTCGTCTACGTCCTTAGTCATCTTTATTATTTCAGCATCAGCTGCAGGTTTGTTGTTCTTGAAGTGATAAAAACATTTGGATTTAATAACGGTACAAGTACAACTACAAATTACAGTTTAAAGAACATTGATACGCACTTTAAAGAGAAAGACCATGCAAAGAAGAATGAACGATTGTAGTTTAAAGGTAAGTAAGCAGTTTTTCTTCAAAAAGTATTTTATATAAATATAACAATATGGCAGTCTTTACTTATGAATAAGGCTTGTATTTTGTAATCCCAATAATAAAAAAATTAAATTAGTTATGTTTGTTTTTGTTATCAGGCAACCGAAGACCTACGGCTCTTTTTTAGTAGGATACCGTTTGTTAGTTTGATATTTGATGGTTGGTCCACAAAGAAGAACAAAGGCGTTATTGCGGTAGTGGCAATTTTCGTAACTGACGACTTTACTTGGGAAGTGAAGACACTACGTCTAACAGAACTTTCGGGTAGGCACACTGAAACGGCTTTGAGGGATACTATGGATTAAATTCTCATTGACTTTGGGTTAGAAAACAATGTAAAATTAGTTTTAAGTTTTTAAAAATAATAATAATTATTGATAGTAATTAATTTATGTAATTTGTTTTAATTAAACAAACAATAATCAGCAAGTTAATTAAGTTGAGTTGCTGTATTAATTCTTTTACTATGCCAAGTAACTAGTATTGTCATCGACAACGGAAGTAACATAGTGGCGGCATTTAATTCTGCACCTAAACCAAAATCAGCTTTTTGCCACGAAATACCAAGACTAATTGGAACAAAACATGTTGCTTATCGGTGTGCTGCACATACAATCCAGTTAATTGTGAAGAATTCTAAGCTAGGACATTTAGGTAGATTGGTCCGCAAGGCGATAGTGAATGTGATGAAAATAATGAATTCTCACTTATTAAGAAGGCTTCTGTTGCTGCAGACTAGTCGGGGATTCCCCAAGAAAAGCAAAACCCGCTGGAATGCGGAGTTCGATATAATTTACCTTCTTATTTTGGTAAGAACTGCTATACGTTCGTAAGTATGATTTTATGAAGAATTAAATAGTTGACTTCATAGAAATAATAAAAATTACATTTTACATTTAGCGTGATTAAGTTTGTGTTCATACTCAAACGAGACTGTGATTCGGGATTCAATGAATATGCTATATATTATAAACGTAAATAATGTATTACCAAAAAACACAAGTTGATTTTGTCTTGTTTTTTTCACTTTGTAGCCCAACATGTTCAACGCAGTTAATCACATCATCAATTACGCAATTAATCACGGATCTTATTTCAAAAATAGCGAATTAAAACATTACGTTTTATCTGAATTTGATCACCAGAATCTCAAGAAATATTGTGGTCTATTAGGACCTTTAGCCGAGGCTACAGACAAACTTCAAGCTACTTCAATTACAGCTAGTTCTATTCTACCGACGCTTCTAGAAACATACCAGAGTAATATTCTTTGTCATTTAATTTTATTATTTATATTGAACAAAAATTACGTGATATTAATTTATAAATTGATAATGTGTCAATGTCATCAGGATCAAACAATTGCGTAAATCTTAAATGCTGGTTATTTTTATTGTTTTAGAATTACGTGTTGTTGAAGTTAGTAGAAAAAGTTTCAAGTCTGTGGATGTCAGAGCAGTTGTTTTAGATCAATTTGTCTCAAGTTTTTCGAGCTGGTTCTCTGATCCAATTCTTGTAGTAGAAAAATTTTTAATCCCTATAGAAAACTTTATTTCTGTGAGTATATGAGATTGAGTAAGTAAAAAAAAGTATTCCAATTTATATTGTATTCATATTATATATATATATCTGTACATTATATTTTAGTGTTCACACTTTTTCGATGTCTTGTCGTACTCCTATGTTTGGCAATGCAAATGATTGCAAATACAAAGTTGGCTTACAAGAATATTTTTGTTTATAAATACATATAATTAATACAATATATGATGTTTTGTTGGTTTTGTTTTATTACTAAAGACGAATACAATCACGAATTGCCACTGATGTCGGAGCCAGACGTAATTTCTAAAATAGAAGAATTTTGCTTCGCCACAACAAAACACTTTTTTGGTGTTAATACCGTTGATATGGAAATAGACGAAGTTTCTACACCTGGTAATAGCAATAGTAGCCCGGCTACGGTTTCAATTCTACAATCAAAATCCAAAAAAGAGAATTTGAGAGGCTACACCTGTATGGAAACGGAAGTGGAAACAACTCGTTCTAATAATGATTCGAATGAATACGAGTCTGGAAGTCCAGTAGGCCCTAGTTCTTCCCCAATCACTCCCCTGCGTTTATCAGCTCTATCAGCAGCAAAAGATTTTGAGAAAATGATTGCATGAAAAATCCGGGTGTATTTAATGGAACAAGTTACCGATGAGGATATTGTATCCTACTGGAAGCGAAGAGCTAGTTCATTTCCGATGCTTGCCACTTTATTTCGAGTTATAATGTCTCAACCAGCTACTACAGCGGCAGTGAGTTCAATATTTAATTATATATTATTCTGTTTATTTAAAATTAAAGTGATTTAATTTAATCATTTGTGATAACGTTTTTGTTTTGTAAATAACATTTTTATTCAGGTAATATTTATCACATATTAATATATTACAATTTGGTTTCATGTGTTTAGGTGGAACGTCTATTCTCGAAATGTGGAATTATGACACGAAATAGAAGATGCAACATTGTTCCTGATACAATCAATAAGGTACTGAAACCACAAAGGAGTGGTTCGGGGAAGCTGACATTTTAAGACTAATAAAAATTGTTGGAGATAGCGATAGTAAATCCTCGTCTTCAGTGTCTTCACCACGATCATCAAAGGGCTCTAAATCTAAGGCTAAGGCTAAGAAAAATTTAGCTGACAGCACTGAGTCTGTTTCTAAAGGTTTCGACATCGACGATCAAACGCTCACACAATCATCGCCAACGCAGAATTCGCCTTCGCCGTTGATACGGACTTTGACACCAGAATCGGAAGACAAGTTTCTAGACTTTGAAACAGCATTGGGTATTGTCTTAGATGAATCACTCAAAGACAACGATGATAGTGATATCGAAATAGAAGATTGGGAGAGTACCGAATCTCAGGCGATGGGATGGGAGTGAATATAGTAATTAATAGTGTATTCTTGTCGCTTTTAGTTTAATTTTTATATTTTAATTTTTTCAAAAGTTTTAAAATTGGCAAAATCGGCGCCAGAATTTTAATTTTAAATTTTAATATTTCCTTAACACTTTTTAAAAACTTGCATTTAATTTCTATTCGATTTTAGTTTTTCTATTTTATATTTTAATTTCCATTAATAAATGTATGGTATTATCTTTTTTTTATCAGTTTCTCAGGTAATATCATTTTAATAGTCATTATATCAGTGGTAACACATGTAAGACATGTAACTTTTTATTTCTTGCAGCACTTTTTCTCGTCAACTCTTTTCGCAAGTTTTAATTTAATATTTTTAATTTTATATTTTATTTTCATTAGATTTGACTTGTATAAATATGTATAGTATTATCAGGTAATATTATATAAGTAATCTTTCATAATAATACATAATTATAACAATAATGCAAGCTGTATTTTATACGTTCATCGATTTAGTTGTAACACGCGTATTTATCTTCACTTTATATTTCATATAAATATCCAGTCTCGTACTATAGGTACTATGATTTTTTGATTTATGATGATGATTTGTCTATTAAATATATGAAAAAAAATATTTGCAATTTAGTAATTGAATGCATTTAATCATAATTATATGTATAATTTATTAAATCGTGTGAAATAAATTAACTATAAAAGTCAAAAAAACAACCACAATGATTTTGATCTCATAGATTATAGACATATACGTGATACACCTACCTCACCAAAGCACTTTGTATTTAAATTATATTTTAGTTTTTAGTTCATAATTAATATCAATTACACAACGATTAACGAGATAACCATACCTTTTTCATAAATTTATAATTATAAAACATGAAAGCGATAAGCTATAAGAAATTGAAAGTTAATCTAATTAAGTCTTATTATTTAATTAGATTTAAAATATACACTTAAAATAAAAATAGTGTAAGATACATACACATAAATTGTGGTTGCTGACATGGCTTGATTAGCTGTGTGACTTTATAGCTTACGCTTACCAATCCCACAAGTGACTTTGACTAGGACTGTAGGTGTAGGTAGTTATTTTGTTATTGTTAAGTTATTGAGTGTTGAGTTGACATTTAAAGATTTTAAACGATGTGCCAACTGCAAAGTGCGTAATTTTGTGTTGTGTATCATAGAGTAATCGGTGTGCATACTACTTTACGCTTTATATTTTAAACCTTTTACTCTACCAGCCTCAGCCGTCACAAACACAGGATAACAGCTGGAAACTACTTCACATTTTCTACATTTAGATGAATTTTAAATTGTATTAATTAAATGAAATGTGAAATAAAGTTAACACCTTGATACTACAAAAATATGGATTTTGTGTACTTATGTACTTTTCACGTTTTATTAATATTATATTACATTGTATTTTATAATACGTAGCACAAAACCATAACCATATTATTATCATCAATAATCAGTTTAATCTAAATCAGTTCATAATTATAATTATAAATCATAAATCAATAATTACCATTCAAATGGTATATAACACTTTGAAATAGTCAAATATTTCGTTATCGTGAAAAATCTGGTAAATAATGTAGATAGGTAGAAGTTTGTACTCTCTCTCTCTTTAACCTTTAAGTACTTTAGCTATCCTAATACTAACTTAGGAACGTTTTCACATGTTACGCCGGGATTTGTCCAAATGTTACCAGAGTGTCTTCTACCAACCCTAGACACTTCAGCTAGCATAGAGACTAGTAATAAATAATCGCCAGACTGACCAAGTAGTCAGTCCAAATTTTGAAATTTGAGCTGAAAAGTCAGACCAGAAAACACTGTGAACGCTGAGAGTTAAAATACGGGTCGCAACTAATTTGTGACCAATATTTTTAGAGCTGCTGCTCATTCAACTTAATGATTGGTATTTGAAATTGAAATGCAAATTTGCGATATGGAATTTTCCGGGGAAAACATTCCGGTGGAGTGAATGTCCGGGATGAAAATTTCCATTTACCAGTACAGGCTATTTTTCAATAGAGACGCATGTGAAATACTGCTAATAGCTGAAAATCATAACAACAGCCACTGTAATTCAGTATGACATTTTACGGAACGTAAAATACGCATAGAGGAGCTTTCACAAATTACGTCATCGAAAAGTCTCACTTTTAGTACGCTATATGACCCCATAGCTTAACCATTACATAAATGGCAATTTTTAAGATGGAGTATGTCCCCAGTGCCCAAGTAGACTCATTCACCAAACTGATGACGTCATGTATGCACGATCTCTACCTGCTTTAAATGTGCGCTGGAGTGATATTTTGGGGGTGAAATTTAATGCAAAACAACATTTGTCGACTTTTATCGATACACTGATAATCTGGTAAAATTAAAAATTTTGACAGGGGGGACCCTTTGGTGCCTTAATTTTCCCATATAAATTTGTATGTTAAAATTTTAAAGTTTTGAATTTTCAAAATGTCCCGGGCTTTAGTTGCCTAGCAACCAAAAATGCACTGAAGTCTCTATGCTAGCTGAAGTGTCTAGGGTTGGTAGAAGACACTGGTAACATTTGGCCAAATCCAGGTGTAACATGTGAAAATGTTCCCAAGTAAGTCTAAATTTAAAATCAAATATTAGTATCAGATTCAAATGCACTATTACAAACAAAAACTAGTGATTTGATATAACCGTTTATATTAAAAATGTAGTCCATTGAAAATTGAAACTTAAACAGGAAATATAAAATAAACGTGTTTTTAGCAATGAAGTTATTTCTAAATTTATGCTTTTATCTGTAAAGAAAATATTGTAATACAGATACAAAGCTTTATTGCTAACTAGTTTTATGTGTAGCTTCATTCTTAATTAATATGGTTATTTTATTACATTTCAGACTTTATTCGAAATTCCGAAGATACGTTATATATTTTGTGTACATACAGAGACTACGACAAATAGTGCTAGTAACTAGTAGTGCTAGTCTGTTTTGTTCTACTATTATTAACTATAAAAAATAAAATAATGTACATGATATTTTGTCATAATAGTTTAATTCATCTTTGACTTGAATTTATAAATCAGTAAATATTTCAATATTTTATATTAAAAAACTGTTGATTGTTTTGACTGTTTAAAATCATTGCGAGAGCGGTATATTATACTAAATATACGGACCGTGAGGTCAAAAACTAAAATACTTATAATTATATCAACGTCTGTACAATTTTGCTAGATAGTCAGCAGAGTTGAGCAGAGTAGTCAGAATCAGAACAATCATACTAACAATAAAGTGAACTTATGAATGACAGCAGTAACCACAACGAATAACCCATTCCGACTCTGATTCCAACTTACTTTCGGCTCTATTCACTATCTTCATCTTCAGTCTCAAATTCATTCTCAGACTCAGAAGAAGATGAAACAGCGACCATGCCTTTGGAGAATTTAACATTTTTCGTCTTTTTTGAAGAAAAATCTCCAGATTTCCGTTTAGTTTTGTCTTTTTTTGGTTTTTGGTAGCCGTGTGTCAGCTTCATGTGTCTGTCAGTGCTAGAAATGTCTTCGAAAACCATGTAACAAAAGTGACAAGTAAATGGGCGGGGATTCTCATGAAATTGATGATGAAGCTTCAGCTTACGCTAAATCGTGGCCATTAGGTGATACACTTTACCGCTTTTTTTGTACTTCCACTCTACATAAAATATTAAAATTTCAAATTAACAATTTGCAATGCTAGGTACTACAAAAACAGTGTAAACACCAATTTCGAAACATTGTCATGCATTAACAATAATCAACATAAGACATAAACGTAACCTTATAAAATATTATACATACTTTAGAATTTAAAATTGGTACTCACGGGTTCGTTGAGTTTCCGGGCTAATTGATTCAATGTATATATCATAGTACTCCAGTTTTATCGTGCCGGATAGTCTTTTTCTTTTTTTCAGAGTCGCTCCTAGATCCAATGAATTCACTTTTGGTGATTCACTTTGATGTCGTTTTTTGATTTTATCTCCTGATTTTGATTTTAACTGTGATGACACCTTTTTTATTGCCTTTTTTTACTGCTAGTGCTAGTACTACTAGTATCACTAGTGCTTAGTCTTGGTTTCTGTGAACCACTTTCGATGTGTTGTATCATTTTCTGTTTTTTCACTTTGCTTTCTTTTTTAGCTTCAGATGCAACCTGGGTGTCGTGATTAGCTTTACTTTTACCAGATTGATTATGCTGGTTTGTCATGTTACGAGACAGAAGTATAAATGGCAACTTTCCTTCCGTTCGAACAAACTCTTGGTGAAGTTCCCCCAGAATATTACTTTGCTTCAATTCAGAAGATGCCACTTTTCTTCCAGTGTAACTTGAATTACTCGAAGAAACTTCGAGATCCAAAGTCCTAGAGTGAAGAGAACTTGGAAGTTCCAACTTTGAAGTTGACGTTCCACTTTGATTGTCATCCTTAATGATTTCAGGCAAAAGCAATGTCGTTGGTATCGCAACCTTCTCTTCCTCAACTATATTGGTCGTAGTGGTACGTGTTGTTATCTTTTTTTATGTTAAATGTTGCTTTTCTAAGTATTCTGGTCCTTGGACTTAGCAACCCGTCCAGGATGTGCAGTTGCAACTTGCAAAGTTTGGTCCGGGAGTCAGCTGTTCTTTTTAATCTGATCACGAGTGGCTCGAAGTTTTGCCAAAAATGTTTTTGAAGCACGTCTGGGTCTGCGTTTGGTTATTTTCTTATTGCCTTTCTTGTTTAAACCTTGCTTCAGTTGATTCTTTGCGAAGAAAGAAGCCATTGCTATTAGTTTTAAATTGTCCTCACTTTCAGTGGCAGGTGGTTGGACTCGGACAGGGTTGTGGTTAGAACTAGAACCTAGTGGCACGCGCTTCCTGCCTAATCGTTTCATATATTGATCAATAGTCATTTCTGGTTAAGCCGTGTCTGAAATGCTTTCTACATTTTGATCCTGTCCATCTCGTACCTCGGTTACAGTCACGTCTGTTTAAATAAAAAAGATTGAACATGTATCACTAAAAACAGTTGTAACACGTTAAAGGTTGCCAGTAGACGTAGACTCAGTGAACAGTATTCAGTTAATTGGGTTATTTACAATTCTTTCAACTTTGATCTTTTGTATAAGGCCATAAAATAGGTTATTATTACCGCAAAAATCTGAATATTCAGCATCTGCCACTGGCTCTGCCCTAATACGATCCAAAACTGCTTCAGGCAAATTTTCTCCTGACTGAGACGTCTCCACAGGAATCGAAGATTGACTAAACACTGTGAGAGTAGGTGGCGACTCTAACATTGAACTGTGAACATCTTTAGTGTAATGAGACGGCATGACATCATGAGTGCATTGCACATTTTTTAAATGCACATGCACATGCACTTCGCTATTGGGTCGAGTCTAAATGAGTCTACCCAGGAGCGCTAAAAATTGCAATAAAGTAAACATAATTTTTTTGTTTATTAGAAAATAATTGTAAACCAAATTGTTGGACGTTTCGATGTGTTGGAACACAAAATGCAAATACTTTGTTTCACAACCAACAAAAAACAAAACTAACATGTACTCACACTTTTATGAATTACCTAAACATGTGACATGTGGCATTTAGTTTAGTTTACAGTTGGTTAACAGATATATTAAAGAATAAATAACAACGAAATCACTTACTTTAAATATTTAACAATATCTTATTATTTTTAACACCTAGTAACATCTTTAAAAGAATCAAATTGCAATAAAAATAAACGTAACGCGTATTATACCTTGTAAATTAATGCTGTAAGCCAAAATTGGCGGATCATTGATACTAGGTTGTTTTAGTATTCCACAAAGTTTTGTAAGTCCGGACAAATCGAGACTCACATCCATAGGATTTTCATTTTTACTTTTAGCACTGACGGTAATGTTTACAGATTGTCCAGATCCGGAAGTTTTGTTTTGTCCTTCTTCGTCAGCCTCGTCATCCAAAGGGGTGTGAAAAATAATTGGTCCTTGAAATTAGTTTTTAATCTCCTGATTTTGTGAGGAATCCATAATTTTAGGTTTTAGAAGTCCAATTTGACACGTTTAAACTATGAACTACACTGATACTGACTGAATTGACTGAACTGTCACTGTTCACTAAATTAGTCAATTAGGAAATTATCGTAACTTAAAAAACTGACTTACATTTAAAGCATTTGACTTTAAATTGTTAATTTGTTATTGTTTGGAATGCTGAGTATGGCATTTCTTAGTTGAGATTCCAAGACTTCAAAACAATCTATTCGCTAACTGCAACGCACATGACTCTGTAATGTATATCAGAGTTTAGTCAGTGTGCATACTAATTTACACAATAAATCGCCAATCAGCCACAGCCATAGGTTAACAGCCTTTCATGGCTGTACTTTATTTTTATTTTACATTCAGATTAAAGGATATATGCTAATGCTAATTCTAATTATGAATCTTCGTTAAAAAAAATTTATTTATTAAGTGTACTATTATTAAACACATTATGCTCTGTTATCTGTGAAGACACCCGCTTTTTGTTAGTTTCAAATCCTAATGAAATTTATTTAATCGAGTATAAAATTATAAAATAAAACTTAAAATCTTAAAATAGCCACCAAGATTTTGATTTTGATATTGTATATGTACCAATATACTTTTGTTTGATATATTATTTTATTTTATAATCATAATTATTATCAAAATCTAATTATCATATTATTATCAATATCATAAATAAAACATGAGATATTATAGGGAAACTTGAAGACTTGAAAAAACTTTCACGAAGTCTAAATATAGCATTAGGTATACAATTAAACTAATAATAGTAAACAATAAATGAATTTTCACTGTTGACATTAAGTGTCTGTTGCTAATCCAATAAATAGGCTATTTTATAATCAAAATTATTCTAATCATATTAATGAATTAAATTTAAATCACAACTGTGTGACCTGATTCGCCTGATTGTGAAAGTAAACTTAGTAAAAAACTAAATAAAATTAACACATACAATTAATTACGATTAAATAGAAATAAACAATAAAAACCTTTATTAATAATGGTCTATGAATCGATTTTAAATGTGACATTGTCAATTAAATAAAAGTAATAGTCCATAGTCAAAATTATACATACATCACTTTGTTTTAGTTTGTGTAGCAACTAAACAACTGCTAACAAAATTACAAATTATTGAAATTTTTACTAATCTACTTCAATCAAAATATAAATATTACTTTATAACAGATGCCTATTTAAATTCATTCTTTTATTAATTTCAAGACTAAACCATAAAAACACTAAAAATACGATTTTAATTCAATCAAACATATTAACCACACATGATTTAGAATTTAGCCTATTTACTTAATTAGAATCAGAGCTAAACTGATACTCCGTCTCTGACTCTGACTCTGATGTGGTGTCACCAATTTTCAATTTTGTATCTAAAGGCTTGAATCTTTTTTTTGTTGTGTACTTTACAGTTTTCTTAACCTTATCTTCCTTTTCTTCATCAAAGACTTTACTGTGCTGTTTTTGGTAATTTCGTGTCATACTGAAGGTTTCTTGAAATACGAGAAAGCACACATCGCATGTAAATGGTACAGGATTTTTGTGGTATTTGAAGTGCACGTTCAGCTTACGCTCAATTGTAGCCCTTGTAGTCGCTTCAAACCCACACTTAGGAATCTTACACTTGTAATTTGCATTATAATTTCAAACAATACTTACGTTAGCAACAAAACATAAACACAAATTCATGTCAAAGTTAGATTCTTCTAATAAATAACTACTGTAAACATTGTCAATTAATAAATTCCAAGTTTCAGTGTCACAAATTTTTAAAGACCAATCTTGGAGTAAACTAAAATTTTTGATGCTATAAAAATACTTAATATATTTCACAGATTGAAATTTTAATTTAATACTTACGTTTTATTTGTGTGAGTGAGTCAGTTGTTATGGTGAATATTTCCAAATAATTTTGACTAACTACACGAACCGCACGCCTCCGTCTTCTTGCCATAGCAAATGGAATTGGTGTTTTTGCCTGTGATTCAGATGTAGGACAATTTGGATGTATAGGTTCAGTAGAAACACTAAATTTTGTTGTAACCCTCATTGGCAGGCCGATACTGCTGAGCAATTCTGAACTTCTAATTTCTTTTGCAGTATTTTGCTGGCCTCTTTTAAAATTTCCGTCGTGTCTTCGTCTTTTTTGTTTTAAACTTGTAGTTTGAGTTTTGGTGCAGGTTTCGACCTCCACTATTGGCACGACTTCTAATGTTTCTTTAGTTGCACTCATTTGTGCTTCTCTAAGCAAAGGACGTTTCTGAGTTTTCTGCATGGATATACTTATATTAAGGTCATTTGCTTTGTCTACAGTGAAGATTGGTTCTTTGCGCTTGGGTTGCTGTTTTGACGCAAGACTTGCATCAGATGATTCAGATTGCAAACGGCAACAAGGCCTCGTAACATGAATATGCAGATGAATTTTATTGTTTGGTTTGGTTTTTGTTTTTATTAGACCTTCTAGGAGCCCTACAAATTTGAAAACGAACGCATAAATTATAAATGTGCTGCGTTTTACAAATTACAAGAACTGCAACACAAGTTGTGTACGCACATAGGACTTAAGACATAAGCTAAATCACAATAACTACAAGTTTAATTTGTTTTTAAAGTTTACAACTGTAACTAAAATGAATTCAGTCAAACTTTATCTTGATTTGTCTAATTCATTGTAATTTTGCATGTCTGCAGTGTACAATACAGTTGACGTTGACACTGGCTCTACATTTATAATTAAAAACACTTTCGTAATTTTTTTTTAAATATAAGCAATTTTTTTCCTACATTACTTTATAAACACTAACTAAATACAAAATTAAAATCTAAAAAGACTTAAACTAAAACAATAACGCAATTTTGAATAGCTATAAAAGTTAAAAATATAAAATATTGAAAGTACCTTCACGATTACTGACGCCATTGACGCCAGCAGAAATTGAAATAAGCGAATTAGTCACTTCCTTTTAATGGTATTTCAAAACTTCACTCAGCTTTGACAAGCTTTGAGTGCACTTAAACTGCGTTGGTTTCTTATGCTTTTTAAAATGGCTCTTCAGCTTTCGATCGCTTGTGACACTCTGCACTGTTTTGAATTTACACTTTTTGCAGCTGTATACTGCAAAAAAAAAATTAAAATTAAAACTTTCGAACTTTATTTTATATTTTTTGTTTTCTGACTGATTTCTATGTCACAACAACAGTGTCAAAAGTCAAGTATCTATACCTTAACATTAACACTACTGTGAAATTGTTGAATTTAAAATATAAATGTGCTTATAATTTTATAAAATAGCTGTACATAAATTGCCTAAAAACAATACGTACCTTTCTTTTTGATTCCGTGTTCTTCGGTAATGTCCATTAGGTACAGCTCTAAAAACTCCAGTTGTTGGCTTGTAGAGATGTTCCAGCAGATCATTTTTCATTTCTTTACATAGGAACTGGTTTAGTCTTGAGTTTCTTTTTAGTTATTTTTGTTCCCTTTTTACGTTTACGTTTAATTTGTAGTCTTTTTTTACTGCCATTTTTCATTTTGTTTTGGGGGGCAAGGTTTACACTTGCGTTTGATGTTGTAGATTTTTGTAAGTCGGTCTGATGTTTCTAAAATACTTTGCATAACATCTTCATTTTTATTTTGGCGATCCTGGACGTCAACTTAAGAACATGGGGACTGGGAATGCTGATTTTGCTGATTATCAACAATAGTGTTGCTGGTATCAGTATGGTTACTGACTACAAAGGTACTATTTTTGTTAACTTCATTCAATTTAAATGAAGTAGACAGGCCTGTTTCTGAACTAGTTTCTAAAGGGCGCACAGAGAGTGCTGGTGAGGACAATAATATTTTAGCTGTTTCAAGTCCGAGTTGTTTGTTTCTTCAGATGCTTGTAACGTCAACGTCATACGGCGTAAATTTGGGTGCCTTAAGTATAAACTTTGGACAGGAACGGGGTGGTATTGGAATCGATCCACCTTCAACTTCAATAAGGTTGGAGCTAGACGATAATAATGATGATTTTGATTTCTTCAGATGTTTCTTTTTCTTTGCTCTTTTGCTCGCCTCCAATTTCGGTTCAGTTGTTTCTCTTGAATTACATGATTGTAATACTGAATCTTGAATTAGGATAGGACTTGGTCTGTTTTGGTCAAGGGTTTTAACGTTAACAATTCCTTCCTTGACTACCTTTAGATTTTCGTTCTTTCGGGACAAAACTGAAATAGTATTACGGACGCACGATCCGTCACAATTGTAGCATTGGCTTAAATTGATAGTAATTGTGTTGTTTCTATGTTTTCCAGTTTTGATAAATCCTGCTAATAACCCTGAAAAATGTTTAAAAAAAGTAATGCTACTTTAATTTAAATTGTAACGTAAATATTGGATGAACACAATCTACTCTGTCAAAGCTTGCTTTTAATTTGAACATTTATTATAAGTAGTTTGAATTTGTACAGACTTCAAACCCAAACTAAAACTTAATTTCCAATGTCAAAAGGAAACCAAATCAAAAGTAGTGTAAAGAATAAAATGAGCCTCAAAAAAATAAAAACTTGACATTACTTACCATATAAGTTTTCGGGATTGCCATTCTTAGCACGGGCCAGCTCCGTTAGATTTATATTAGCGGTACTAGAATCATCAGTATTTTTGGTGTTACAATTAGCAGTGTACGTGTCCGTAAAATTTGAAGAGGTAGCAGTTGTTGTTGAAGAACTTGTACTAGTGGCAGTTGCACTTGCACTTGCACTTTCAGTTGTAACAGTAGTCAAACCGTCATTGTCAGTCTTTTCTGTAGCCGTGCTAAATTCTGAAAAGGGTTCCAACTCTATACCTACATCAGACGAGCATATTGTGCCAGCTAAACGGGATTCATCAAAACTGATTTCCATACTATTTTTTCGGTCCTCGGGTTCACACAAGTTGTTGTTATTAGAAAACTCACTTGCTACTTCTAGGCCCAGACTTAACACTTTGTGTTTATTTGTATGATCTTGAGTTGAACCTGGGAGTGTCACATTTCTATGCACTACTGAATCAATTGTTTTAATAGATTTTGTAAAATTACGTTGGATTTGATTTAAATCTCTCTGAACTTGAACATGATTATCTTCTAAAGTTGAATAAGGTATCTTTATATGCTGCTTAGGACTGGATTCAACTTCAACAGGATGATATGGCGGAACTAACATTTCCTCGCTTTCGTCATGAGCTAAAACGCTTATGTTAATATCATCTACTGAAACATTTTGCAACATAGATGAATTACAAATGAAAGATAAATTTATAGAAGATTCTTAGTTGTCATCAGTTAAATCGTTTTCCGAAGATGTTGAAGAGGATGTGTTTTTAACCTCAGTACGATTACAATATCTGCTATCATTTTTGTCTTAAGGTCCTTGGTCGATTCTAACCTCTTTTGGCTTCCAACCGTTGTTTGTTGTTGAAAATGATCCTAATCGTTTCAAATAATATAAGTTCATGTCAGCTAATTCTGATCTAGCTTTAGCTGAAGATGTAGATTTGAGAACTGTCCGGACCGCTCCGTTGTTAGATGTTTGTTAAAACTGTTGTAATACCGATGACGAAAGGGAAATTTTTTGTTTCGTATCCTCCATATTTTTAGTAGCGTAGCTCAACTTCCTTTAAAAATTGAAATTTAGTTTTGTTGATTTCGATATATGCATTTGTTTTAGTTACCCATTTATGTACTATTACTATTTGGTGCTATCAAATCCAATCTCCAAATAGTAAGGTTGAAAATTTTTTCATAATTTCTGGTGTTCCAACTCAAAGTTTGGAAAAAGTAGGATTTAAATTCAAACAACAAATATAGGTGCACTGCCTTAAATATATAATGAAATTAATCTGAGTTGCTTACCTGTTACTGAAAATAGATATTAAATTATTGCAATTTAAATAACTGATCTGAATCAGAAACACTCACTTTAACTGTTGAACAGAATTTTTGTTATATTTGGATGTTTTTATGATTGTTAAATTTTAGCTGAACTGCTTTATGCTGAAGATAACTGGGTTTAGTAGTGGTTGTAGTGGTATTAGTTGTCAGTGTAAACGTCACCTAGTAACGTAAGCTTAAATGATTAATTGTATTTGTATCTAGTACAAGTATCTAGTTAGTACCTGGTAGTTGATACTACTAGGCATAAGACAATAGCAGAAGTCAGCAAGTCTCCAGTGTGTAAACCCATAATCACAACCTTTATTCTTTATTTTACGTCCTGCCAGGTATGCACACAACTTTTTTGGGGCGTTGTTTGGAATGTGGAAGCTCCAAACTCCGAACTACTTTATAGTTATAGCACTGAATACAGTGAATACTGTATAGCGTATAATATTATGAATTTAAATATTTTGAATAATTATTTATATATCACAGGTACATTGTATTGTATTAAACAATACAATACAATCTTTTATATCCTAATATGATATAATTATAGTATTATATAAGAAGTAAAATTAATAATTAGTAGAAGTAGATAAAATTGGATTACGAAATATAATATATAATATTATTATAATCCAATTAGTAGTAGTTAATTCAATTGGAACTGGAATACGAAATATGAATTTATTACAATTAATTATAATATATAATCCATAGTATTCCATAAAAGAATAAAGAATTGTGGAATAGTAATAAGTTAATAAGTAAAAGTAAATAGTAGGCAAATGCAAGAAGCGAGGCAAACGTTAGTATTTGGTATTTCCACATTTTCCAGTTCCAGTACTTTTTATTACTTGTCAACATGGTACATTTTAGGCTTAAGCACAAAAGTACTTTAAATTTGAATGCACAAGTATCAAAAATATATTACTGGGCTCGCTAATGTTAAAAAAGTTTACCACCCTAAAAACTTTCAGGGACCCAAGCTCGATCGAGCTTCATCGCGCTTCATCGCGCTTCGTTGAGCTTGGGTAAAAATCTTTCGAGCTTCATCGCGCAACAAAGAGCATGGAATTTTACACCTTTATTGAACTTTTTTAGTTTACGAACTATTTTAGCCCAAGTTACCTTGAAAATGTCGAACAATGCTTGAGGATGAGATACATTAACTGGAACTTATTAAACCGGTGCCACACACAGAATAAAACATTGCAAGTTTCTAAGCCTAAGAAAAAAATTAATTACAATGCACTTTATGTGGAATTTGGATGAACCTCCCGAAGCTTTGATGTTAGAGTAAAGTATACAAGAATTCCCGACATGCCGAATTGTCACAGTGTAGTGTTGTATTCTGTGCGGGGTTAATTTTATTCGAATTTTTGGTATTGGGATGCGAATGCTCCCAATATGTTTCTAACACTGAAGTATGTGGTCCATAACTATTAGGAACTTCACAATATGACTTCAGATTTTTCTACAGTGATAAATGCCATAAGGCGAAGAGCACTGTGCACAGAACACGACATTGCACTAATTGTGAAAATACGGATGACAGCACAAGTATTTGCTTATTTTTCCTGATTTTTTTACTTGATTCCTTGACTTCTTCCTTGACTTCCTGATTCCTGTTATGGTCAAACAGCCATGAAAAATGACATTTATCACACAAATAGCTCTAATATAAACGAAGTAAAACCCAGGTTTGTAATTAAGTATAACTAATATTGTCGCTAATATTTACAAACAAACTTGCGGAATTCATTTTGTCGGTTACGGTTTCTAATGCGTTGTGAGATGTGAAATACCAGTTCTACTCTCGAACTAAACTAAAAGCTGCGCTACTTCCTCTGTTAGCAGTGAGTCGTTGTAGTGGTAAATATACCGTCGGTCCATTCGCGACTAACCAACTGAAAACGACTCGTTATTCCCCTACTAAAAAACACTAGTTGTATAATGGCGGATTTAGGGTGAAAAATCTCACCTTTTTGGACCATGGGCAAACATAAGAAGCCTTCAAAGGACAAACTGACGGTTTATAAAGTCAGCCCTCTAGTATTTTGACTTAAAAGCCAGACTTTTATCCATGGCCAACCTTTTTGAGACCAACCACTCATAATCTGACCAAAAGCTTACTTTTATTTGCCTTCCCAGGTTTGCTGGACCACGTACCTACATACAAATGGAGGTAGTTTTAAACCCTAATGTTATGTCAACGGCGCTTAAAAAATAAGAGCAGAAACAGGTAAAAAAATATTAAAAGTTGCTCCAGTTAACTGTTAACAGTGCAAAAACTATTCATGTGATCTAGACAAAAAATTATACAGCACTGCGCGGGCGCTTTTATGAGTGATTACATTGTATTTGGCTAAGGTGAGGTCAAATTTGTGACCTGTAGCGTACGACCTACAAAACCATTTCAATAGATGCTTATGAGCTAAAGCTCAGCATCTAAAAATCATAGATAAACTATAGGAATAAAGGAATACAACAGTTGGAGAATAAATTAAGGTCATACTCGGGGATAAGCCAATTCCATACGGCATTATTTCCTTCCTACATATTAGGTTAAATTATTTTTGCTTACAGTATGAGACGGACATATTGGTTTTTCAGTCTTGCGTGAGTTCTTAAGTGACATGTGGTTGATTACAAACTTCGCTCTTATTCAGGTATTAATGGTTGTCTATTAGTGTCACCTAATTAATTTTTTAAACACGGATATACATTTGCCCGTTTGGTTGTATTTGTTGTATGGAAACGATGTCGGTGTTTAAAATTTAGCCCTTTGTAAAAGAATCTTTGCCAAATTCGCACTGTGTCTGCCGTCTGTCTTTCGGTCTGTCAAAGTCAAAGAATTCATCAAAGTCATAAATTTTCAATTGTGATGCATTATTGGTTGTTTTTGAATTTAATACGGTTTGTAAGACCTAATGACAAAATATGTTTGATACATTATTGATAATTTTGTAACTACTAGGAACTGCTGTTTGAGTTAAGGAGCTGATGGAGAAGGGGCTTATATACCGTCGCGCGTCGTGAAGAAAGGGTATTTTTGGACTTGAACTGGGCAAATTATACGACGTTGTGTTAGAAATGATTATTTTTGGCGTTCAAGGGAACATGGGACATTTTATGCACTGCGTGTCAGTGGTCGTTATTTTTAGCTATCACAAGTACATATTATGCGTGACGTCTAAGGAATTCTTGTGTTACACGTTGTATTCTGGCTGTCCACAAGAACATGAGAAACTAATATTAAAACATTGTGTAATATTAAACTAGAATTGTGAGTGTCCGTGTGCAGTTATAGGGTTGCTTTAAATCACGTGGGGCCATGGGCCGCGTGCAAAAGAGTTAAAAGTAGCATTTGAGCTTTCATGGAATAGGTTAGAAATGGAGAGAAGCATGTAAAGTCGTTGAGTTTACTCCGCTTACATGGCTTATCTTAAAGGACTCAGCCAGGATAATCAATGCAAGAAAAAGATAGAGACGTTGGTAGGGGCATTTAGTTGTTGCTATAATTGGTCTCTGTGCCTTTTGGCAACTATGCTAATATAAACCTTTCATAGATTATAGAAAGAGGAAGAGGAAAAACTCTAGGTAAGCACCAAGCAGCTCTTAATTTAGAGATGCTTGGGCCCAGATATTTCCGTCTTCTGATTTGCTAATAAAGTAATATTTGTCAAATAGACTAAAGAAATAAACAAAAAATCACGAATAAAACAAAGACAGGAAAAGGATCTAAAGATCATCGAAGTCTAGGTTACTTAAGGAGTAAAAACGCCATAAACGGGATCAGTCGATGAACTTTACTTGCCGTCTGATTACCTCTCCTAATACTTCGTAAATTACTGCAATCTTTTTATATTCTTAGTCTACTCGATTTAAGTATACACTTAATTGTATTGATAAGAAATATGTATGTATGTATTGAGTATTGTGTTTTGCGGCCTGGGCCTATACACACTCAGTACAATTTACTGTTACAGCTTACCACTAAGATACACTATTAAAGTGCACTCTTCGGGTTCGCTGAATGAAATTGTCTATACCATACTAAACTTACTTAGGAAGTCATACCTAGTGATTAGGGCTTGAAAACTGCCGCTCTGTTAGAGGTGCAAGATTTAGCTCCCGCCAAGGAGACAATGATTACTGTTTAAAGGCCGTGAGAATCAAAGTATCTTAATCACCATGCTAGTACCAATAGACTTGGCAAGGAAGACTCATGTTCCTCTATACCATTTTGAGTATAAAGAATATAATCCAATAAGACGACCTCTACGTTGGCCCTGTTTTACTAGAGTGAGAATATAATACAGGGGAATTGAACCGACACACCATGACGTCGGGTATTTTACCCGACATTTCAATATGCCATTAAGGTCCAGCTCCGTTTTAGCTACCGAGTCGGGATCGGATCTGCTATGGATAACTATGGAACCACTCATCATCGAGCATGACCGGCCGGGCCAGCCCCCACTGTATTTTCCATCCTCTGTAACAGGCGGCTATATAGAGAGACAGTATATTGATAAGAAATATACTCCATATAAGATTTGTCGGCGATTAAAAGTACTATTCCATTCTTCCAAGAACTCAGCGTACCTTTCTACAGACCTATTATTTGTCACTAGTTGACTACATGTCTCACTTTTCATTTTGCATTGAGTATCCGATACCTGTGACCATTTACCTTTAACACAGGAATCCCAACCCCTGTGACCATTTTCTTTAAACACAGGAATCCTTACCCCTGTGACCATTTTCTATTAACACAGGAATCCTAACCCCTGTGACCATTTTCCTGTAACACTGGAATCCCAACCCCTGTGACTTCTTCTGTAGCAAGCTCGACGGAGGCACATAGAGGACTACCGACTACTTGAAGCAAGGCCGCTGATACTTTAAGAAGCAGATAGGACGAGTGTTTAAGTCAAGACAACTCCGGACTCAACGACTGAGAGCCATAAATAACTCCGGACCTGACGCCTGTTCACCAGGACGACTCAAGAACGACTAGAGAAGGGACTACACAGTCCAGCAAGAGTACTTGGGTTCGAGAGGCGACTACACTGAGATTTATCTAAGTTGACCGTTGACCGTTCGAAGACCCTTTCGCTATTTACAGTTGTTTATCATGTAAGAATATAATTCAGTCACATTGACTCACTTTCTTTCTCCCAGTTAGACACGGTAACAGGAAAAGCTCAGTAAATATTATCTACTATTATAATGAATCTTCCACGGCTCTGTTTATTAAATCCTCTCAGCTAAACTCTGTCCCCTGACTATTAGTTACCTTCCCTTCCATTTCCTTCTCTTTTTCTGTGAGGAGAAAAGGGATACGTTAAACTTGGTTCAGTTACTATTTTATTATAACGGTTTCCTTGTCGAGTTATTTATAGGTTTTACAGTTTAGATTAAATTGCTGTAATTTGTTTCTAATTGTTTGACTTTTAATTAAACTGATTCTAAAAGTAAACATTATTATGAATGATACATTTCTGACCACTGTGGCATTAATCGAATATGTGTATATTCGTTACCTAATAACGCCCTCTATACTTGAATTATGAAACACGAAATGCAGTTGCAGAAGATAATTTGAATTAGGTATCACAGGGAATATTAAAGCTCAATCCCACCCCAATCTTAAGCCCACCGGGGGCCAAAGTAGATGCTAAGCTAACAGCGCAATTTGGCTTTAATAAATGAGTAGAGCTATATTGTAGTGATGCCCAAATAACGACAGCGCCTGACTCACCTTCCACCTCAATCACTTGAATTTCAAATATGTATCATTAAGTGTGTGGTCGCACGCAGTTTTATTCTTTTGGCGTAACCAGTGGCAGGTGGCAAGAGGTTTGCCGGTAGTAGAAGTGGTGTGGGTATGACTGGCGAGGGCACAATTATGCTTTGGACCCTTAGGCGTTTTTAAATTTAAAGTTGAAAGTGGAGGTACTTAAAATTATATTTAAGGGACGTCATTATAGACGATCCCTGAATATCTTTAACTAATATATACATGTTTATTACATGTATGTTAAAATAGGCTGAAATAAGTTGTAATATTAGAAATGGGGGTACCTTAAACTATGATATTTGAAAGACGTCATTATGGACAGTCCTGAATATCTGCAACCAATATAGGTACCAGGTACGTTCATAACATTTATGTATGCATGTAGTATTGTACTTACGGGCCAGAAGACATACGCACACTACAGATATTACTATAGACCAACGCTCAAGCGACACACCATTAGAAGTAAGAGTCCTCACGATGGTTTGCTTACTAGATGTGCTCAGTGAGACTGCTGACAGTAATTTACTTATACCTACTTATTTGAAAAGTCTTAGCTATTAATAAGGTCTTGAAACTGCTGCTCTCTTTAAGGTGATATATATAGTTCCTGCCAAGGAAACACATGAATCCGATTAAAGGCCGTGAGAATCAGAGCAACTCCCTCACCAGGCCAGTACCAATAGACTAGTCAAGAAAGAGCTCTATGTTCCCCTTCACCTCTAACTATGGCAAATCATTCCAATGAGACATGCTTCGGATCCCGTGCTTAGGCAATAGGAATAGGAAGAGGATAGGAGTGAACGGAAAGCATGGCAAGCAGCCGACAGCGGAGGAGAGAGATAGTACTATGGAGCAGCGTCAACCCATGACTTGCGAATCACATAGCACTACCACTACTTACCCACACGCCAACCATCAGCCACGCACCCCCCCCCCCCCACCGCCACCCTCCCCCCACTGTAATGCCAGCACCGGGGAAGAGATATCTGGATGACCCACCGTGAGTACTCGTGTTAGAAAGGCACATATATATGTAAACATATATTTTTCACTCATTGCGTTACTTATCTCTTGTGAAACGTACACCACGAGACCACGAAGTACTCCTTCATTACATGTATGTTAAAATATTCGGAAACACATGTTGGAATTGGGGGTACATAAAACTATAATTTTTAAAGGACGACCTTATGGACGGTCCCTGAACATGTAAAACTAATCTAATAAAGTTAAGTTGGTAGTTAATGTAGTTAAAGCAGGTTGCAAAAAAATTTAAAGTAGGACATTTAGTGGGTACCTAAATCTACAATATATAAACGACGTTGTTAATCGACGATCCGTCACTATCCATAACCCATTTACGTACGTGTGTCGTGTCTGTGACCTGTAATAATAAATAATAATCTGTAAGCTGGCAAGGAAGGAGAATTCGGAATACCAAAGCTTGTTGTATACTGACACAACAGAGAAGAGAAGTGAGTGTAGTGGTATATAGCAAAACCAAATGAAATATAGGGGATATGACTACATGATGCGTCTATCGTCTTTCGGTATATAATCGTCTTAAGTATTAGCGCTGCTTTGATTCCATTTTTTAATGCATGTACATTGAGTATATTATATTATTGATATTTCTACATAAATAATTGAAAGTAAATAAGAGATTGTAACAAGTTTAATATAGTGTACAAGTAAAGCCGTCAGCTCTGTGGCCATCAGAACTGAACAGTGGAACGAGGTTCCTTGCACGCAGTAGGTACGTATTATGAATAGCGTACGTCTTACATGAATGCATACAGCTATCAAGTCAAAAGAAACAATGTGTAATTGAGAATGTGATTATACGAGTGGCAGGTACGAAGAGCACCAATTGGGAAGGCATGAGTGTGAGTGTAAATGTACACAGTGGAAGGTACGCCGAGCACCTAGTGTATAGAAAATAATAAGAGATGCAAAAGGAGTTATCTTACGTGGAATGAGCGTGTAGATATGTAAGTTTACAACAAGCTGGTACTCGAAAGGTGGACTCCTGTCATGAGCATAGATATTTTGTTATCCTCCACTGCAGTCCCAAACCCACGACCACTATACCAGTCTGCCCTGAGAACGTAAACATTGGATAAGTACCGTTACTGGCGTTACTACCACTTTATATTAGTCAAAACTTTCCATGTGTATTTTAGTTGGCGAAACTTGACAAGCTCTCAGGTAGGTATGTACATGACATGTAAAGTCGCCCTTGTTTCTTATCCCGACACAGAGATTTTAATTCTTGGTCCACTGAACTGCTAATTGCGGACAAACTATGATTTGGATCATTTCCAAAAACTATACAGCACATTTCGCTTGCATTTGTAAGCGAATAAAATTAGTTCATTAAAAAATCATTAAAAAATTTTGACCTGTAGAGGAGTTGCTACCGACACGAAGAAGACGTACAGACAGACAGACGGAAACAAAACTATTTCAATAGATGCAGCTAAAGCTCAGCATCTAAAAACCGCCGTTGACATTGCATTTGAGTTTAAACTTACCTCCAATTCTAGGTAGGTACGTTGCACGCAAAGTTAGGTGCCATACACAAATGACATCATTCAAGTTGAGGATGGGTAAATTGAAACAAGACCCTCCGCAAAAAAAAATTCCATTTCCGCATTGCATAGAAGGGTAATTAAACATGACGTGCGGGGGACTCAAATTTGATTAAACTTTATGAAGTCGTCATATGTGTTCGACCCTCAATCTTCCTCTTTTATTTATTGTTTTCCTATGACTTTACACCTGGAAATATTTAAACAGATATCCTTAGCATGAGGTTTCACTAATATATACAGGAATCGTCCATAAATGACCTTATTAAAACACTGCTATTTGAGAAATCCATTTTGTCATAAGCTCAAGAATTAGGTAAACAGATATCTTTTACATGCTATTTTACTGGTATGCATACGGCGATCGTCCGCAAAAACATTACCATTTTAGAGGTCCCGTTTGTCATTAGCTCAAGAATTAAGTAAACAGATATCATCAACTTGCAATCTTACTAGTATGATATGGTGATTTTCCATAAATGACGTTATTTATACAACACCATTTACAGATTCCCTTTGTCATTATTGAAAGAATTAGGTAAACGGATATCTTTACCATACGATCTTACTAGTGTCAATGACGTTATTTAAAAATTATCATTTTAGAGGTCCCGTTTGTCATTAGCTCAAGAATTAAGTAACAGATATCTTTAACTTGTGATCTCACTAGTATGCATACAGGGATCATCCGTAAATGACGGTATTTTAACATTACTATTTTAGAGATCCCCTTGTCATTAGTTCAAGAAATTAGTAAACGTATATCTTTAACACGGAATGTTGCTAGTGAGCATATACGGATTTTTCATAACTGACGTTATTTAGATATTATCAGTTTAAGGATCCCTTCTGTCATTAGGTCTTGAATTAAGTAAACGGACATGCTAAACATGACTGACAGCTATTTACACATTGCTTAGAATGACTGAATACAAAAACGGGTGTCCAGGCCTCTTTCTTATTCATATTTATATACATACTTCCCTCTGAACCTAGACAGATAGGTACTGTCAGGATCTATAACATTTTATGTACACATAGTTGTTCTCTTGTACACTTTTCATCATTCTATGTTTCGTTCCTCTCGCCACACATTTGAAAGCAGAGTACGTTTGGAAGTTGAGGATCAATTGATTCAAATCTGCGTACAGATTTTGTTGACAAATACAAGTTGTTTGCTTGAGTTACTAGATAGTGTCATGTAAGAAAAACGGCACGAGTAAACCAGCGCGCAACTTTCAAATAGGAAAGAAGCGAAGAGCAATTATATAAAGATTCATCAGTTGACAAAAATTGTTATGGATAATAACAGTACAAATATTTAGTGTTAGGGCTCCCAGACGTCCCGGAATTATACAAACAATCCCGGTATTGTAGGTCGTGTCCTGCTTCCCGGGCACATGTCGCCCGGGACGGGAAATGTCCCGGAATCAGGCAAAATGCAGAAAATAATAATTTCTGTAATGAATAAGCTTACAATATTGTTATTTATAATTGTTTATAACCGCACTACTTATATTCAGGGGGAGATGATTATGATTCAAGACGTTTAGAAAAAAGGATGAACGTCTTAGAAGATAAGGATAACAAGAAGGGGAAGGGGAAATAAATAGGACCTACCAGGAACCTAGGGAAAGAAAATCGGGTAATTTAAAAGAGACACATGGGTAGGTACGATTAATATCTACGCTTAAATACTGTTGAATGCACACATGAAAGGGGCGGTAGGCAATGCATGGTTGGCGTTGTTAATGATGTATGTATATATCACCACATGCTACTGTTAATGCAGTGTGGGACATCAGAATGAACATATGTGTAGCGCAATATAATAATATAAATCACCCTGGCCGAGCAAATTGTGAATAAACTGTGAAGGTACTCAACGCACGTTTTGTATACATTTTTTAAAATTTATTATACAGAATACAATGACAAACATCAAATACAAAACATTGAATCAGCGCTATACCTAAAATTTAAATCAAGGATCTGCAATGGTTTTCCACAATTTCTGTATAAGCACCACTACTGCATGGCCCAGCAAAAGAAACACGGCTGTAGAATTTAGCGGCGGATGTGTAGCCATGGGTAGATAGAAATAAAACCAGTCCCATTAGTAAACGAATCTGCCTGAAGCAAGAAAGCTAAAACGGAAAAATCTTAACAAAAAAAACACAAATTAGGACAATGCCAAATATTATTTTGATCTGGAAACGGCAAAAATAAATAAATAATGGGAGCCTTAATATGTAGTTACATACCGCTTGAGTAACTTAAAGTCAACTAACTACAGTTCTAAGAACAGTATAAATTTAGAAGAGGGATGACAAGGAAACGTAGCAAAGATGTAGATTCACAAGTCAACTAACTACAACGGAAACATTTAGGGTGTTTAACTCTCAGGAATGGGATGACAAGGACACGTAGCAAAGATGTAGAGTCACAAGCCGACTAACTACAACGGGAATATTTAGGGTTTTCAAATTTCAGAAATCGAATAACAAGGACACGTAGCAAAGATGTAGAGTCACAAGCCAACTAACTACTGATGTAAGTGTTTACTTGTGAATCTTCATAGTATCTAGAATTCGATTGTATGTGTAATTACATGATACCTAAGGTCTTATCACAAGATACAGCTTAGGACCAGCTAACTAGGAATTAAACTGTTTACTCTTGATTCTTGATTCTTCATTTTTCATGAGGGTAAAGTTCAAGTGTACAAGTGCGTGTTTGCTCGCCATCAAAATACATACTAAAAAATACAATTTATGGCCAACGAACTACTGATGTAAGTGTTTACTTTTGAGTCTTCATAGTAACCAGAGGTTAAATGCATACGCGTGTGTACGGGTGATTAAAGGTCATATCAAAATATACAGTGTAGGACAAGCTAACTACAAATGCAACTGTTTACTCTTAATTCTTCATGAGCCCAAAGTTCAAGTGTAGATGTGCGTGTTTACTTGACACCCAATTACATATCCAAAGATATAAATTAGGGCCAACTAACTACTTATGTAATTGTTTACTCTTAAATCTTTACGAATGATAAGGTCCAATTGTTCCCTTTTTTAAATAAAAATAGACAACAGCACAAACATTAGTGTGTAGAATAAAGATAAAGAAAACAAGTCAACTAACGCCGCGGAAAATTGATTGGGGAGACATTGAGGGTAATCACGGCTGTGTATGTAACAGTCGTTGCGGACATGATTATTCTTGCCGCCGTAACTACACCATAACAATAGTTGGTTGCGTTCAGCCGGAACTGAACGGATGTGGTTAAAGGTTAGACTACGAGCAATAATATTTGGTGATGCAGAGGACTGGTGTCGGTTGACGGGGATTGCATGGGTTAGGGCCTGATGTTCCCGCCTCATCAGAACTAATAGTTTTCCGACTCCTGAGGATTAACAGCCGAAGACAAAGTTCTCAAAGCCGGTCCAAACCTGGTTGCCCGGTAATAGGGCCACGGTTCCGAGCACGATAATGACTGTGCGCTTGCGGAGCAGACACAAACGGACGGTTAGACTGACTTGGCACAAACTCTTTTTGATGGAAGTCACAATCTTTAATTTCATGATCAGCAACTCCACAATAACCGCACCACTGCTGTTGTAAGCCATGTGACGAAACTATACTGCTGACCACATGTTGCGTTACTCTTGGCGGCGCTGAGTCAACTACTGGAACTGATGTACCGCAACTTTGCTTGAGTTGAGCGTCGACTACGTCTTCAAATTCATGCATTTCAGTAGCAAAACATTTTAGTTCAGTCAAGAACTGAGCAACTGTGCCTTGAGCACCTATTTGACGTTTAACCGTCCAGCGTAGATCAAAAGGCAGTCCATCAAACAGATACTCTAGTTGTCGCTGTTCAGTCATACGTGCATCCATACGGGCAAAAAGAGAGCGGTTGCGGAAGACATAAGACTTGGGGTCGTCAACACCAACTCGAAATTTCAGCTTCAAGTTGTCTGCCGTTGCTAGCTTTACTTCATCTAGTTCGGGAAAGTCCGCCTTTAAAACATTGCTGAAATTAGTGTATTTGCCATTGCAATTATTCGCTGTTAGTCCAGTAATAAAAGGTCTTTTGGAAAAAGCCCACCAGTCAGCAGCAGTAGACAACAAAAATTTTTCCATGTTCAATAATTTCCAATCAGATGCTTTTCTAAAATGAGTGCAACGGTCATTAAACAAAGCCAGTTAAATCAAACAAGACGTGGAACCATCGTACGAGGGAATATTAGCAATAATTTCTGAGGGTATAAATGCTGCCACGTTGACACAGAAACAAAACGGGCCAAAGAAGCCGGAAATACACGGTTGTGCAGTGCCACAGAAAGACATCCACCAGTAGAACAAGTAAGAACAAGGAGACGCTGGTATAGTTTGTACAAATATGTTGAAACCGTAGTACAAAACCTTGGAAAGTGGCACAACGGCCACAGGTTGTATAGAGCAACCAAGATGTATTTAAAGGCTGTACCTGTGCAAAACGTGAACAAATCTCAAAAAGAGCAGCCACACGTATAAAAACCCACTTGGCAATGTGAAGGAACGCAAAACGACGCAACTTCCACCTTGAAGATGAATAAAAAATTAGTTGCGCGGCAACAAGGTGTGGAACGTACAAACGTGCAATGTCGACTATCTAACAGGAAGGCGCCAGATAGCAGCGACAGCAATGATCAGTCAAAAACGGAAAGGAAGCAATCTGCGCAAGCGCCAAGCAACACCAAGATACAGCGACAAAGTTATCCGGCCACGAACCGAGGAATAGCAATCTGCGCAAGGGTAGGACAAAAATCGTAAGCAGCGACAACAAAACGCGGCGAGCAAAAGAAAATGCGACAGAGACCAGCGGCTAAAGACGTGAAAAGAGCAATCCAGTCATGCGCAGTGAAAATATGCCCAAATTTGCACTATCTTTTAATCTAGAAAAAAAAATTTGCGAGAGTAACGGGCTGAAAACGCGATTTTAAAACTCAGGTCAGTGCGCTGGCGCGTGGCTGAAAATTCATAAAACAAGCACAATGTGGTGTAGTAACATTGAAAAGAATGCGGTACTAATCAGCAAAATCTGTTCCACATACTATTCAATTGTGCAGAAACACCAGCTTAGTTAGGTACAGTAGCAATTGGCACACAACAAACCAAACAAGCCCCAAAATCACACACACTGCGGAAACCTGATGATGGAGCACTGATGACAATATGTGGGAATTTAATTTAAGAAGTTGATACTTTTACTTTTAGTTTAAATTAAATTTTTTCAGATTTTTCTTAGGTGTATTGCAGGCCGGGTGGTAGGGTAGCAGAGTTAGGACGGAAATAAACCCCAGCGCCTTGTCAGAGTCTTAGTGAGTATCCAAGAAATGATGAGAATTATATTTAAAATATATTCAATTCGTATTTTTATTCTCCGAAAAACAACACACGTCCACTCAATTCAACAGTAAAATAAGATATGGAGGAAGTAATAATCAAATGATGATTTGAATCCTGATTCAAATCATCCCGTATGCATTACTACTGTAATACATTATAAACAATTGAATGATATAATAATATTTCTCCTCCCAATATTTGTAATAATAATATTTCTATTTTCATATTCGTAATAATAATAATCTCCAATCCAATATTTGTAATAATAATAATCGCAAACATAATATTGAGCAGGATTAATCCGTATCAATGACAGTACCTAGGTAAGTTACGATTTTACGATGACGTCGTTTGGCTTTATTTTACAAATGGAATTTATCCAAAAGTTTACATTAAAATAATAAAAATTTAGCTAAATACGTCCTTAGGAATAAGGAGATTGTTAAGGGTTCGCTGGTTAAATTAGTGAGAGGTTTTATTATGGTTTAGGTCGAATGGTTGAAAGTCGGGTGAGACCGTACTGAATGATACAATTGCGGACGGTCTCATTGTTTTCCTAGAAAGTGACTGTGTATTTACATACATTTCATTGGCGTATTTATATTGAACTGTGACGTCACTGTTAGTGACGTCCATTACACAATTGTTATTATAACATCTAGGGTTGCCAGGTGTCCTGGAAAACGCCGGACAGTCCTGTAATGGACTGTCATGTCCTGCGTCCTGTCGTAAGGTGCGACAGGACGCAAAATGTCCTGTAAATGAAGGTGTTTAAAAATATAGGGCAAATTGTAGAATTTAAAAAACCTATTTGTGTAAAGAAATTTGATTTTTATGTAATTTGAAGTTTATAGTGACTCAGTTGCCCTCTATGATCTAATTTCTACTTACTTTAATTTTTTTCAAAAGAAGAAGCAAGTCAGCTATTTAAAATAGTTACGTTTGTACTGTCAATTTTTGTAAGCAACGCGTACGCAGAGCGTATTTTCAGCCTCATGAAATCATTGTGGAGTGACGAGAGAAATCGCATGAATCCTGATCTCGTGAAAGCAGAGCTTTAAGTTCGATTAAACTATAACTTTAGTTGTAAGGAGTTTTTTGATTTTATTTCTTACCCGGAAAAAAAACTTTACTTCAAAGAGCGAAAGGACAAGAAAAATATACCACTAGCGGATCGAAGTGACGTTCTACAAAATAATTAAATTCCAAATCTAAAAAACTGTTACAAAAGCATTGAGATGTTGATGATATTTTTGTTTTACAAGGGAACCACTCCAAGTGGTACACTCAGATTTTAAAATCACCCATTCTATAAAATCAGGCTAGTTTTAAATAGTACAGAACCAAAGTAACTCGACTGCAGTTTGCGTTGTTTGGTTATAGTGGCCCGCTTAAGTTTAAAAAATGCAAATATTAATACTTTGCGACCCTTGTACTTCTACAGTTCTTGTCCGATTTTGATGAAATTTCGTTTTTTGGGATCCTTGGGCTTTTTACTGAAAAGCAATTTCAGGATTTTAAACATTTCAAAAACTTTCACTTTTTTGAAAAAAATCCAAGAAATGAGAAATGAGGCCGAATTGTTTAACACCGTTTTTTCAAAAAAATGAAATTTTTTGAATTTTTCAAAATCCTGAAAAATACTTTTTAGTAAAACGCCTAAGGATCACAAAAATCGAAATTTCATCAAAATCGGACAAGAACTGTAGAAGTAAAAGAGTCGCAAAATATTAAAATTTGAAATTTTTAAAACTTTGGCGGGCCACTGTGACCAAACAACGCAAAATGCAGTCGAGTTACTTTGGTTCTGTACTATTTAATAGTAGCCTGATTTTATAGGATGCGTGATTTCAAAATCTGGGTATACCACTTGGAGTGATTCCCTTGTTAGTGCAACTGTAAATAAACGCAATATTTGTGTACGTAGTAAAATGGTTTAATGCTGCTTAGTTGGTTTTACATTTTAAATTTGTATTCTAATGGCATATGGGTCGTGATTTAAACTGGTGGAGCAACGTAACTTAGCACTGTATGTTTTTAAGATTTTTCCAAAAAATGTCCTGTAATTTGAAAATCCAAACCTGGGAACCCTAATAACATCGAATATGAGACAGAGTAATTTGCTAACCATACATTTCATAACTGTATTTACATTACTACGAACTGTCAATACTAAATCACATTTTCGCTATTAGAACGCAATGTGCAACATTCGCATTCTAACAAGATGACGTGATCTAAATTCTATTTTAAACATCCCTACTGTCATTAGTTCTTAAATTAGGTAAACCCCTAACAAAGGATTTTATTAGCAAAGCGATCGTCCACAATTAACGTCACTTAAATTTTGTATTTCAAGATTCCCGTGTCATAAATTTAAAAATTAAGTAAATGTATACCCTTAACATGGGATTTTACTAGTATACATACAGGGATCGTCCATAAATGATGTCATCCAAATTTTACCATAATAAAGAACCCCACTGTCATTAGTTCAGAAATTAGGTAAACATATCGCTGGTGAAGAGGCAACATAAAACAGGTCCAGTGGGATTACGTGGAACTTGTGCCATGTTGCCTCTTACCAGCGATACATTCCTAACATAGAATTTTGCTAGTATACTCAGGGGTGTCTTCTATAAGAAACTTCATTCAAATATTATTATTTTAGGATTCCCCTGCCATTAGTTCAAACATTAAGTAAACGAATTTCAAAAAGAAGCTTTGGGGCTACATTAGGGAAGCACTGAATTTAGAAATTCTCTCGTAGAATATTTTATAAATTTACAATTTAACTTATATTTTTAATCTTTGACAATAAAAACACTTTTTAACGGAGAACTGACAAATAGTGAATTAGAAGCAGATCGAAAAAAACAGAAAAGATGTCTTCACCGCCCTGTAAACAGCAATTATTTTGGCAAACTGAAAAGCTAAAGCGAAGGTCTGTCTGTCAGCGGGGCTCAGCTCCGGGTAATGTAACACTATAATCCTAAATTTCATTCTAATCTGCATACCCAAAACATAAAAATCCTTTTAAAAAGGTACACTGCTTAAAAGAGGAACCTCTATTTTTATTTCTAAATACCGTTAATGTCGAAACGAAAAAATCACACTACCAGTCCAGACGATCAAACGAATGTCAGAATGGAGATGGAACTGGACGGAGAGGCTATCATACTCAGTCAGGAAGAAACTAGACAACAAAAGATCCTTGAAGCAACAATTAAACGAGTTATCTTGCCACTTGAACTGGAAATCGACCACATTGCTACTAAAAACAAGACACTTAAAGTAAAAGTGCAATACCTTGAAGATAAAAACGACAAGCTGCATACTGAGATGAGACGAAATAACCTGATCTTAACAGGGATCCCTGAAACACAAAATGAAGAAATAGAGCAACAATTAGTTCAAAGGTCCCCAATATAGACGTTGATATTGACACAGCAAGAAGACTGGGTAGGAAGGGCAGTAAGGCTGAACCGCGACCTGTTGCAATAGGATTCCTTAGACATAACCAAAGGAACAAAGTATTCTACAGAACGAAAGAACTAAGAGGCTCAGAAATTTACAAGAAAGTGTTCAATAATTCAGACCTTCCGCCGCATGTCTACAAATATAGACTATTGGAACAAATAGAACGGGCCAAAGAAAGGGAATCTGGAAATCAAACTGCAAACAACAGTACTGCGTGAAACGCAGGCCGGCATACACAATACAATAGTAAACATACCCACAAAGATAAAACAAAATAATCAAAAATAGAAACAGAAGTGACGACAGTTATGTACTGGAATATAAATGGCGCAATTCAAAATCGAGTCAAAAAATTTGCATTTATTATACAAACAAAACCTGACGTGTTCTGCCTAAGTGAAACTTGGTTCAAGTGGGAGGTAATAAGAGTTTAAAAGCTTAGAATATAATATCTTTCAATTCAATGCTGAAAAAAACACATAAAAGGGAGGTGCAGTGGGGGATTAATTGTGGGCATACAAAAGGCTCAGACTGGAAAGTGGTTAATAGCAATTGATTCTCAATAACAGTTGGTTCCAAGGCTGAAAACTATAAACAAATAATATTTCTATACATTCCACCCTAAACCATTAATGACAATGTAATTGAAGAAATATCATCTCACCTAGAATTTAACTGTGATAACCAAAACATTCAACAACGACATTAAAAATGAAAACATACAAATTCGAGAGGAATTGAACTTGAGGAGCAGTGGAAAGAGCAAAACCTAATTCTATTGAATGGACGTACAACCGACGATAGTAAAGGAAAACCAACCTTTACAAACGCCAAGGGATTCAGTGTAATTAGTCTGTGCTTCATATCACACAATTTGTACAATAAAGACACAAACTTTGAAGTGATTGACAATCTGTGTTCTGACCACTTTCCTATCCAGCTTATAATGCAAAACACAGACATTTAGGTACCTGATATACAAAATAGAAAGTTATATGAGAAAACCACATGGAACAACAGCGAAAGTTTTAACTTCAGAACAGAACTATTTAACCTGGCAAGCTATACCCCAATAGGAGATAAAAACTTTCATAGTCTCACAAAAAAATCAAGTTAGCTGCAATTTTTACTAAAATGCCGAAAAAAGTCCCTTTTGAAAGAAGTTTTCAATTTCTTCCAAGCTCATTTAACGCATAATTGTAAAAAAGCAAACAGAAGGCTAAAAAAGCTCTACATCAAATGCGTTAATACACAAAAAACGAAGACATTAGAAAATCAAAGATTACGGTATACACTAACAGTGGGTAACTACTTTTAATTAATCAAACAAACTACAAATGAATACTACTGTATAATAAAACAAAGCGTAATCGACGCAAAAGATAGGAAAACATTCTGGAAAGCTATAAATACATTCCGAGAGTGCAAGAAAAGCAATGTAGAAAGCACCAATACAACACTTAAATGGTATCATCATTTCAAAAACCTTTTTTAAGGGCGGCCTGTGACAATAACACAAATAAAACAACTGAACATGAGATGGAAAATGACAGATTACACAGACTTAACGCAGTAATATGCCTAAACACAGAAAAAACGCACGAATTACTGGAAATTGCAATTAGTAAACGCTCAATGAGCAAAGCCCTAGGTGAAGATTGCATACCCAATGAAGTGTGGCAATCATTGGACTATAAATCTGAAAATATGCTCTTAAGAACTTTATATGAAATAATAAGCACAGCCAGGGTACCCAGAGGGTGAAACAATATCACGCTTGTACCTATTTACAAAAAAAGGAACCGAAATGAACCTGAAAATTATAGACAAATATCATTGTTAAACACATGTACGAAACTTTTTACTATAATCTTAGCTAAACGACTGCAAGCATAGAGGAACAGCCACAATCTAATTTCAAAAAATCAATCCACATACTTGAAAGGCTCTGGATGTGCTGACAATATATTTAGACCACACGCTTGCATCCAACATGCGATGAACTAGTCCAATAAAAAATTGTTTGCTCTGTTTGTGGATCTTTCACAAGCATTCGATTCCATAACACATGAGAGACTATTAACCAAAATGGAAAATTCAAGAATTATTGAAAACTTTATTTATATCGTACAATCTATTTATCAAAGCGCAAGAACAAAACTCAAAACAACAAATAGTTACACTAAATAAATACAAATAAGAAAAGGAGTACTCTGAAGAGAAACCCTGTCAGGCAGATTAAGACTTCTTAGTAAAAAGTACTCCAGAGCAAGAACTAAAACAAGACGCATTTAATACAGAGCAACGTCGTAGAATATGTTTAAATCTCATATTAGAGATGGAAGCAGGCTAAAGTTTCGGAAAGAAAATTAATCAGACAATTATAAATCAATATTGAAGAATTTAGTAGTCTTTTTCCAGACTCAAACGATTCATTAGTCAAAGCCAACGAGGTCAAAGTACTGAAAAGAAAACAAATGGCGACATACAAAACACCAAACCTGCCTATGCTAAAATCTTTAAACCCACATATCTATACAACAAAAGTTGATACATTTTTAAATAAATTCACAGCATGGACAACTACACTAACAATCGCAGTTAAAGTAGCTAATTAGATTCTTGCAGAAGTGGTCACTACACCTACCATAAAGAATTAGATAGAAGTAAACAAGAGGATAATGTCAGATACAGCAACAGCGCTAGCCACGATAATTAAACGCGTCACAGCACATTTACCGATATCAAACGATCCATCATTTGCATTTTCAGAAGTTTTACCGCAAAAACAACAGCTAGGAGATTCAGCCACAGGTTTTTGTTTGTGGTTTCAAAATTATTGTTGTTAAATAGAGCTTAATTACCTAAGTATTGTTCCAACCATATGCGAAAATCTACGCAAAAGCATTTATAATTTCTTACAGGGACAGGCAAAACCAACTACGCTAAATGAACTGAAAACTTTTATTATAATGCTATAATAAAAATGACATCTTTAAACTTACACAGGTGAAGCAAGAAGCAATCATGGCGATCTAAACGTCACTAAATGCATTAAAAAGCGTCCAACAAACCATTGCCACGATGCAGGCTAGAATCAATTAACTTGCAACACGTCAATAGTATCCACATTAACAAACTCAAAACCCTAAGTCACAAAGGAGCTACAATGAGTAAACGTCCGCTCATTTATTGGAACAAAATACGTTGCTACAAAAGTAATCAACTAGGGCATAATTAAAGAACATGTTAACCGAACATGAATACTCAGCAATATGGCAATTAGCTAAATTTAAAAACCCAAAATCAAAACCAAATTAAATACCTGATTTAAAACCAAAATTAAAACTAGAACTAAAATAAGACAGAAATGCAAACCAAACCAAATCAAAACATTGATTGTCCTTTTGATGCAAAATATAAATTTTATGGCGTCAAATCAGCAAAATTAGCATTTAAACTCCAGCAACAAACAATGAGGCCAACTCGCTCGATCATTATTGCTAAGCCACCTAAAAAACCCATTAAATTAAAAAAATTGATTTGCATTATTTCAAAAACTAGCTAAAAATGTAAGTCAGACGACGCAGAGAGTTAATATTTCACTTTTAGCTAATAGAAACAAGTTAAATCCTGCAAATCAACAGCTCCACAGGCAGCAACGAACTCCCTCTCAACTTGTTAACCAGCACAGGAGCAGCATGCAACATTGTAAATGAAAATATTGCAGAACTTTTAAATGCAAAAATAAATGCAACTAGAAATTCAGACAAGATTACTGTAGCAACCAAATAACATTTGTAAGTAAAGCTAGTACTACTATTAGGTTTAACGAAAAACACATTCGACATGACTAGATAGTAATTAGAAATGCTCTACATTAAATTTTATTTAGTTTTTACTTTATTAAAAAACATAAAATAATGATAGATGCCAGCAATCACCGAATTTATTCCAAAATTTTTGGCAGTGTAGATTGTTTCAGGAGAGATGAGCGCCTGCCTCAAACCCACGACGAGTGCACGTGTCAACAGTCAAGCGACAGCAGACTACTACTCCCAAAACTACAGATTTACGACAGTCTATGAAACAAACGAAACGCGCGCTCTAATTCCGAAGAACCAAAAACAAGGAGACTATTGACATCATGACGGAGCACCGGTAACGATTAGGCAAGAAATTCCTAGCAAAAAAAGCAACTGCAGCTGAAACTAACATTCTACTCCAGACTCACACCAAACAATACAGACCAGCATAAAAAACCGAAAATTCGAGATACCGAGAGTACACACGGCTAGTAGAACTTTTTTGAAAGCATATTAGATAAACAAAATATCTATATACTGTATGCAAGGCAACTCTAAAGCCATTACTTCCACCTGAGATGCCGTTTTTCTAGGACAACGATATCTCAAAGGATTAATCATTCATAAGTTCTTAATTTTAAATCATTCACAATACATAAAAGTGAAGTATACAATACTATTACCAGCTAGAGCAGTAATCGGTACCGCCAAGATAACAATCCTTAAAGTCATGGTTAATTCGACAAATCAATACAATAACGACACAACCTCCAGTGCAACATACTATAATTTCGGTACACAAAGGTAAGTAGCTAGAGATGGAAGTTGACTCGGTTGCTTTTGATTCAAAACTGAGCCAAGAGAATTTACTTCAATATAAAAACTCTGTAAACAAATAATAAAAAGCCTTATGTTTAGTGAAACTACTTTTAAGGCTGACCCACACGCTAAGTACAAAATTTAACTTACAAACAAAACACAATTTCAAATCAGACCACGTCTGATGTAGGAGGCGCAACATGCAGAGATAGCTTGCCAAGTGGCTGTTCAATTACGCTATGGCCCCAGCTTTGTGGCCGACGGGAGATTGTCTCTATCCTCGATAACTCGGCGGTTTCTTTTTGATCCGCTGAATGAATCCTTAGCCGGTAGCGTACTTGCGTCTCGTTGCACAGAAGTTAGTGTAGTGGAAATGCTTGGTGGGGGGAGGTGTGTGAGAACTGATTGTGCGCAACTAACGGGAAGTAGTGTACGTTTCCGTTCATTCGTGTGTAGAGACGAAGACGGCGTGCTAATTGTGCCTCGCAGGCTAACAGCTATTTCTTCGTACAGTAGCATAGTTGCAATACCATTCAGCAGACCATACATTGCGCCCTTCATTCCATAGCATCTGCTATTACTTTCACGCTGCGTCCATTTACGTGATGTGAGTACGTGGTGCATTCGGCGTTGGGTGTACTCGTTTGTACTTTGACTGGTCCTCAAAGTACACTCAGGTGCAAATACCTTTCGCCCTAGTCCTCCGCAAGGGAAGAAATTGAATAGCTCCTAAAGAGGAGGGTAATCTACCTGGACTGCAATAGAGGTCAGCAGTAACATAAGCTACTATCCTTAATATACATATTTAGTACGTAAGACACGAGTCGTGTAGTAGAGCTAATTTCCGTTGGGGAACGCTCCATAGGTAGTGTTCAGACTTCGTGTCGTCCTACCCACGGGAAATATTAGTCTTCACTCACATGCTTGTACAGCAAATCGGTGCCTATATCTTAACAAATGAAAAGGCTGATACCGTACATGAATTAAATTGAATTGAATTACGCTATGGAACCATACAATAATGTAATTTTGAGTTATAAGATGCTGAGCAAGCATCTATTGTGATAGTCATGTCCGTCCGTCTGTCTGTCTGTCTGTCTGTCTGTCTGTCTGTTGGCCGTACACTACAGGTCACAGCTTTCAAGCTATGACCTTCAATTTTTTTTAAAAAGATCACAAATGCGCGCGCGCAGGTCTGTATTGTTTTTTTAATTTGATCGGACTGTCCATTTTTTCACAACTAACAGTTAACTGGACTCATGTCAAAACTCAAAAAAGTAAGCTTTCCAAAAAATCCGGCGCGAGGCGCCGGATTTGTCAACCGTAGACTGGCCCGAAGTAGATGCTGAGCTTCAACAAAGGCGCAAGACAATTTATGTTACGCTAAAAGATAATACAAGATTTGTGGAAGCTCCCCTACAATCAATAAGACATACCGTTGTTCGTAGCATGTAGTTTAATATAGCTGAAATTTTTTTATAAATTGTGCCATTCACAAATAACGTCATTATGGACAATACCTGAATATCTGTTACGCATATAGGTAAGTACGTGACATGTAGTTAAAATAGGATGGAAACAAATTTAAAGTTGAGACTTGGGATATTAGAAACTATGGTATTCAAAGGACGTTATCATGGACGATCTCTGAACATCTATAACACATATAGGTCAGTCCGTGACATGTAGAAGAAATTTTCACGTGACATCATTTGCGCGTCACCCTTAACCTGCTTCCCTTATGTGAATGCGATGGCAGCTGAGTGGGGCTGTCTGAAAGAAATTTTCACGTGACGTCATTTGCGCGTCACACCCAGCCTGCTTACCTAATGTAAATGCAACAGCAGCTGGGTGGGGGTGTCTAAAAGAAATTTTCGCCTGACGTCGTTTGCGCGTCACCCCTAACCTGCTTACCTAATGTTAATGCAACAGCAGCTGGGTGGGGGTGTCTAAAAGAAATTTTTGCCTGACGTCATTTGCGCGTCACTTCTAACCTGCTTACTTAATGTGAATGCAACAGCAGCTGAGTAGGGGTGTCTAAAAAAAATTTTCACGTGACGTCATTTGCGCGTCACCCTTAGCCTGCATACCTAATGTAAATGCAACAGCAGCTAGGTGGGGGTGTCTAAAAGAAATTTTCGCCTGACGTTATTTGCGCGTCACCCCTAACCTGCTTACTTAATGTTAATGCAACAGCAGCTGGGTGGGGGTGTCTAAAAAAAATTTTCGCCTGACGTCATTTGCGCGTCACTTCTAACCTGCTTACTAAATGTGAATGCAACAGCAGCTGGGTAGGGGTGTCTAAAAAAAAATTTCACGTGACGTCATTTGCGCGTCACCCTTAGCCTGCATACCTAATGTAAATTCAACAGCAGCTAGGTGGGGGTGTCTAAAAGAAATTTTCGCCTGACGTCATTTACGCGTCACCCCTTACCTGCTTACCTAATGTGAATGTGATAGCAGCTGGGTGGGGGTGTCTAAAAGAAATTTTCACGTGACGTCATTTGCGCGTCACCCCTAGCCTGCTTACCAAATGTTAATGCGATAGCAGCTGGGTTGGGGTGTCTAAAAGAAATTTTTACGTGACGTCATTACACGCATAATTCGCTTTTTTGGAAAGCCCACTTTTCTGAGTTTTGACATGGGTCCAGTTAACTGTTAATTGTAAAGAAATGGACAGTCCGATCAAATTGAAAACACAATACAGACCTGCGCGCGCGCATATGTGATCGTTTTAAAAAAAATTGAAGGTCATAGCTTGAAAGCTGTGACCTGTAGTGTACGGCCAACAGGCAGACAGACAGACAGACGGACGGACATGACCATCAGAATAGATGCTTGCTCAGCATCTAAAAAGCGAATTAAAAAGCGGTCTTATTGATTGTAGGGGAGCTTCCACAAATCTTGTATTATCTTTTAGCGTAACATAAATTGTCTTGCGCCTTTGTTGAAGCTCAGCATCTACTTCGGGCCAGCCCACGGTCGACAAACGGATTTTTAGATGCTGAGCTTAAGCATGTAATGAAATAGTCAAGTCCGTCTGCCTGTCTGTTTGTTGGTCCGACGCTACAGGTCAAACCATTTGACTGATTTTTTTCAGATTAATTTTATAAAACCAGAAATGCGACTGGGCAGGTCTTTATTGTTTTTAGATGCTGAGTTTAAGCATCTAATGAAATGGTCATGTCCGTCTTTCCGTCTGTTGGCCGCACACTACAGCACGCTTAGAAAAATAGGAGTGAATTGACTACTTTACTGTTAATTTCTAACTACTTTCTTGTTACTCCGACATCCACAGTGAATCCTGTTAACCACGGTCAACAGTATTATGGTTAGTTATTTACGGTGAAAACTGTTAGACTGAGTATACTAGAACGGTGTTGGATCACGCAACACTAATCTTGTTGAGCGATTTTATTAATTAAAAAATAACACCAAAAACTGGAATCGTAATCCTGGATTCGAACTCCCACCCTTTGGAATACGAATCTGGCTCCTTAACCACTGGACTGCCACACCACATTAACTTTGGATTACTAATTTAGCATACATATACAGTGATATCAATGCTTCAACAAGTTTAGTGTTGGTTTAACAAGTTTGGTGTTGGGTTTTGCAACACCAGTCGTGTTGCATGTGGTTAACAGTTTTCCCCACCCTCAAAAATTTCAAAATTTACTACTAAACCTGTCAAAGTTAACAGCTTAACCTGTTGCCACGGCCTAACTACATTCGTGTCAAGATCTTTTCTAAGCGTGAGGTCACAGTATCAATGCGACTTTCATGAAACAAGTCTTATGCGAATACAAAAGCGAGCAGGAATGTCTGGTTTATTTTTTGACTTTGTTCAGACTGACCAATGCTCCGCAATTACCAGTTGAATGGACTTATGTCACAATTTCTGGCCGTGAGAAGTAGCAAAAGCGGATGAATGGGCTGGACATAAATGACGCCACACAAATTTACTCAAATTTTTGACCCATCCATCTACCTTGTTAATCTCGTTAGCATTGCTTAAATGGTTATATCTTTAACACAGTGTGTCATCTTTATTTAAGTGACCCACCCTCAATGTGGGTGACTTCATTTTTGTCCCACCTGAAATGCCTGCAACATACCAAGAACCTATATAAACGATATCCCGTATGACCACTGCCATCTACGCACCTTAATAATAACATCATTTTGGATTAGTGCGGTCACATACGATACAATATATTTGGCTTTACCGGAGGTTTATTTGATAAGCAATAAACGGCGAGCCTCCGGAGGTTTCTTCGAAAGCGATGGACGGCCAGCCCTTAGCAGTGTTTTTAATAAGTTATGGACGGCGAGCCTCCGGAAGTTTCTTTGATAAGTGATGGACAGCGAGCTTCCAGGGGTATACTATATAAATGATTGGCAGCGAGCTTCCAGGATGATGGGCTGCGAGCCTTTGGGGGTGTCTTTAAAAAGTGATGGACGGCCAGCATTTTGGAGTTTCTTTTGATAAGTAATTGACGGCGAACCTTTGAAAGTTTCTTTGATAAGTTTTGGACGTCGAGCCTACAGGGGTATATTTGATAAGTGATAGACCGCAAGCTTGTTGAAATTTATTTGATGAGTGATGGACCGCGAGCCATTGAGGGTTTTGTTTATAAGTGATGGACGCGATCGGGGGGGGGGAGGTTTTTTTAATTTTTTTTCTACAAAATTTTCACTTATTTAATATATCTTTTATCCCATACCATTTATTAACTCTAAGGAGGTCCCTAAATGATGTTAACAAACTTTTCAAATATTTATTAAATTCACAATTCAAAGCTATCACATTAACTCCGGAGGGTCTATAAATGATGTCAGAAAAATTATAACTTTGTCTTTTGCTCTGTCTGTTTGTCATTTGGTGTGTCCAATTTTCAGTTTTTTAGTCCGCTTGTCTTTTGGTATGTCGAAATGTTAGCCTTTCTGTCTGTCTGTCTCTGAAATTTGGTTTTACGAATATGCTTTTATTTAACATAAGGAATAGCTTTTTTTGTTTAGTTGAAATATTGCTTATTCGTGGATAGTTTTTGAGCGTTGATAAGTAAATGTTAAACTCATGCTGGTCTTTTTTCTAATATCGCAATACAATTATCACATGACTCTGAATGTTTTTTTTTCAAGATAATACCTACTAGTATTATTATTATTAAATAATAGTTTTGTAGATAAAGAGTCTTGTAATAAATTTCCAAAGTAGTTTATTGCAATCTTCCTGAACCTATATTTGTAAAATAATAAATTTTTTTACATTTTTAATCGCTAATTGTTTACCTCTCATTTACTGTACTGATTAATTTGCTAAATCTAAACTTTCTAATAACCAATTGTTCTTGGCTTTTTTAATTTTAATTTATTCGTGTTGCACAATAGTTTTCAGATAAACATGTGTAGCACTGACTTTTTTTTGAAAAAAAGGTGATTGCTTCAAAGATGTAGCTGCTTCGTTTTATGTAGTATCGTTTACACCTTTGTGTGCTTTAATTTTATATGCATTATTTCTTTCTGCATAAACTAGAAAAGCTTTTTCACTTGTTTTTTTTATAATATATTGGTTTCCCTTTGTTTTTATTATGTTTTTTTATGTTTTTAGTAAACGTTCTAATATTTGTTCTTTTTTAATAATTTAAATATGGATATTTTATAAATTATTCTTGTTTTGCGACATGTCTTCTAATACGTGGCTTGATAAGATTCTGTGTTCCTTTTAGTTTTCGTTGATTTAAATATTTTGAATTGGCTGAGGTGTTAAACCAACCTAACTTATAAAGTAATTAGTTCACTTTTTGCACTTACCTAAAGCTTTTAAATCATTGAAAACTATAGTTTTCTTTGTTTTTATAAGATATTTATATTGAAAATCGTATTTTTTTATTACTTAGAATTTTTTATTATTTCTGGTGTTAAATTAAATTAACAATTAAAATCATAATATCCTTTGCATTTTATTAAAGGTCTGCTTGTATTAGGATCTTCAGTTAATTTTGTTTCTTTAATATATTTTTATTTCAAATCTTCTTAGTATTTGTTATAAGGGATTATTTTATGTGGATGATAAGTTCTTTTAATTTCTTTGAATTAATAGTTAACTAGTTTAAATTCATTTTTATTTGTTAGTAACACTTCATTAGTATACAGTATTTGTTTTAAAAAATAAGGGTTATAGCTTTTATTGAATTTAGTTTTTAATAAGTGCGTTCTTACCTTATGTCAGGGTTTTAAATTGTTTTTATTTGTATTTATTGTTACTTTTAGCTTTTCTAATCTAAATTTGAAACCAATAGGATTTAAGTATACATTTAATTTATATTCTGGTTTACTTGGCTCAATTGGAGTCATTTTATTGCTAGCATGCTTTGAATTATTGTAACTTGTTAAACGATCAGGTAATACATTAACCCATTGTGTGGTTCTTTGTTCAGCACTTTTTACTAGAGGTTTCTCGCAAATAGTTCAATAAGTATTGCTTTTGTTGTATTGGTTGTTGTATAACATATAATATTATATTTTTAAACAATAATTGTCTTTTTACTACTACATTAGGTTCCTTAATCAAAATACTTTATTTCAGAATTTCTACTTGGGTTCAACACAATTTGAAAACTATCTGCTGCTTGATCTGCATTTTTAGTTTTTAAGATAAAGCCGAACCATAGTTAGAATATGTATCTGTTAACAGATTAAAATATTCATATTCATTATTATATTTACCTTTTTTTCAGGTATGAAAACTAAAGAAGCTTGCCATATGGAATGTTCTCCTGTTGCTAAATATATTTTATGTTTAAATTTTGTAATGTTATCTAAATTTTTTAACTAAATTTTTTGTGTAGCTATATATTTTGTTAATCTTTTAGGTTTTATCTATGTTTTTCTAGATACTTTATTTGTTTCTACATATCCTTTTAAAGGGTATTTAAATAAAAACATTAATTTTTATGTTTTGTCATTTAGGCATAATTGATTATCTAGAACTAACTCTAGAAATAACTCTAGTTAAATTACACTGTAAGTTAACATACGTTTTGTGTTTTTATTAATTTTATGATGTTATTTTTAATCTACACCTTTTAGTGATTTTGCATTTGTTTTATGTTTACTTTCTTCACGTTTGTACGTGTTATACGATAAATGAGGGTGCATTGCAGCTTCATTAGTTGCATCTACAGATGTATCTTCTGTTGCTATTTGGTTCTAAAATTTAGTGCCAGGTACTCCATATGCAGTACATATGTACAAAGTACATATGTACTTTCTGGATATTGTGCTGCACCTATATATTTTACAATTTTATTACCCATATCACTACTGACCTTAGTCTTCGTTCAATTTTTAATAACAGTACACTATTTGTATTAAAAATTGAACATCTCGCTTGTAACATTGTACGATTGTCTTTAGTAAGAACTGTTGTGATTTCCATAGTAGCTTGTTGATCTTTTTGATTTAATACAATAAATCTATATAACATATGTTCCTTAAGAAGTAAAATTAAAACTGCAAATTGAAATGTAGTCAATATCAGACATCTTACAAGGAAATGACGCAAAATGCAACACCCAGATTTTACAGAAACCAATTTTAAAAAATTGGGCTACTTTTGAATAATACAGATACAAAGTAACTTGAGTGCATTTTGCGTTGTTTGGTCACAGCGGCCCGCCAAAGTTAAAAAAAGCTAAAATTTTTAAACTTTTCTGCCCTATTACTTCTACAATTTTCATCTTATTTTGATGAAATTTTTAATTTTTTGAAAATAAGGGTCTAAAAGTAAGGACTCAAAAATATCAATTTTTTGTAATGTTTTTGACAAAACAAAAATATTCAAAGTCTTCAAAATCTTAAAATATTTTCATAGAATACAAACTAAGGATCACAAAAATTGAAATTCCATCAAAATCAGATGAGAATTGTAGAAGTTATAGGGCGGCAACGTTTTAAAATTTGAATTTTAAAAACATTGGCAGGCTTCTATGACTAAACAACGTAAAATGCACTCAAGTTACTTTGGATCATGTGCTACTTAAAAGTAGCTCGATTTTTTGAAATAGGACTCTTTAAAATCTGGGTGTTGCATGTCGCGTTGTTTTTTTGTTAGTTATATATAAATTACTAAACTATTTTATTAACCCTTTAATCCTGTTAGGATTATAAGCTAACAAAGTAGTTTAAACGTCTAAAATATATCTTAAATCATCAAAATTAGCTGATCTAACCTTCGTCTAGGTAATAATATACATTTAAAATTGGTTCAACTTAAATTACCTTCTATATAGATTTTCGTGCATTTAATAACATTCAACTTTTTTCTGTACCGTTCAATCTCAAATTTACTTACAAAAATTTTAGGTTTACCTTTAGTGTTTTTCCTTATCTGTAAATATTGCCTAAAAAAAATTTTAATATGACAATATTTAAGATCCTAATCGTTTATTCATAATGAGGGTAAATTTATTTTAAATTTCTAAATCACTAGTATCATACTACAATTTAATATTATTTATTATATCCCCATAAAAATCATAAGGTATTTTACATTACAATAATTTATTGGCATCAGTTAAAATTAATTTTACAATATCACTCCATTCATGTTTTAAATGTTCATGTAATACGTTCAAATAAGTTTTATCTTTTTCCAATTATAATACCAAAAATTCTAATTAAGTCATATTTGCAGATGATTAATCTTCGCTAAATATAATTTTGCGATTAGAATTAACCCTACTTACCTACTTTAAAGCATTTTTGCTATTATTTTAATGATATATTACTATTCAAAATTGGATGTTTCTAATTGCAGCAATTTAGTATTACTATTAATAAACAGTTTTAACAAAACACTTTGATTGTTTTTAATTGTGCTTTAAATTTTTGGCAACATGAATTTTTATCTAAAGGCTTTTTGTAAAGTTTAACTATTACAGATTAAGTTTGTTTATTTTCTAAACTAGCTAATAATGATTGAAATCTTCTATTATCTGTTATTGTATGTTAATATTCAAAACAATTTACACCTTGTTCTGTTTTTCGCATAGGAAACAAGAGATAATCATCATGACTATCATGTTGTATTTAAAAATATTCCTAATCTACCTTAAGTGTATATTTAATATTACTTTCAATATTTAATTTCAATGAATGTATATATAAATATTTAATTCATCAGTGCACCACCTTATCCTATTAACGGGCAAATTAAACATTATAGCTTAAATATTTTTATAATACTCATTAACTGGTGCTAGATATAAAGATTCTTGGTTTGAATTATAGTTAAGCCTATTTTTATTATAAGCTCTTACATTAGCATTCGTTATAAATGATTGAACATCCCATGTTTTTTCTGTAAACATTTTAAGCTGATTGTTATTTTTTGATAGTTCAAACTTAACTCCAGTTATTTGAATCATAGCATCTCATTTTAAATTAGGTGTTGTAATTTAATGAGCAGAATTGAATTTATAAAATTGTGAGCAAAATTCTCTAAATGATTTAAAAACATTAGCTAATAATACAGTATCACATGTTTAATACACTTGCATTCAATCTTTAAATTTATATTGTTGTGTTTTAGCCTTAAATCAAGGTTTAAAAAGATTCTATAGATTTTTAAACTTTTCATAATCCCATTCATTCATTCTTATTGTTTTGCTTATTAAAAAAATGTTTATAATTAGTATGCTTGTTACTTTTAGGTTAACGTAAAGAGTCTAAAAATGAAAAAGAAAATTATTTTAAAAAATAAGTTTTATATGTTGAAAATTGTAAAATTTCTAATTTCTTTTTTAAGATAAGAAGCTCACTTAATAGATGATGCTGGTAGAAGTTCAATTAGGCCTATAAATGTGAATTTATTACTTGTGTAAAGTACTCCAAAAGAAATAAAATACTCTGTTTTTTCTGTTTAGAGTAAACGTTTTATAACCTTATTGCCTTATGCAGTTTTTAACAAACAATGTAAAGTCAAATTCAGATCCATGATGGAAAAAATAAAGTATTAAAAAAGGTTGTTGTATTTAAATTACAAGAATTACGAGCAGCACCTCAAAATTTACTCATTATATGATAATTGTTTCCTACTTTCAAATTCAGTTTATTACCACTAAACTGTTTTTTACAAAAATAAAACACTAAAGTGTTACTAAATATTTTGTTTTTATAATGAGATAATCTATGTTTTTTAACAATTTCTAATCTTGTTTCTAGTATTTCATTTATTAGCTAGCTATTTTTTTAAATAAACTTCTTTTTAAAATTTACTAATTGTACGTTTATCACTTATTTTAGTTAAATTCCAAATACATTTTACATATTCAACACACGAAAACTGAAATAAGCATTAAAACAAGATCTATTTTTTACTTTATCATTGACTTCTAATTGTTTAAATACAGATTTAATATCAGCATACTATACTAATAGTATTCTAACAACTGACTGCTTTCTAAGTTTTTAAAGTTGAGAATGTTAGCTTTTTTATCCTGTTTAGGTATTCAAATGATAAGTATACTATTTTTAAAATAATTATTGCATGCCTAGTGTTTTTATTTTAATGTTTTTTTATCATGTGTTTAAAAAAATCATCTGTCACAAATACAAATTTGCTTTTCATGTTTTGTTGTTCAATTCCTAATTAATTATGATAAATCCTAAATGTAAGCATTAGGAATATTTCTATTTTAATTAAATATTAAAAACAAATTGACATTCTGGACCTCATTTTTGGAACTTGCACATGTCTTCATATTTATATTTAGTAATTCAATATAACATAATATTTTTAAAAGTTCATATTTTCCTAATTAAAATTTAATTTTATTTATTTTATACAAAATAATTATACGCTTCATTATTTTATGTTTTTTACAGTATTTTGGAAGATAAAAAATAAAAGTGTAACACTTATTCAAAAATATCTTGTTTCTGCAATACTATTTAATAATTATTTTAATATATAGCATGTCTATGTATTTATATTCTGTAGTTGATAGTCGAACCTGACTTACAGTTTTATTTATCACTTAGTCTAATTTTCTTTGCTTATTATGTCATTTAAACACATTACACAACTCCTAAAACATAAAAATATTTATTTAAATAGTATTACAAATTTTAGTTTTCTTTTATACTACACTTAACATAAAAGATGTGCCGTTAAAAGTGTTTTCCGATTTATACATTAGAAATCTTATTGTTTTCAAACCAATATCTTGTTTTATCTTTTAATTGGTAATTTTTCTTTTTCTCTATGTTCTTTGAATTTATAAAATAATGAAACTAAGATGTCGTGTACTACTTTTTGTAGTACCTGGAGTTCATTTGATTTAATTTTAAGTATAAGTTTAAGTTCCAGAATGTTTAAATTAATTAGCTACGCCCAGGGTTCTTCATTACGTCACACGCGTGCGACGAGTCGCACGCGGCGGGATTTTAAGTCGCACGCGATAAAATTAAAATTTTTTATAAATACCTAGTTTTAAACATAATTAAAACTGTTTAAAGGACAAAATTTTGTCAATTTAGAAAAATAGACAAGATTTGCTGAAAAATATATGCAGCTCGCAAAGACGATGCCCTTGAAAACTTAGTAAATGGCACCAGCACATTCATTTGAAATGTACGATCGTTGTTCTTGTCGCGTTTGCCGGCTGCGGGAGTTGCCAAACGTAAAATGTATTCATCCATAGCCAGAGCTGGCTTTAAATTACAGCTTTTGCATACATACCAACAGACAACGTTGTTTCCGGGTTCGTAGTTTTTTCCACCATGCGGTCTTCTTATCTCATAGGATTTAGTTTGGTCTCAGTTTTTGGTAAAAATGCCTGGCTGCAGCAACTAATCTTAATAAAGTAAAATTGCTAATTAACGCCAAAATGAGTTATCAACCAGATAAAAAAAACAGAAAGCGTATAATTTTCATCCTGAGTGGGAAAAAGGCTATTTTTTTACATTTAGTAAAGACAAGTGCATTTGTCTAATTTGTAAAGTTTCTGTGAGTTTAAGAAAATCCTGTTGCGAGCGATATTATAGTACAGTACACAAAACATACAACCAACTGTATCCAAAAAATTCACTACTTCGTAAAAATCGTGTTTTAGAATTGAAATCGAATTTAGGTACTCAGCAGTCCTATTTTACAAAACCAAAGCCACAATTGGCTACGATTGCATCTCTTCAAGTATGCAATGTTATTGCTAAAAGAAAACAGTCATTTGAGGACGGGGAAATGATTAGGGAAAGTTTAGTTGTAGCTGCAAGCACATTATTTGCATCTTTTAATAATAAGGATAAAATTATGTCTAGTGTTAAAAACGTGCCACTCTCCGGTGCCACAGTTAGCAGGCGGTTTGAAATTCTATCACAAGATGTTCAAAGACTATTAGCTAGTGACATTGAAAAATTTGTGTGCTACTTATTGCAACTAGATGAGTCAGTTGATGTTGTCCATACTGCTCAACTTACCGTTTCCCGTTTGGAAAACCCATTCATGGGAATAATAGTTTCTGACTTTGCGCAGATAGTTGCAGACATGTTTCAGTTGAATGGTGCTGTACTAGAAAACGAATTATTGTCATTTTAAAACAATATTATTTTTAAATTGAAAACGTCTGAAACCAACTTTTGGTCAATTGTAAACGAGCAGCAGTTTTCGTCATTAGTATCTGTCGCGTCTCGTGTCACGTCGTTTTTCGGATCAACTTATTTGTGCAAATCTTCCTCCTCGGATATGAAGTTCATTAAAAACAAACACCGAGCTAAACTTACAGATACGCACCTTGACGATTGCCCGAGATTAGCAGTAACTAGTTAGACTCCGGATTTTGAAAGAATAGCAGACTCAATGCAATGTCGAGCATCTAATTCTTATTGAACGTAAGTTTTTACGATTGTTGTTACGTGATAAGTACTTAATTAACTAAAATTAGCAAATTAAAAAAATAAAATACAGAGCATCTAATAAAACGTACGTTTTTGCGATTGTAGTTACTTCAAAGGTACCTTATTACCAGATATTATTAAGTTTAAAAAAATGTAAATTACAGGTCGCACGCGACTCTTCTTCAAAAAATTAAAGTTGCACGCGTAGAAAAATTAGTGAAGACCCCTGATGCTACGCTGTCACAAATATCATATATAAAATTCATAATTTTTTTTTATTTATTTTTAGCAACACTATAGCTTATTTTATTAACATGTGCAATAAATGTGATATAATTAGACTAATTTTAATTAGATATTTGCTTTTGACAGTTTTTTAATTTTATTCCCAGTCATTTAATAAAGAAATTTGTAAAGATAATACATACATTTTAAAAATAAATGTAGAATTTATTTTACATACCTTGTTCGTATTAAATAATTAGCGTCAAATTCTGATCTTGGTTTTTACAGAAACCTAAATAAGCTTCCACAAAACCAAATAATTGATCCGCATATTGTAAAATATGTTGTAAGTGCATACGAGATTAAAGCATCATGTTACAAAAATGCATACAAAACATATAGAATAGATTGTCAACTGTGTTATAAAATAATACATGGATTTAATTGTTTCAATTAGCATAAATGTTTTTAAAAAAATATAGCAAGCAGAATACATGTTCCTGGTTCGTATGTTCACAATTGCATCACAAACGTTCAACTATTAAAAATAATTAGGTTTAATTTAGTTTTCATGTAAAAAATAATATATTAATGGGTGCGTGCATGATATTTATATGACTAAAAACAAGATGTACGGTGGTTCTAAAAACATGAGTACCAAATCAACAAATATATTCAAGATGTAAATGCTATACAAGATTAAAAATCAAACCTTTTTAAAATTCTATTTGCTATACTTGAATAAAATATTTATATGCTTTTGATAACAAGAAACCCTATTAAATGACAAATTAAACAATATTTGTCTGAAATAAGAATCCATTATGTAAACTTTATTTATTTTTTTATAATATATTATAGTCCTAATTAGTTGATGTTCCTCTTTTCAGTGCTTGTTCTTCGGTATTGTCCCCGTATTTAGCTCTGGTGTATGTGTGCTTTAATATTTCTTGTGCAACCTTGTGTAATTAGCTATGTTTAGTACTTGTATTTAAGTATTGCCCCCGTAGCTCTCTCTGCTCAGAGCTCCAGTATTGCCTTCGTAACTTTCTCTGATCAGTGCCTCAGTAGTGTCACCGAAACTTTTCCTGCTCAGTGAATTAGTATTGACCCCAAAACCCTCTCTCTGCTCAGTGTTTCAGTATTGCCCTCGTAACTCTATTTGCTCAATGCTTCATTATTGCCCCTGTAACTCTCTACACAGTATTTCAGCATTGCCTTTGTAGTTTACTTTAATAATTGATGACCAAAAAATGCAAATTATCTTGACGGAAAGCGGTTTTGTTCGAGCGTTCCGGCCACGAGAAGCTGAATCGTCGTCCCAAGCTTAACACTTTTATTTCATTTATGAACACTTGACTACATCATTGAATACATATGATGTAAATATTTTTAACAACGTTATCATGCATGTTTTGTTATTGTTGCATTTTTATATCTTAAAATTATGATCCTTTAGGCAATACATAAACCAAAATAACTGCTTATCATATTACTATATTTTAAAACAGACAACAAAGTCTAACCAATGACTAACAATAATTTTTGTAAATTTCAATTTGTAAATATCTAAACAATGTTGTATGGGCAGCGGCCAAATCGACAAAATGAATAAATTATTATTATTATTAATTAGTTAGTGTCATTTTTCGCAGTAGAAGGTGTCTTGTCGTAAAATTTCTATAACAAAAAGGTATATTAGACTATAATTATTAAATTTCAGTGGGACATAGTCCCCGTTAGGTTACATACTAAATATTTATAAAGCATTTAAACCTAGTTTATAAAACGAACATGTAGTGGCGCTATTAAAAGGTAAAAATTTTATACATAAAAACAGTTTGTAGACAGTAAATTCAAGTTATTAGAAAAAGTTAGTGAAGGCCTCACGATCAATCAAAACAATAAAATTAATAGATTAATTTATAACAAAAAGAATGCAATACTAAACCTAAATGAAATTGATTCAAAACTAAAAACTACTATAATTTTAAATGATGTAGTAAATAAAAATAATAGTATCTGTGTATTTGATCTTAGTCAATCTTGTTTTGAATTAAACAAAAGATATAAGCGAATGAATTATGATTATTTACTTTTGTGTCGTTTATCCAGCAGTGTGAATAACTACAGAATAACAATTCATATAAATGTCGATAAATATATTTAGTTTTTCTGAAATAACTGAAAAGAGAATCATGTTTAAATTAGAATCGAATTTACTTTTTAAGCTTCTGAAAGACAATAAAAGCATAATTTATGTAATTTTTACATTTGCAGTACATACTTGAAATGATATAGTGAGTAAAAGACAGACACAAAGAGAAACAGATAAGCAGACACAAACAAACATACAGACAGACACAAACAAGCACACAAACAGACACAGACGGGGAGCCAAATTGTAAACAATAATTCGTTACTACCTATTCATTTTTAGTACATTTTTGAAATATTGATCCGATTTTGACGCGCAATAGCTTATTCTTAAGCCCTTGAAAAACGAAAAATCCGATATTTTTTTATTTACCGCGGTCCCATATAACACTTTTTATACGGGTTTTTCGGGGAAAATAACGGTTTTTTTGACAAAGATTCGCAAACTGTTGAAATATCTCGCTGAACTCGAACATAATTAGATTCTGCTAATTATAACCTTTTGAATGATGTATCATTTATGCCCATACATATTGAGTCACCGGTCTAAAAACCAAATTTTTGGTTTCGACAAGATTTTGGCGGAATCTTTAAATTGTCTTCTGTCACTGTTATCTTATGGTGCCAGACACAAATAACGCCAGCCATGTAGACGGTATGTCACATTGAAATAACACTGCATGTTAGACATAGCTGTTTAAGCAATGCTAAGGAGGGTGACAACGAGGGTGGGTCGAAAATTTTGTAAATTTGAGTGACACCATTAGTGTTTGGCCCCAAATCGGTCTATGATGTAGGCTGTCTGCGCTTAAATCTGAGGTTTACAAATTGGTTTACGATGGAAGGTGGGTCGGTCTATGGTTCCTGGTATTTTCATGACGAAAATAGTGTACCCCTGAAGAGTAAAGCGGTAAAAGTAAATTGTTTCGAAGTGTACAATGGCTTTTAGCCTGTAAGTACGATACTTCTAACATACAAACATACATACATACATACATAAATACATACATTCATACATACATTATTATTTATTATTATGTGACAGGGGTTTGGTCCCAAAGAGACCAACGCCGCCGAGGCCTTTATAATTATGGCCTATTGCAGACTCCCCCTCAAAAATAGCAGAAAAACAAAGATCAAGCAGCAAGCCTCCAAGTAGAGCGCGAAAACGCAACTAACTGAGCCACCGACGCCTGACCCAAAATATCCAATGATATAAGACACCCCCCAAGATAGAGGTTCCTCACAAGTACACTGGCAGGGCACACAGTGAAATAGTGAATTGGTGTATCGTCCTCCTCCCCACAGTGCAAGCACGTAGGGGAATCCAACACTCCAGTCCTCCATCCGTGAGCTCCCCAAGCCCCATGCCCCGTCACTAGCCCAATCAGCCATCTTAACTGATCCCTGGGGGGCGCACCAACGATGCATTGCCGTAAAGTGGTGCCGATATCCAGAGCTTGGCCTGCCTACAGTTGCGCAGTCCAGTCCATTGTCTTTCGTGCTCACGTCTAGCCCATTGCGCAATTGCGCAGTGGACCGCGGAGAGTGGGACTGGAACAATTGGTCTTGCACCAAATTGCCTACCGACACTCCCATCATGCGAAGCCTTCGCCAGCCTATCTGCCTCCTCATTACCCCTGAAACCCGAGTGCGCAGGGATCCATACTAACACAACTTCACAACCTCTCTCAGCGAGTATGTTAAGGTTTGTGTGACAGTCCCACACGACACTCGAGACAGTGTAAGGCCTGGACAGTGCTCGCAAAGAACTCTGACTGTCGCTGAATATTCTGACCGGAAGATCCTTAGTGCCATTCTTCAGCAGCCAATGGGCCGCCAAGGAGATACCAAGGGTCTCACACTGGAATACAGAAGCATCCACACCAAGATACACAGACGAAGCCATAAGGGTTACTCCCTGGTTTCCACTCGCGACCCAAGTTCAACAGTAAACCTCCTATCTTCCAGGCTCTTATACGTCCAGTCCACTGGCATCTGGAGAATAGGGACAAAAGAGCCCCACCTCTCACAAATCACAGTATGACTGGTTGAGCCCCTAAACAAAGGATTTTTTGTCCACAAATCCCTCGTTTTCAGCCTATGCTTAGACCTTACAGCTACTGCCTTTAGACAGATGTCCAGAGGCATGAGGCCAATAAGACACTCCATCGCAGCCTTAGGCGTCAATCGAAGCCCACCCGTAATCATAAGGCACGCTTGATGCTGTACCCTACCCAATAAACTAACATACGAGCTTTTCTCCAGTGCAGGAGCCCAAGCCACAACCCCATACTCCATCACTGGACGAACAAGGGCAGTATAAGCCCATCTCGCCACGGTGGGAGATAGACCCCATTTCCTTCCAACCATGCGTTTGCATCTAGCCAAGGTAACCTGCGACTTGCTCTCCACTGACTTGCAGTGTGGCATTCAGGTCAAGTGCTTGTCCAGTACAACGCCTAAGTACCTAACTGTTCACCGGATCTCCAGGCTCACTCCCCTGTACCTCACAGAATTGGGAGAGAGCCTGGTGTTCCTAGTGAACAGAATCAACTCAGTCTTCTCAGCATTAAGGTTCAATCCCACCTCCAAACACTAGTAACTAATGATATCTAAACCCTCAGTGACCCGATGTGTGAGTGTCCTTGCCATTTTGAAGCACCCCAGTATCATCGGCATACCCCTGTGACAGCGTAGACGACGCCCTTTGCTTAAGCCTATTCAATGGACCATCCATAACTAAGTTCCACAGGAGTGGTGAGATTACTTCTCCTTGTTTACACCCCCTCTTCACCTTCCGTTCCCTAGAGCAACCAATAATCTCTGACACCACTTGTGTATGTCTGAGACTAAAGTCGATCCATCTCTTAACCAAAGAGCAAATTTCAAACCTATCCAGCGCTGAAGTTATAGCACTGAATAACACATTGTTGAAGGCCCCTTTAATGTCGGCAAAGGCACCCAGAACCATTTGTCCCGACTCAAGAGCCCTCTCCACATACGCCACTATTTTATGAATAGCTGCATCCGTGGAAAGGCCCCTCAAGTACGCAAACTGATGATTAGCCCTGAGCCTGCTCTTCCGCTCAGGTGTTCTAATGTGCCCATCTACCAGTCTTTCCAGGACCTTCAACAAAAACAGGAGCTAGCTGTATGGGCCTCTACGTAGAGGCCTTACAGTAGTCCTCCCTACCCGGCTTAGGTACAAATTCTACCCTAGCCACTCTCCAGCACAGCGGTACAGTGCCCAATGCCAGGCAAGCCTGCTAGAGAGCAACCAACCGCCTCAAAATCACCGGTTAACTCCTCTGCAATAGCACAGGTTAAATACCGTCAGCCCCCGCAGACTTGTATGGACTAAAACTCCAAACAGCATTCTGCACCTTCCTCTCAGTGACAACCCCTGAGCAGCCATGCAGTTCCAGGGAGCACATATCATGATCTATAATATGCCGCTCCCCACTATCTAACCCAGGAAAGTGATGCCAAAAAAGGATATCCAGGGTCTCATGCATTGACGCCGTAGACCGATCCATAACAGCATCATGAATTAACCCTGGTATCCTAGTCACGTTACCTTCCAGACTACGTAGACACTTCACAGCATCCCCATACTTACTTACACCTCCACAAAAGTCGGTCCATGACCTTCGTTTTGCACATCGAACAGCAGACAAATATACATTGCGCGCTTCCTTATACTCCTTCTAAATATCAGGGTTACGTCTGTGGCGACCCACTCTCTTAAAGAGGGTGGTTACACCCACTCGAAGAGCTGTGAGCTCATTTGTTGACGCCACCCTGTTCCTTTGTCTGTATGTCCTTAGCGGACATACCTCATCAAGAAAGTTCATTATGGCATTGCTAATGGCAGCCGCCTCAGTGTTAACATCTTCAACACAGAGCAGCTGCCCATCAGTCACCATGCAAACTCTCTCCCTTAAACAAGCAGAGTATCTGCTCCAATCCACTTTCCTAATATTTCTACAACAAACAGCCACTGGCAAGCCAGCCGAGACGCGGAAACGGATGTACCTGTGATCAGACCCCGATTTCTCATCCGACACAGCCCATCCGTCAACCCATGACTCAGCCAATCTATTTTCCAGCGTAATGTCAATTACCCCACTCCTGTTAGCTACAACAAACGTAGGAGCACTACCCTGATTCACTAGCGAAAGATCAGTAGACAAAATGTAGTCAAACAGTACTTCGCCTCTGCGATTTGTGTCGGTGCTACCCCATACCCGGTTATGTGCATTAGCATCAGCACCTATGATAAGGGGCAGTTTATTGACCTGGCAGTAGTCCACTAGCTTGCGCACGAGATTCTCGGGAGGATCAATTGCTTCACCCGGCATATACACAGAAGCAAAGACCATCGGACCTTTGCCCCACCAAGTTACAACAGAGACAATATCTCTGCCCGTGAACTCTACTAGTAAATGAGCTTTCACATTTCTAGAAATCAAAACACATGCACGCGGTATAGCATGTAAATCAGTAACAAAGAGTTTATCAGTCTTACCTAAACCTCTTACAGCTCCTCTGTAGCAGTACGGTTCCTGGATGAGACATATATGTGAGCAGATCGGGCGGTTACGGATGGCAGTGCTATTAAGGCGATGTTCGTGTCGCACTACCCGGTCGCGGAGACCGCATAAGCTCAAGGCCCCAGCTTTGGAGTGGTGCATGTTAATTTGGGTCAGGTCAATATTGGATAGGGACATGGAAGAGACCCCACCAGATTGTTGACCCCACCCGATGTTGGGGTTAATCAACCCTTAAGCACCTCCATCCGCAATACCCGACCTGCCGTCACACTTAAACAGAACCGTACCCAGGCCAATGTGAAGCCTGAACCCAAGAGTAGACAGGAACCTCTCAGAATCTACATCCATTTTTAGATGCCAGACCTGAAAGGGCTGTCCGCCCTTGGTTATCAGTCTCCTGGACACTGGCCACCATGACGCCGTAACCAACCCTTGATTAAGAAGTACTAGGAGCTCCGAGAAAGCATCTGGCATGCTCTTCCCAGATCACAGTCCCTCCACTTCCACCCTATATTTGGGTTTCTACACCTTTACCACAGGTAGCGCCTTAGGACAGAACTTTTTTTCTTTCCCGACACTCCCCCAAACAATGCATTTACAAGCAGTACTAGCCCACTTAAAAGCCGCAGGATTCTCGCTATCAATTCGAATCCGCCCTTGCACCAAGTAGATTTCATTGAACCTGCAGCAGCCAGTTCCCTCCGAATCCATCACCTTATTCACTTTTGCTAGCATCTTCCGTTTGAAATGAGCGAACATGTCCTTTGTCACACTCTGATCGTCAGGCATACCCTCAAGACCAATAAGAACTGAGTTCAAATCAGCAGGGGGCACCCGAAGACCAAAACCATCCACCAGACCCGTCACCACTGGAACTGTACCTACCACCTTAGCAGATGGCCCAGACTCAACCGTCTTTCTATCCCTATCAACTAAATCCTTCTCCATGAAAGGTTTTTTTTGTTGGCGTTTCCACCACACGAGAGCCCCCGGCTAATGATAGATCAGCTGGGGTACTACCACCAGCCGATTCGCCACTACCAGTCTGCGGACTCGCCCTCTTTCTCTTCTTTTGTTCCTTCTTCCTTCTATTCTGATGGGCTTTTCTGAGCTGAGACGGAGTCCTAACTCTAGAAGTCCCAGCTGTCGTACCAGCTGAGGGGCGATCAGCTGCCTTACCATTTTTAGCAACTGTCCCTCTCCCACCCACCGATGTTTTAGGAGTGTCCCCCTCTAGCGTCTTGTCTCCTTGCCCCTGCCCAAAAGCTTACTTTTTCCCGCCATCCTTATTTCCAAGATTTAGGTCATTTACCTTAGTGGTTACGACCCCAACCCCCTCCGTCTTTGCACCGTCCCCTGTTATTGGTAACATAGCATTAGTGCCCCCTCCCAAACTACTCATTGAAGCATTAGTACCCCCACCAGTACTACTCATAGGACCAATAGTACCCCCAATACTACTCATAGAAGTGATCGTCATGTACAAATCACTTGACGAGTCCCCCAGCAGGATGTCCTCCATCTCTACGTTCACTTCTTCCCCCTCAACCACCGCTTTATCTGTAGCCCTAGATCCTAGCACCATATCTGAAACAATGCAAGTCGGCACCATTGTATTACACAGTACCACCACATTGTTTGCAATACGCCCCCACCATACATGCCTAAAACAGCTTGTACCCGAATCCCATAGACGTATCATACATAGTGCAGTGGCATTGCCCCTTTATACATAGATAATGTATACGGGGTACCTATGCTATAGTACTCGTCAGCCAAACTGAAATGCCTGTCTATTTGTAATGGCCCAACCCAAGTACACATTATTTGTGTGTACTGGGCACCGAAACCATAGACCATAGCATACTTACTGCTTACTTCCCCAATACACTTAAGAAAACTCAATACCAAACAAGCAGAAGGTTCAAATTGAATTTTGACCTCCCGCTTGCCACATACGTCACTGCACAGCAGACTATTAAAATAAATAATAAATTCTGTCGAGATGTCGTGGATGGATAAGCTACGCCATCTCTACCCCAATATTGGTACTAATCGGAATAGGACTCGAACAGGTGGGCTTCTGCATTAGAGCCGAAGCACCAGAACCAAACCCAACCGACCACACCGTATCCCATCCTACATAAAGATATTAAAATAAAAAAAAATACCCACTTTTACACCAAAAAACCCCGGGTTTCGGGCAATAAAAAACCATACCAGATCCAGACACGTCTTTGTCCTGATTCCCGGAATAGTCTCCCATCTTCCCTGATACACTGGGTTTCCCAACTTCCACACAAACACGAAAAAAACAATAATTTTTCTGAACACACTAACACGAACTTCTACTTTGTAGAAGAGTTTACGCGCGAATGTTCATACATACATACATACATACATACATACATACATACATACTTAAATAAGTCCGTGACATGTATTTAAAATAAGTTGAAAAAAAATTATAATTGGGACTGAGGGTTTTAAAAACTATGATATTTGAAGGACGTCATTATGGACGATCCGTGAATATCTCTAACACTGAAGAACGTCATTATGTGCTTAGCCTCTAAAAATGGTTGAATAATTAAAAGGGAAGGGGGTTCCTAAAATTATAGTGTTTTAAAGACGTCAATACCGTACGATTCCTCACAATGTATAAGGAAAAAATTGGGAGTTGCTCCATATAGCTACTTATTATGTAAAACCAATCAGTTTTTATGAAGGACGTCATTATGTACGATCACTGAATAAGTTTAACCTATATACTGAATATCTATAACATTAAACTTCAATAGTTAAAGAACGTCATTATGGACGATCCCAGAATATCTATAGACATATCCATTTCATTAAATGCTTAAGCTCAGCATCTAAAAACAAAATGTTTGGTATAAATATTGTCAACAACTAAAAACATAAGTGCGATACTTGCATAATTTTAACAATGATTCCAGAAGATCAAGGCGTTAGCGTGTACCATAAAATTCCAGAATTTAAAAAAAAACGATGTATCAATTAATGTCTTTTCGCACAAACAGAACGAAATGGTACTTATTTGAAATAGCAAGTCCGAATTAACTAAAACGATTATCTTGTTTTTTATTCATGTCAAATCAGAAAACAGAACCAAAAACAACTATTTTGTTTTACTTAAAAATATAAACAAATTTCTTCGTAATACAAAAAAAACATGCGGTATTTTTTGCCAGCATTGCTTTTGATTTTTTAAGCATCAACGGGATTAACTACGTCATAGGTATTCATGCTCGGGAATTGGACAAATTCGTAATTTTTCAGATAAAAATTATAAAATTAAATTGAAAAATCCTAAAATGACCTAAGTTGTGACTTACATTATTTTCTACGACAAGGAGACGTTGTAAACACCTGTCGATGCAGACATAAATTTAAATAAATTAGGAAAGAGTTTAACCTTGTACCAAACCAAGTTTGTCGCAGCTAGCTTCAGCATTGTTATTGTACAAAACGTTTAAGGAGAATTAAAAGTTATGCATACTGATTACTAGGATGGACCTGAACCAGTTAAAACGTTCTTTGAAAAACTTTTTTTCTGGGCCCATAAACTTGTTAGTATAGTGCGTACTACAAATAAATTTTCTAAACCTGATTTCGAGATACTTAAAAAACACGAAGACACAACCTATTGCGAGATGTGTATTCGTTAATTTACAACAGAATCAACAACAAAACGGAGTTTTCAAGATGCGTTTGATGATAACGATATGGATTTTGATGCAGGATTTGAGGATTTGGCCGACGCGGTAGTTGAACTCAATGAAAAAAGAAAGAAACCCATTGTCATATGTTGCTACCACCACGACCACGTTAGCAGTGATTACATTAGCGCACTGTGTCAAAAACGTAACTTGAGAAATATATATACAAATAAAATAGTGGTCATGGCACATACTGCGGTAAGGTTTGATCATCACCTTTTAATCAACGGCTTTGATTCCAAACTTTTTGACGCAAAAGATGTTTACGGTATTGCAAAAAGGGCCGAAAAGTTTTTACAGATTACGATTTAATCTAAAAGCTTATATCTTTCGCCGCTTAAGACAAATTTTACAACAGATGATATTATTGAAGAAGAGAAAACTCCTCAAGTTAAAGTAAGATTCATTGATAGATTGATAGTTTTTAGTTTTTAACTTCTAGGTTAGCAAATCTAGCGACTTGACTCAAAATGGAAAACTCCAATTGTTTTACAATAGTAAAACAATGCTTTAAATAAATAATACCGAACTAGAGCGTTACTGTTACTGAAAAGAATCTCGAGTTATTACTAACAAAATACCTTTTTCGTATAGTTATTAGACAAGTGAAGATGTTTAATCATCCAAAAACCATATCCCTAATCGTAGCTGGTTTACTAAAGATTTAAAAAAAGAGAAAATTACAGGTTTTGAATAGAATAAAGTATAGGAAATCATTAACACGTTTAGCATTTAAGATTTCAAACAAAATACAAAACTGTATAAAATTCTGGATGCACCCCTATAAGCAGTTGTATGGCAAAACTTCAAAAAATGGACATACAATTTACGAATTAGATCCAACCTTTATATGTACTGCTTCCAGATATGCTTGAGTGTGTTTCCTATACACCACAGAAGAACAAATTGGAATTATAACAGACCAAGAAATGCACAATATAGTTCGCGAAGGAATTCAAAGTTGAGTTTGTTATGCCTCGAGAATATTATTGAACGCAAATAATAGACGAGCCGAGGGTGTCAATTTTGATCCTACAAAACCTACGTCACACCTTTGTTTGGACTTTTATTCATTATATTCTCATTCTATGCTTGGTAAATTTCCGATCGATGATTTTAAATGGGCAACAACTGACAATCTGCAAAAAATTGATTAGAGCGATCCAAATATCGGAGATGACGATAATATAGGCTATATTCTAAACGTATACCTCGAATACCCAATTCAGGTACAAAATTGAACACTCAGAGTCCATCTTCGCCCCAAATATAAGCAGGTTTAACTTGAGGAGTTATCAGACAAATTAATATTGTTGAAAGTCTTGATCAACTCCAAAAATCTTTTATTTTGCAACCTAGAAAAATGCTAACTTGCAATGATAAAAATTCATACACAATACATTACAAATCAATTTAATATAACTTGTCAATGGCAATGAAACTAAAACAAATTATTCGAGGTTTTTCCTTTTGATAACAAGCTTTTATTGCACCCTACATTCAAACAAATTCAGAGCGTCGCAAGAAAGCTAAAAGCAAGTCAGAAAAGGACCTTATAAACGTTTATCGAATGGCATTTATGGCAAATTTCTACAGTCAGCTGCAATTCTAATTGAAATCAAATTTTGTTCAAGCCGTGCTGTCGCGCCTAAACTGTTAGCCTCTGATAGGTGTATCGAATACAAGATATTACCAGAAAGATTGAGCTTTGTGGTATACATTACGATCGATAAACCGACAGTGGGCGGCTTTGTTGTCCTAGAAAATTTGAAGGCGGTTTTTATAAAGGCTTTTATGTAATGTTATGTAATGTAATGGCTTTATTGTCAAATCAAAGAGCGGCGAACACTAAATTCCATAGATAGACACTTAAGCTGCATATTAACTAAAATAATAAATAATCATAATAAATAATAAATAATAGTAATAATATTAATTAGAATACTAATACATATCTTCAATTATTTGGCTTTATATAAAATATTTAAGTAAAACTCATTAATTTCTAGTAGTTTATACAGTAACATATTGAAAACTAACTCATACGTTAATGTAGTTTTATCAAATTATCAACAGGCATATCAGTATAAGTCAGTACAACATAATTCAACAAAATGACAACACATATCAAAATCAGAATATTATAATATGAGGTGATAAGTATAACTAATAGTATTGTTAGTACAAGGATTATATATTGCTTAGTATGTCAATGTCGCTTGCTGACCAACCATTTATTTAGTTCATACTCAAAATCTTTGATATTATTATTGGTATGTATGTAAAGTGGTATAGAGTTCCATAATTTAGCTGCTCGATATTGGTATGAATTGTAGTAGAAAGATGAGCGCCACAGGATTTGTAAATAATGTTTGTGTCTGGATGACCTCTCATTACTAGCCCGAATAATTTCTGATAGGCAGGAAAGCCTATCAGTTTAAGCTTATAATATTTCAGTAATCGACACAGTAATGTAAGTTAGCCTTTCAGATACAGTTAGTATTGATAAAGATTTATTTAATTGATTAATATCAATTTTCTTATTACGTACATTTCTAGGTATACTTAACAGTTTATTTACAATGAAATTAAAGCTATAGTTTTTAAAATATATACACTTAAGAAAATGGTCAATTGATTTTTTGCATTTCCTTGAAACAGTTTCACTTACAGCGCCCCATACAGGCAGTCCATAGTCAATTTGTCAGAAAATAAGAGAATTAAATAGTATAGGCATAAGTTTATCAGGAATGAAACGTTTATATCGAACAAGTTGTGATCCCTTAAACATAACGTTCTTGATAACATGCGCACCTTGTATATCAAATTTGATGTTACTTTCAAAAAATATCCCTAAATATCTTAATTCATTAACTCCATGTACAGTATTATTATTAAATCGAATAGTGTTAAAGTTACTTTTATTTCTAGACCTTGGTGTATAGAATTCAATATATACTGTTTTTACAAAATTTATTGCCATACAATTATCTAAGCACCATTTATTAACATTTGACAGTGTCCTTTCCAATTCCTATTTAAGTACAACTGATGTATAGGCTAAGGACGTTAAACCTACATCATCCGCGTATGGGCTAGAGTCTTTCAATACATCAGTTATATCGTGAAAAAAGATAATAAATAAATTGGTCTTAGAACACTACCTGGAGGCACGCCTCCATTCAGTTTGTACAATTTTGATACATAGTCACTCAGTTTAATAGCAAACTCTCTATTTCCAAGATAATCACAAAGTATTTTAATTAGGTACAAAGGTAGTTTATATCTATTATAAAGCTTTTGAATGAGCTTCTGGTACTTCACCATATTAAATGCCTTACGAAGATCAATAAAGTGTACAGCTGTTAGTTTCTTACTTTCTAAGGCAGTGTATATTCTGTGTGATAGTTCAATTAATGCATGTAGACAGGATTTATGTTTCCTAAATTCATATTGGGAACTTGAGAGTAGGTTATTACTTTTTACAAAATACAAAATTCTTTTAGCAATAATTGCTTCAAATATTTTTGAAAGAAATGGAAGAATTGATATAAGGCGGTATGACTTCAAGAGTAAATTATTGCTATTGGGCTTAAGTATAGGAGTAACAACAGCTTTTCTCCATATATGTGGAAACTGTCTAGTCTTTAGTGCATAATTAAAGATATTTGTCAGAATAGGTGCAATTATATCAGCAAAAAGTTTAATAATTTTAGAAGGTATACCAGTTAACTTAGTTGAGAAGCTACCTTTTGTTTGGTTAATTAGTATTTTAACTTCCTCAATACTAACTGTTGAATGATTATCCCTATTATCAACTTGCTGAGAAAACAGTCGTAGAAAGTTATACTCATTTTCATAACTGACAACAAAAACGTCAGCCAGCCTATCAGCAATTACATCCTTATCTGAAATAGTAGTGTTATTTATTTTAAACTCATTAATATTAGTAGAAGTAACTTTACTACCTATTAAAAGTTTAAAAGTATCACATGATTGTTTAGAAGTTTGTGATAATTCCAACTTAGCTTTAAAATATTAAAGTTTAGCACATCTAATCATTTGAGTTACTTGGGTTTTACACTTTTTAAATTTATTGCAGCTATCAATAGTGTTAAGCTTATGGGCTACCTTCTTTAAATGATTCTTTTTATGATTCATTTTCTTTATTTTTGAAAACAACCAAACGTTTGGGTTAATCTTAACACGTCTGGTTAATGTTTGTACATGTTTTTCAAGTACACAATGAGTCAGAGTTTCAGAAACATGTACCAGATCATTGATATCAGTGAAATTATCAATAATTTTCCACTTAGTATTAGTTAATTCACTAGATAATTTCTGTATTTTTAAATAAGTAATTGTTACTGCGATATAATTAAATTTAGGCTTTTTTCTTATTACATAAATTATATCGTGGTCTGACAGTCCATATTCGATGATGTCAGACTTTATTACAAAATTAGGATTATTCGTGTAAATATGATCAAGAAGGGTCTTAGTAGTTAATGTAGTTCTAGTTGGACTCTAAGTCAATTGTTTTAAATTAGGCCTTGTGGTGCATTGGTTAAAATATCTAGTACTATTGCACTTATTAAGCATGTCAATATTAAAATGCCCAAGCACAAAGATATCAGTGCTTTTTTCACATAATGTTAGAACAGTATTATTAAATTAATAAAAGAAATTGTCGTCATTGACTAGATGACTAGGCGGTCTATAATAGTTTGAAATAACAAATGGTTTAATATTTTCAATATTAGTTTTTAATATTTATTTGCTTTAATAATTTTTTAATGTGTTTGATTTAGATTGTTCCAAATCTGTTAGTTTGTAAAGATCTAGACACTTACTGGAGTTCTAATTTTTTTCATCTTAGAAGAAATTACAATTTGGTGAAGCGCACGGCTGTTAAATTTTCACAAAATAAACGTTTTGCTGTTATTGACATGATAAAAAAGGTTTAAGGGCAAAAACGTCATCAGATTCAACAAGAAAAGCTTAGCCGTGACGTTTGAATTACCATAAACGGGAACGTTATCAACAAGACATCAGAAAATATCAGTAAACTTCGTTTCTAGACTAATTCAGCCAAAATTCTAGCTTTCATTAGGCTAAACGTGTCATTTATTAAACTTTTTGGAGATTTTCAACTATCAATTCTGGTACCTGTGCCCTGAGAGCATAGTCAAAAACACAGAAATTGGGCAGGACCCGTTGTGACACTGAATGCAGCAGAGGTGGAAAATATGGCAACTTACTTAGAATCAATTAATGAATAATTATCAAGTTAAAAAATTTGCTTGCTTCTTTGCAAGCCAGAAATAATAATAATAATAATAATATTACATGTATTGTGTACAGCAAGAATGAATAAATAAAATATACAAAAGAAAAAAATTAGGGTTTCAATCATTTTCTCTCTCATATTTATATAGATATATACACGTTTTATATCATAACAAATTTTTACTAGTGGTAATATATTTGTATTTTTTATTTCAAATCTACTAAAAACTAATAAGTATATATTTAAAATTCATTTAGTACTTGCATTGGGTATTATCCACAGCACTTAATTTATTTTTTGCATCTAATTAATTACTTAAATGTATACTAAGCTTTTCACTGGTCACTGGTTCTGCATGTTCTAAAGTACGGATCATGAATAGTAAAAAATGATGGTTTGGTCCTACAGAAGCTGCATCAATAAGCACTGTAAACGGTTTTTGGTTTGTAACCAGATGCGTAACCAGACGTATGTGGATCTCAGCTCCAATGTGACGAGTCATCAATCCACAACTTGTTTCATCGTAATGCTTGTGTCCAACATTAACATCATAGAATTTAAACAAATCAATTATACTTGGATACACATTGCAAGAAATGTTGTATTTTATTCTAAAAAATACAATTCTAAACATATTTATTGTAGAACGAAAGTATTCGTCCTGTATAGACGTTACAAAGTACTTGTTCTTTTTAGGAGTATGTTTGTCGTCTTCAAACATGTTAATATGTCTTTCTTGTAAATAATCAATTGCCTGAAAGTGAATTTCAGAAAATAAATGATCCTCAATAATTTTAGAATTTTTTAAGAAAGCTCCTTGACCAGTTTCCAGAGCACCACTGGTTTCCATTATAGGCTTTCTTTTCATTGATCCACGTCGGTCTAATCGGTTGTTATTGTCAAAAAAATTGAAACAAAATGTACAATTATATCTCCAATTATTGTTCCTGCTCCCAAGTATCATTTAAATCCAATTTTTTACATTTTCCTTACTGATAAGCTTGGTGTTTAGTATGTCCGACATCTCTTGTCTCACATGTTCTGTCCAAGATTCATCGTAGTATTTGTCTGATTCCCATGGAAACTTTGTATCACCCAGTGGATTATTTTTCATATCTTCATTCCAATCTCGAACATATTCATCAAGTCCAGGTAAATTTTCTAAAGAATTCTTAGGGGTTTGTATTAAAACTTGCATCATTGAAAATTCATATTTTGCTCTCTTTGCTTCAATTGCATTGTTGTAATCTTCTGCAGATACAGCTGATACTTGATTACTAATAATATTTGATGAGCAACCAACAGTGGCGTGAGAATCTGTATTTAAATCTGATGAAACTAATGGTGCAATTTTGTGTAAATCTTTGTTTAATAAAAATGTGACTGAAGTTTCACAATCGTTTACTGCATTAGGGCTGGGTATTCCAATTTTAAACGACTCTGGCGAGAACGACTTTATTTCGGTTCCACACCTTCCAATTGAATAATCGTTTGATGCAGTACCTCTTTCATTTCAGTGCCGCAGTATAAAATTTGAGGTTGAAAACTGATCAGACAGCTGGTGTATAAGTTTACAGTTAGTGTATTTCGGGTTTGCAGCGTATGCAATGATGTCCACTGCGTAAAGTTTGATTAAAGTTTTCATGTCATCAGTTAATACAAGTGGCAAATAGGTTTTTGTATTAGCATCTTGGAGTAACTTAAAATCATTATGCGGCCTGGTTGCGCCTTTTGTGAATAGCAATACTGCAAGAACAACCGAGTCCGTTCCGTCTAAGAAAATGTTATTTCTATTTTGTGATGAATATTGAACGTCGTGTCAATTTTGAAATAACCAGGTCTCACTGTTGTACCGCTTGTTGCCTAACGTGCCAATGAATATTTTATTTGAACTATATTTGTTGAGCTTAGGAAGTAATTGCATACCTACTAAGTGTGCGATAAACTTAATTTGTGGCGTTTCCAAAACTTCTATAAATAAAAGTATGTGTTCATCCAAAACATACTGTAAGTTTTTCACAAATCCGCGTGGACCGCATATTCGTCGTATTTTGATAAATTCATCCCTCCCTGAAAATGGCGTCATTGTGTTTAATTCAGAAAACTGCGTTTTACAAAGTTCTTTGTGATCTTTGTGCCTTCGTCGTCTAGATGGTACACTACTACCGTCTTCGCTATTATCTTCGTTTAAGAAGTAATTGTAAATGAACTTTCCTTTACCACATGTCTGACAGGTTGAGCAAGATTGTGATGACGCTACTGTTAAATTAGGTAAGAATGCTATACTATTACCTTCAAGATCATCGTTAACCTCTCTTTCAATAACCCATCTGCATTCACTTGTGTCATTATTAAAAAAATGATAAATGTCAACATGATTTGCATTATATGTAGAATTTGTCAGTCAATTTGATCCTGTTTTATTTTCAGCTTTATCTAATTCTAAAACATACTGCCTAGCTGAAAAAAATAAATCTCTTTGAAAATTGATCGAGCTATTATAATTAAAACTATAACAACCAGAACTATCGTTTGTTAATACTGCTTTTTGTAAAGTATTAATATACCTAAACTCTCCAAATTCATGACTAAATGCAGTTAAACAGGCATTTTGTTTTCCAGAGGTAGAGTTAGAATATTTCATATTTGCAGGCTGAAAAGGTAAAATAGATTTTGTACATCTGCTTATACTTCTGTCTTTAGACCCACGTGCATTCCAATCTCTTAACGTCGGATTTGAATCTATGGTGTATCCGGTATAAAATCGTTGATAGTAATTACAAAATGTAGTTGCAGTTGTTGAGGCGTACACAATAAAGTCCTGAGTTTGTGACATAATCATATCTTCTATTTCAGAAGTTATTGCTGTTTCGTGCATTACGTTATTAACATGCATTACAAAAAGGAAGAATTTGCCTCTGTAGTATTCTCGACTACTTCGACTAATGTATGTAAGAGCTAACCCATATGGCACATCATTTCCTTCTGAAAACTTTCTGGGTGTACCTGAATTACTTAGTACACAATTTTCAATATCAAAGTCTATAAGTGAACTATTCTCTATTTTACCAATCGTATAATATGATTCATTTCGAGGTTGAATGTCTACGACCCCTTTAGGTTGACACACACCAACAAGATTTCCTTTAGGGTTGATAAAAAGTAACAAAAAATTACTCATATCTATATATAAACAGTAGTCTTATTGCCTCCTGCAATCAATCATTATTTCAATAAATTGAAATGCGTCTTCTGATGTCGATAAATTGATTTCGTTTATGTAGGCACTGCATTTTTCTTCAGAAAAAGAATCCAGAAAATCCGCCGCGTCTTGTAGCAAGCTCAAGGAATAATCAAAAATGTGCAGAAATAATTGCAAAAATCTGAAAGTTAAAAGAAAAACTCATTTAAATTCTTATATTAGTAACTTAAAGCGTATAAGTATTAAAAGTTGCATCGTATAATCTGTTGGCCTATTGATGTTGCAACAATTATTTAAGGTTTGCTTGATGAACACAGGTTTTTTATTTGTATTTGCTAAGTTTTTCAAAATTAATATTGCTAATACCACGTTGGAACCAAGTTACAGGTATCTTAATATTGAAACTTTGCATCATGGGAATTACATGAATATAAGTTTTAGTATTTTTTCTGACATCTTGTGCAAAAATTTATTAATGTATCTACATTATTAAAACCAAAATTTTTTAAAGTTAAAAATTAAAAAAGACTTGTAAAAAATTGTGCACTATATTTGGGATTGTGCAACCTTCGTCAGTTATGAATGCATTTCCTTTCTATAGCGCTTCTTTCAGTCTGTTGATGTGTAAGTTAGGACTCAAAGATAGAGAAATATAGTTTATTATTTTTTTTCGATTACTGATTTAGGTAGAAGACTTTGGTTCATAAAATATTTGAAAATTTAAAAAAAATAAAAGATTACGTACATTAAGTTCAGTGAATGATAACCACGGTAATGTTTTCTACAGTACGATTTTGACATCTTTACATGTGCAGCTACTTCTATAAAGAACTTCTTAATGTGTTCTGTAAAATTAAAACATCAAATTAAATTCGATTTTTGTCAGCTGTGGTTTTTAAATTTACAATAGGTAATGAAGTGCGTAATTCTTTATCATAGGTACACAAAAGTTTACATACCTGCGTGAACATTTACATATCCAGGTGCGATGATTTTTTGTGTATGTGGTTGAGAATATTGAGAATGATAAGGTTGAGTGTGTTTATCGTCAGCTACAATAAAATAAGTAATGCAATTTTTGTATTGTAATATGTGTGAAACCACCTCATTGAGTTATTAATTTACCTATGCAGTCCATTAACTGCATATTTCTTAGCTTTATTCAATAGTTAAAGGTGTATTGCTATGCAGATTTAAATTAATTGATTTGATTGTTAGTTTGATTATTTGTATTGAACTTACTAAAATTGTGGAAGGTACTAGTTTTGTTAAATTTTGTCTGGTTCATAAATTCAGGTTGCTGGTTAGTTTCTAGCTTCCAACTAGGTTCCAACTTGTAAAATATATTGGATTATAATTCCCAGATGAGGTGCTAGTTCTTTGAATATGTTACAGAACAAGTTGAAAATGATTTTGAGGGTATGTAAACGTTGAATTCGGAATGTTTATTGGCATTTAATTTAAGTTACAAAACTTTTACATCTTTAAACTAAATAAGAACTCGGCAGTAGAGCTTTGAAATATTACTAATAATACTGTAAGGCCAAATCCAATGAATGACGTATGCCTAGCAACAGCCTGGTGACTTAAGCTCACCTAATTACTGTTTCTTACGAGTTTTGATTTAAAGGTTACTTGAAGATTAATAAAAGGCTGATTTGCGCTGTTAAGCTCACTAAAATGCATACTTGTCTACACATTACTAGTTTGTATTTATTATAGTTGAATTTAAGTATTCGAGGCTAATGTGTTGTGAGCCACCAAATAGAAATAGTGTGTACTACACTGTACAGTTACTGGATACAACGAGAGGGCAGTGTCCATCAATTCTATTACTTGTGCTTCCTTTATTTTATAAGTGCTTTTGTTTGTCAGTGTGTTTTTTCTTTTGATTTTGAGTATTTTCTTGTATTTAGTTGAATGAGTACAATAGAATAAAGCAATTTCCTAAAATATACTTAACGGGCATTTATCTTACGTTAATTAATGTTAAAGGTGCGTAATAATATAATTTAATACTAATAGCGTAAATGCGGAATGCTTCGTACGCCATGTCTATTTCTATATATGTATTAACGCTAAATAACCTATAATTAGATTATATTTTATAGCTTTAACAATTATAATTCTAAAAATAACAATTAGACGTAATAGGTATGTCATACAGGAATTGCGATCCTTACATTGCATTACTTCCTGCATTAGGTACACTATAAGCTGCGCAAGGGACATTTCCTTTTAAACCCTCGAATTCTTCTTTAATGCACGTCGAATCTTGTATTTATGTGCGTTGAAGGTTTGTATATCATACGTTTTCATGCCACCGGAGCGATTGAGCACAGGTAACTCCACTAAATCATCTTAAGCCGCCAAGTAAAGAAGAAAAAAGGATCCGCCAGTACTAAACACCCACCAACCACAACTCAATGCGATAATTATTGGGAGGTAACCCCTGTAGCTACAGAGCAGAGTGAGTGGAAACGAATGTATTCAACTATATGAAACATACAGTGAGAGGCAGTAGGAACGTACATTAAGCCATCCAACATCTCTGTCTCAGAGGCCTGGCGACATTTGAGAGTCACGATTTGACGTCCAACACAGTACGTAGTACGACATTACCCCAAACGACACTTGGTCCAACGGCATCTGGTAAACGACAGTACGTCCAAAAAAATTTGCGTCCACGTCAATACGTCCATAGACATTTTGATGTGCGACAAATCGAAGGAAGACAATCAGTCTAAAACAATTACGTCCAATACGATTATTTCAATATGATGATGAAAAACAATATCAAAAGCCACAACATAAAATTATTTTCTTTTTATTTATTGATTGCGAAATGGTAAAATTTACTTAATATGATTATCATAAGAGCAAAGGCTAAATTGTGCCACTAATAAATAATAAAACTTATTTAATAATATTATTAATAATCGAAATATTAGAATTAAAATATATACGTAATTTAAAAAAAAATTGTAACTTCATATAAATTAAAATACTTACCGATCGTAGTAAGAGTTAAAAATTATTATCAAATTGATTATTTATTGACATACAGAAGGGGAAAATAAACTCGTACAATAATATTAAAATAAAACAAATATCAAAGCAGTAAGTACACCATATTATAATTAAAACATAATAAAACAAATAACAAATTCAAATAGTATTATAGAAATTCAAAAACTAAAATAGAATTGCTAAAGTTAAATTATACCTATATTCTAATTATCTTTATTTGCTATTTTCAATTTGAGGCATTGCACTGGAAAACACTTACACAACACGGTGCAACACTACAATAATTTATGAAAGTTACTACTTGGACCAGGACATGGGCAATTGATTTGCATGTATAGTTTTTTCTTATTTCCTATTCCTACACGTAAATTTTCCTCTTCCTAAATCCTTCCTATAGTGCTTCAGGCTGCCTATTTCCTACCTATTTTTCAAGCCAAAACATCAGCCTTCGAAATTCCTTCAAGGCGTGCTTGGGCGAGCGGTTAGGACTGCAGACTGTAACGAAATTTACAGTCTCAGACCCGGCTTCAATCCTCAGCCACTGCTAATCGTTTACGGCTCGGTGTTGTACGGTAAACGTCGCTGGATGGTTGATTAAAACCCAATCTCCTTCGGTGCTTCTTAGTGACCACTACTTACTGTAGGGGCATAGGGAATGAGACTCCTTTACTGTGGAGGAGATGACGGGGATAGGTGAAAGGGTACAAAGACCGAGACGATCTAACGCGGTGGCCTCCTACATATTTCCTTACCCAAAGTAAGAACTTCCGTTAAATCGACCCAATTAATAAATTATTATTATTATTATATTATTAATTCCTACATATTTTCTGTAAACCGCCTAAAATCCTTTCTATTTTCCTAAAATATTTCAGTAGGCTCCATGAGAAATGATACCTATTATTTTTATCTTTGAAATTAATAAGGGGTTAAGTTATTAACAAGTGAAAACATTATTCTCAGTGCTTCTAAATTGTTTAAAAGAAAGAAACAACCCATGAAAAAGCTGCCTTGTCTATTTCAGTTTAGTTGTTGTCGCATAATTATGTGCAGTTGTACTACCTGAAGTTCGTAGTAAATGAAAATATTGCGTTATATTATTTTTACTTTGTATGTTTCTATTTTCTTTAAGTACCTCTTTAACATATTTTTTATCACGTATTTTGCAAAACTAAAATAAATCTGTTTGAATAATCTTAAGATGACAGATATCCGAGGTTTTAATACATTTTATAGAATTTTGGATATGACAAATAATTTGTATATCTAGCAATCACAATAAAATCAATTGGAAACCATCGAGCACGCAAACCGAGAACATCTAAATTTTTAAGTAGTCCCAAAGTATTTCATAAATTTTATTTTACTTTTGAATTTTGAACAGTTAATTAACAGTTTTAGTATACTTTAAACTCGTAATTAAATACTAAAGTACCTCAGCAAGTATAATTCGATCGAAAATTTATAGATTTATTTTAACTAGTTAGTGTTTTACGAATTTTCAAAATCCTGCCACGTCGCCAGCTCATCAGACGGAGGAAACTCATGGACGTACATACATAGGAAATTAAGAGGAGAAGAAATAAATCCAAAAAAGAGAGAATCAACTTTAAAACATAAAGCTAAGTTCCTTCTCTTTTATACGTAGGCAGTAGGCCCACAAATTCTATATTTTCTGTAAAAAGGTGTTAAGATACTAGCAAAACATTTATTTTGGTAGGATTGAAAAAAACATCAGGAATACAAGATTACTAAAAAGATACGAATTATGCCGAACAAAAAGAAAATCCCAGTACCGACTGGACACGAGCAGCTAGCCGCCTACCTCTCCCAGCAATTCTCTCAGCAATCTCAGCAACAATCTCAGCAGCTATCGCAACTCAGCCAACAAATAACATCACAAATCACCGCTAACTTAATAATTCTGATTGAAGACTTTAAGAAAGAAATTAATTCAAGACTAGTATCTTTGGAAACCAACATGGAAACAAAATTTAAATCACTAGATGCTAGGATAAAAAAAGCTACCTCAAGACTAGAAATTAAAGTCAATATTATGAAAGCAAAATTTAGCGAGTTAAAAAAACGACTTCAAAGTGTTGGGTCAACAGTAAATGAACCTGAGAGACCAAACAGGAGTAAAGAAATTTTATTCACAGGCCTACCCGTTAGTAACTTACCAGTCGAGGATGCTAAATCAGTAATTATAGACACCCTTAAACTAAATTACACACATATTGTGAAAGCAAAACGAATCTGCAACAAAACTGAAGGCAAACCTCCGCTTCTTTTTGTCCGGCCAGCTGACGAGGATGAAGTGGGTTTGGTGCTTCAAACGAAGTCTCGATTAAAAATGTCTTTACCGCAAGTCTACATCCAACAGTGCCGAAGTAAAAAAGAACAAGAAATCTACATGCACCTAACAAATCAATACTGGATAAAGAAACGGGACTCTTCAATCAAAACTGTTAAATACGTTAGAAGTTAGTCTTTTGAAGCTGATGGCATCAGATACACTAGTGACGGAATAACTCTGACCAATCTGCACCGCTAAAATGATCTTATAATCTAAACAATTTAATCTAACTAGTTAAAACTAGAATTAAATTGTCAAATGCGTCCATGTTAAATAAACTAATATAATTTACTAAAATTAGTAACTGTACTTTAACCTGCGAGTGATAAATGAGCTGTTGTCGGAGCTATCAGAGTTGACACCTACAAGGACACAATATTATTGAAAAATACGCTAAATAGTTTCCTGTAGCATGTTCAAATAAAGCTAGCTTCTCAACCAAGATCATGAGTGAAAACGAGTGCAAAAAACTGTGAAACTTTGATCTTAGAGAGAGTTTTTAGTGTTTAATTCTAAAGAACAGCTTTATGCAAGCTGTGTTCAATAAATAAAAAATAAATTAGATGATACAACTGCTAATGATAAGTAATAAACTAGAAATAAATTGTTAAATACGGAAGGTAATATTAGGTAAGTGAATCAAAATAAAATAACGGTACTATTGTTACAAGACATTGTAATCAAAAATTCTTAGAAAATATAATACAAGTAGGCTGAATTCCGACTTCAGTAACTGGCAGCCAGAACCGCTTCCAAATTTACCGAAACAGGTCCTTGTCTGGCATTATATCTATGAGAGTTTTAATCACTAATCACTAATTATTGTTAACTAATATATTACATCAAACATGTTAAATTTTAAGAACAAATATTATATGCGCTACGATGGTCTAACAATTACTTTGCTTAAACAAAACTAATGTAACTAAAATATTAATCAGATTTTTGTGTGGGCTTAGGCCGGTATATGCAATAAATCAACATACATACATACATACATACATACATACATACATACATACAATAAAATTAATTTTTAGATTTTTTAACAGTTTATTAGACAAAATCAGAAACAAATCCATTCACTTCTTCCTACTTTAAAGGATATTTTTGCCTATCCTTAATTCCTATCTACATTGTTCGCCTTTCTATTTTCCTGCCTGTATTTAAGACTAAAAAACTTGCCTTCTTATAATCGTTAAAATATTTGTCCTTCCTACATCATAGCCTATTTTATATGCCTATTTTGTAGAAAGGCACCCATGTCTGACTTGGACGACAAGGAACGACTGAAAAGAGTGAAAAACGTTTGTTCATCGTCAAGTATGCAATTTTAATATTATTAAAAATGATAAGAATGCATAATTTTTAATATGCAAATCTCATGAGCTACCTGCATGACTGCAAGTGCCAGGCAGCAACTGCCTACTTACCCGTTTATGATAGCTGAAATGTATGATGCTATATTAGGATATTATTGCCACTTGTATATTAAAAAATTATGGCAGTATATTTATATTCAGCACTAGTCAGGCGTTGCTGGGTTTAGTAAGTACCCACTGGAATACTGAAATTATCAATTTGTTTAATAATCGTATTGGGTGTAATTGTTTTGGACTGATTGTCATTCTGCGATTTGTCGCACATCGAAATGTCTATGGACGTATTGACGTGGACGTAAAAATTTTTGGACGTACTGTCGTGTACCAGTTGTCGTTAGACCAAGTGTCGTTTGGGGAAATATCGTACTACATACTGTGTTGGACTACATGTCGTGACTCCCAAATGTCGTAGAATCTCCCCCACCCATCAGCCAGGGAAAATCACCAACATCTAAATCCAATCCTGAGCGTGACCGGCTGTCCCGACTAGGAAGGGTACGAACATGCCGTAGCATCGTCCATTCACCAACCCAGGTTTATTTAAATTAGGTAGCATTTGACGAAGTCGCAAATATCAATTTTTAGCAATTGCGGCGGAAATAAAGTAAAAAAATCCGGCGCTTCGCCCCAGTTTTGTTGCCTGGGAGCGGGCCCAAAGTAGATGCTGAGCTTCAACAAAAGTGCAAGTCAATTTACGTTACGCTAAAAGAGGAAATAAGATTTATGGAAGCTCCCCTTCCTTGAATAACCCATATACAAATGTACGTAGCATGTTTTACGCATCCCTTTTCACTTCTTGGGGAGAGAGAGAGAAATGGAAGGGAAGGTAATCAATAATAAAAGGGGCAGAATTAAGCGCAGAGGAAATACTAAACAGAGCACAGTGGAAGACTCTTTTTCTGTTAAAATAATATCAACTAAGCTTTTGGGTATACTGACCATTTTGATGAAGGAGAAGAATAAAGTCATTTAGACTGAAGGTTTATCTTACATGTTCTCAGATCGGCTCGGATGTGAACTCCTCACTACTCGATCTAGGCAGCAAACACGGCTCAACCACGTCTCTCCGTGTCCAGGAGTCTTCGGCTTAGGAGTTCAGTAGAACTTTCTTTGTCCGACGGGTTAATCTTGAGTGTACGGCGAATACGTGTAAAAGTCTCCTCGGTTGTGTGTGTAGTATTCCGACGGGTAACTCTGAGTAGTCCGCTGGTTATGTGGAGAAGTATCCGCGGTAGTGTGTGGAGTAGTCCGAGGGGTAAGTCTGAGTAGTTCGCAGCTTACGTGAAGAAGTATCCGCTGTAATATGTGTAGTAGTCCGAGGGGTAGGTCTGAGTAGTCCGCAGCTTACGTTAAGAAGTATCCGCTGTAGTGTGTGTAGTAGTCCGAGGGGTAAGCCTGAGTATTCCTCTAGTTCCCGCGGCCAGATACGACGAGTAACTTCAGTAAGTTCGAGGGGTAAATGCAGAAATGTATGACGACTACTGTATGAAAGTTCAATGGGTAACTCTTATGAGTTTGAGGGGTAAATGTAGACAATAAATACAAAGCAAAGCGGGCTACACGATCAAAATAGAAGAATAAAGTAATACTTTTATTCAGAGATGAAGTTTAGATGGTGTGTAATTTCTCTTACTACAAGTACTGTGAAACTAAGATTCATAGAATAGAATATAAAGAGATTTGAAGTAAATAGCGAAGTATTCGGAGAGAGGTTCAGCAGGTAAGTCAAACTTCAAACTCGTCGACTGATCCACTGATCCCCTGTATCAAGGTTTCTTGATCTTATATAGCCTAGACTTCGATGATCTTCGGATCCTGTTGTCTTCGTTTCAATCCTTCTTCCTTATTATTTTGCTTACTTGCTAATTCACACATTTAAATCTATCTTTGAATCGGAAGACGGATAATATCTGGGCCCAAGCATCTCCAAATAAGGAGCTGCTTGGTGCTTCCCATAAATCCTCCCTCTTCCTCTTCCTATTATTTATTATAAGTTTATATTAACATAGTTGCTGAAAGGCACAAAGACACAGTATAGCAACATCGAAATGTTTCCACTATAGTCTTTATCTTTTTCTCGCATTTATTATCCCCGCTCAATCCGTTGAGATAAGCCATGTGTGCGGAGTAAACTCAACGATTTCACATGCCTCTCTCTATTTCTAACCTATTCCATGAGAGCTCAAACGCTACTTTTAACTCTTTTGCACGCGTAAATAGAATGGTACTGCATGCATACAAAATATTTACCGGTAAATTAGTGGCACGTTAGGGGGGTCTTCGTTCTGAACTCGACGAGGGTAGTCGTGTACTTCTCTCTGTCGTGAGTACTATCAGAAGGCCTTTTATTTCCATTTTGGATTTTTTTGGGCTTGAATTCCTCTGTTCACGAAGCACCTAGTGGTTGCGGGTTTAGCGTGTCGGAATTTAGTTGTCGATTTTCTCCTATCTTCACCTTGGACAACTTTCGATATTTGAGATAGCCTATATCTACATATCAAAGCTGTTTTGCATATTGTAGAACTAACAAGTAGGAAGATATGTAGCTTTGGTGGAGAGGCAGTGCTTGCCACATTGCTGCTCTAGGAGCTGTCACAACGTATTTTCGGGCACGTTGACCCTAGCCAATAGCACTGTCGGCAATCGCTAGAATATTTCTCGTATTTTTGTGAATAGTTTTGATTAGCTTCGCTTAATTACATGCAAGTTACACTATGTGCTGGTATTTCGGGAATTTACATTCCACCAACGACTTCTGCCGTTGATAAATACCAGTACTATGGTCTGATTTAATTGTCAATTCTGAGCAACTCATAGGCATAGTCATAGTCACTTAATAGGTATACGCTTAGAGATTAAATTGAAAGTTTAGTGCGAAAGTTTCTCGTTCTTGCTCACGCATACTTTATAACGAGTAAACAAAGCAACTTTCATAAATAAAGACATGTTCATAGTAAAAAGGATCGTTCTGCAATGGGCCTATCAGTGGCCTGAGCGGCATTCCAGTAGCTGCATGTTACTGGATCTCCTTCAAATACAATACAACAACTCTTTTGCACGCGTAAATAGAATGGTACTGCATGCATACAAAATATTTACCGGTAAATTAGTGGCACGTTAGGGGCGAATAATAAGTAAAATATTGGTATTTACTACGAAAGCCATGCGGTAACTAGTGGTAATTTTATGGCTAAAACTCGGCAAAGTCTGGGTTGCCGCTCAAGGACCAGACAAATCGTTCGTTTGCCGCTAAAAATGAAATATCGACCCTAGTTTTGCCGACGGACGCCGCCAATACGTGGTCGTGGAAAAATCGCCAAGGCAGGCCCACGATGAAATTGTGGACTGGGGCCGTCCCTGCAATTGTCAGAAGTATTTCTTAAATTGTACAGCTATTGATTTGGTTAACTCGTATGCATATTTTGGTATCTTTTTACAAGTTTAGGTGTCTTCGATCAGACATCACAAGAACTTAACAACATAGCAAAACCTCACTTGGAATAGTACTTAATCTAATTTGTAACTCTAAGTTCAGGTGCTTAAAGAGTAAAATAAGACTATTTGATTCAACTTGCGTAAACTCCGTGATGTACGCAGCCTCCGTTTGGGCTTTATGGTAGCTTTTTATTGTTATGCGTGTCCAAAATCAGTTTCTTAAAAAGCTACCGCACTGCAAATCAAAGTATTTAGTAAGATACGAGACTAAAAATTTTTATCTTAGCTGCCATATAAACATTGTTAATTTAAACCTTGTATCATGCGGGTGCCCGCGGAGAGCATTACAAGATTCTCCAATAAGGGCATAGCTGAAGTGAAATTTAAGGGGTTGCTCGTCACAAAAAATTACTTTGTGTTATTTTTTGCAAGTCAAAAATCTTGAATAAGGGGGGCAAACGTAGAGAACCTATAAACAATGACAAAGGGTACTAGAGTGTTTGCAATGGTTTTGCTTCGCAAACTTGACTCATTCCCATGGTTCAGGAAACAGTGTTAAAAATTGGACCTCAAATATACTCATTTCTTAGATTTTAAAAAAAAATTAAAATTTCCGAATCTTTTGAAATTCTGAAATCCCTTTCCAGTAAAAAGCCTAAGGATAACAAAAAACAAAATTTTATCAAAATCAGACAAGAACTGCAGAAGTTCAAGGGTCGCAAAATACTAAATTTGAATTTTTTTAAACTTTGGCAGGCCACTGTGAACAAACAACGCAAAATGCAGTCGAGTTATTGTGATCCTTTACTATTTAAAAGTAGCTTGATTTTATAGAAAGGGTGATTTTAAATTCAAGGTGTACCACTTGGCGTCGTTTCCTTGTTAGTTTGAATACTGCGCCTCTATATGCTTGCAAAACTTGTCTAAATTAATTATAAACTCTGCTATAACATACAGCTAATCAACTGCTGCAGCTTTAATGTAAGTTACATATACTTTTGGTTTTACGTTTGCTAGTAGTGATTGATATTCAAAGTTAATTTTAAACTAATTTTTTTTCTTTAGTTCCACCGAAATGAATAGTATTATTTATATACATATGTGTCAGTGTTTTTTGGTGCTGAGCTTAAGCATCTATTGTGATGGTCATGTCCGTCCGTCTGTCTGTCTGTCTGTCTGTCTGTTGGCCGTACACTACAGGTCACAGCTTTCAAGCTATGACCTTCAATTTTTTTTAGATTGATCACAAATGCGCGCGCGCAGGTATGTATTGTTTTTTCAATTTGATCGGACTGTTCATTTCTTCACAATTAACACTTAACTGGACCCATGTCAAGAATGAGAAAAGTGAGCTTTCCAAAACCCATTAGGTAGTGTAAACATACAGAAAATGTGCATACATGCCTAATTTTAAAGTTCTGCGCGGCGACTACAAGTATATCGTATAGTACAGACCCAATACCAATTTCAGCCACAGTTTTCAATGGTCTGTGGTCTGCTACGTCAGACAGAAAAGCAGGGAGCAGGAAATATGTTATACATATTCAGTATATAGGTTATAGCTATTCCGGGATCGTCAATAATGACGTCCTACCCAGCTGTTTTCGCATTTACATTAGGTAAGCAGGTTATAGGTAACGCGCAAATGATGTCCTGCGAAAAAAAAAATTTCGACACCCCCACCCATCTGTTATCTCATTTACATTAAGTGAGCAGGTTAGGAGTAACGCGCAAATGATGTCACGTACAAATTTCATTAAGACACCCCCACCCAGATGTTATCGCATTTAAATTAGGTAGGCAGGTTAGGGGTGACGCGCAAATGATGTCACGTGCAAATTTCAGTTAGACACCCCCACCCAGATGTTATCGCATTAACATTAGGTAGGCAGGTTAGGGGTGACGCGCAAATGATGTCACGTGCACATTTTTTTAGACACCACCACCCAGAGGTTATCGCATTCACATTACGTAAGCACGTTAAGGGTGACGCGCAAATGATTTCACGTGCACATTTTTTTAGACACCCCGACCCAGATGTTATCGCATTCACATTAGGTAAGCAGGTAAAGGGTGACGCACAAATGATTTCACGTGCACATTTTTTTAGACACCCCCACCCAGATGTTATCGCATTCACATTAGGTAAGCAGGTGAAGGGTGACGCACAAATGATGTCACGTGCACATTTTTTTAGACACCCCACCCAGATGTTATCGCATTCACATTAGGTAATTAGGTTAAGGGTGACGCACAAATGATGTCACGTGCACATTTTTTAGACACGCCACCCAGATGTTAGTTAATTACGAGTTAATTACGAAGTTAATAGGAAACAATGTTGCAAAATTTATATTAAGGGGTAACCATTGCCGTTTCAATGAAGTATCTCTACTTCATAGATCATATTTTAGCGCTACTCAAGTCATCCTGCTCCTTTGTTGAAGCCAATGTTTGCTCAGGCTCAGCATCTACTTCGGGCCCACTGTCGCCAAATGTTAGTACGTACACTAATATAATACCTTTATTAAATTATTTTCAATTATTTGCCTACGGCGTTTTACAATTTTTAACCACAAAGTACTTTGACCAGAAAAACAAGGGCAACATAGCATAGCCGTAAAATGGTGTAATAATGTAAAAAACAGTATATAATGTTTCCACCGTCATGTATAAACAACAACTGATCAGAACGTACAAAGCAGAAGTTTATTTAAGAAATATTTACAGTATCTTATTTCAAACCAATTATTTATACAACTATTTCTCATTTAATTTGCTGCTTGGTCTTTAATTATTTACTGTTTATACATTTTTGTAATTATTTTAACAATTAACATTGCTTATTTAGACATTTATACAATATATATCTGTCGTACTTTGTGTATTGTATTTGGAATTATGCTTAAGCTTTAACCTATTACTTATTTAATTATACTAAGAAGGGAATGGTTTCATATGTAACCCGTCGATTTCAATGCGTTATGTCTACAAAAATCAGGCTACTTTTAAATAGAAGGGATCTTAAGTAAGTCGAGTGAATTTTGCGTTGTTCGGTCACAATAGCTTGCCAAAGTTTTAAAAAATTCAAATTTTAATATTTTGCCACCCTAAAACTTTTACAGTTCTTGTCCGATTTTGATGAAATTTTGTTTTTTCTGATCCTTAGGGATTTTTGTAAAAAGCAATTTCAGGATTTTTCAAAATTCAGTATTTTCATTTTTTCGAAAATTTTTATAGGAAACATTAGTCTTGAGGCCTATTTTATTAACCATTTTTTTTTTCAAAAAAATAAAAAGTTTTGAATTTTAGAAAATCCTGAAATTACTTTTTAGAAAATAGTCTAAGCGTTAGAAAACGTCAAATTTCGTCGAAATCGGATGAGAACTGTAGATGCTACAGGGCAGCAAAGTATTAAAATTGGAATTTTTCAGACTTTGGCGGGCTATTGTGACTGAACAACGCAAAATGCACTCAAGTTATTTTGGATCCCCACTACTTAAAAGTAGCCTGATTTCTGTAAACATAACTTATTGAAATCGACGGGTTACATGTGAAACAATTCCCTTGTAAGAGCAACTATATATATATACTTTATACAATCTTATTTCAATACTATTACTATAATTTTACAATAAATTGTATTTTCGACATTGAATAGACGATGTCATATTTATCAAAATAGTACAATATACAGTGGGTTTACAGAAACAGTATTTAATTCTTATATATTCAGTGAACAGTAATTAAGTTTATATCGTAAGCATAGGGATACCATAACATATTTTTTTTAAACTTAAGACAACAAAGCTTGCATGTATAAGACTGTGACTTATACGAATATGTCTAACACTTGCTTAAAATATGAATTATTTTTACAAACTTTTTAACTTTTCTATAATAAACTAGTACAGAACATGTGAACACATCTACAAAGTCTTAGTATGAGATACCAATTGCACGCAAATACAAACAATATAAACATAACATTCCGCAAACAGTAGAACGTCAACCTTACAATGCTGTACAATTTTCTGCAATAATGTAAGTTCCTAGCCACAGAAGGATTTAAAGAACTATATAAAACACAATATTCAAATCATTCTTTTAAAAATATCCAGTTAGATATCCAGTGACGTCCAGTGCCCACTACCTTGTCTGTGTTTATACTTATTATTAGTATTATTGCCAACGGATACGATAGTTTTTCATTTTTGGCTTTTTTTTCTGCGTTTTTTAATGTATTCTTCATTTTGTATGCAACTACGTTATACTTGATGCTGGTTTTGCCAAGTAAGATTCTGAGACATTGCTTCAGTTCTGTTGTATTTATTTTGCACGTACTTGTTGTTGTTAGTCAGTCAGCTTTTATTTAGCAACAGACATGTCTTGAATTTACACACTCGATTTTATGCACAATTACCTTTGTCGCAGAGTCCACATATGTATTGTACGACGTTGTAAGTTTTAAACGACCCGCCTTATTCCTGAATCCGTAGACAGACAGTGGGATAGGGAATAGTGTGTGTGCAGTGCTATAATTTAAAATTGTATAGCATAAGACATTAGTTTTAAGCCTAGCTATAGGAAATATTGTATGTAGGTATATAGGTACTTCGTATTGTCATTTACTAACAGGGGTTCTCATAAATTATTTCCATTAGTTTAGCATGGGAGTCTATTATGAGGGGTGCTAAAAGTTAGCGAGCTTTCTGACCACCAATTGGATGCGTAAATAAATCAGTGAAGATGGAAGTGAATCTTGTTTAGTATAATAATAGGACGACCGGTTTCGAAAAAATTTATTTGTCTTCGTCAGGCTGTAAACAATTACAAAAGTAATATTTTAATATATTATGCTTAAACTAGCCATGGTTGATTCCTTAAATACATACCTTGATAACACAAATGTACAGAACAATAAAATAGTTAAAGCAGCAACGCAGAATGATCAGATAAAACATACATTAATTAAAGTTACTTTTTAACACTGATCAGAAAAAATGATATTGGACAGACGACATAAAATACATAAAATACGTATACCTAATATGTAGTAGTAGTAATAATGATAATAGTAGCCATGGTAAAAGTAGTCTGAGGATAAGTATACACGTATTCTTTAGTCACATAGGGATAATTTCAAGATCTGACTATACATTACAGGCTTGGTCTTAACTCAATCAACATACATATACTGGAAATTAATTGTTAAATAAAATACAATACACACTCAATATGGTTATTAACTAAATGAATGAATAAATTAATTAATTAAGGATTGTTACCCCCTTTATTCTGTGAGTCCACGGGTGATAGATTCTCTAAAATGTAGTTACAGGATTATTGAATGCTGAGAATACATTTTACGAATAAAATATTTGTTCGTGATTCGTCATGAACTTTGTTAGACTGAATAATCCCGCTCACATGAAAAAATACAGTAGCTTCTTTTGAGGGTAGTAACAAGTTTATCTACGTCATAATTTTAGCGTTATTTTTAGTATTGTATAGTTGAACTGGATAATTAACAGATTATTATCTATAATATTGATAGCTATAGGCAAGACGATACAGTACAAGTCATGGACAAAAGAAACAACAAGCCATGGTCACAAGCAACAAACACAGTCACAGTTACTGTAGTTGTAGGTAATATTTAAATATTTTATGTCACCGCTGCACTGAGTGAATTAGTTATAAATAGTAAGTACAGTCATAATACTTTGAATACTGTAGCACAGTAGAACGTACAACAAATCGTACAATAAATCACATAGTAAGTAGTATAATGTAGTAAGACACATAGTAGAAAATAAATTAAATAAATCACATAGTTAAAAATCACATAGTAAAAATGTTATGCTAAAATGCTATGTCTCGATAACTTGTAAATGAATTTTGTAAAGTCATTTATGGACTACCCTGAAATTGTCAAACTGTCATTTAGAGTTTTAATTGAATGTAGAATTTTCTATGTGATATCGTCGAAAATTTCATATGCTTGTCATAGCACTGTGATAAATTAAATATGGAATTCGTTCGAATTGTCCAGTGCGGTCCAGAGGTTTCGACTCCAGTCTTGGTAATTCGACCATAGTCCTGAAAACGTCGAATACCTTCGCGGGGATTCGATGAATGTTTCGAAGCTTCGATTTTTGTCCATTCCCGGTCTTTGCTGTCATATAAAAAGGCCAAGCCAAGGACTGCAGTCTTCAGTCTTCAGTCTCTGGACAGCCACTTGAGAGAGCGGTACAACTCAGAACCAGAATTGTTTACATACATAGTACTAGTAGTGAAAAGTCAGTATCAGTCATTACTATTCTCATAGTACGTATAGTGTATAGTATTGTGAAGTGATTGTCATACATTTTTGTATTTGAGTGTTAAATTCAAATAGTACGGACAAAGTGGCGCTAGTAGCGGAAATAATGTCTTCATTTACTATATAGTGTCACTCCATGAATTGTACAGATACATTTATTTAACATACACTTTTGTCTTCAGTGTGCAATATACTAGAAGTTAAGTGCCTGACTACGGCAGGTCTTTATGTCATTTATATTTTATAATTGTGTTTATAGTTTACACTTAGGACAACAGTGTACTACTATTAAATAAAATTGTGATTTATTTTACACTTTGACGTAGGTGTTTTGTCTATAGTGAATACATATTAACAGTGTGTATTTATTATTTTGTGACTTGTACATAGTGAGTCATAGTCTGACTTACTACGTGACCTTTACCCTGTGCTAATATATTTGTGAAAGGAATCAAACAGTAAAATTAACACAGTATTAAGTTATTTACACTGTAGTGGCTGTGACTTGTGTGCAGTGTATTTTATTTGCCATTTATCATCCGAGACACGGATTTTGGTTTTAGTCAACAACCATATTTTTAGCTATTGAAGTGTTGCCGCCGCAACAACCTTAGGTGTTCGAAAAGACACCTTTATAGTTTGCTATATGCATCTTAACGGTTGACAATGACTTGTTTATTGTGATCAATCTTAATGACATGCTGGTACTGGCTAAACAGTATTGCACAAACTTGATCAATTCGGTTTTGAATTTTAACTGACTTTGAACTTGACCAGATTTACGTACACTCAACTCATTAGCCTGTGTAAGAACTAGCTCAAATGCAAACTAAATTCTTCCTGGAGTGTAGTTAAGCTACGATATGCCCTTTCCTAAGCATAGATTAGCTGCAGTTTTCTTCAATCTGTTAAAAGCAAATAAATAATGGTTTTGAACCCTAAGTAATTGTGATTGTAGTAATGCAGTAATTGTTTGCATCTCTCTCTCTCTTGCTTATTCTATTGCAGTGCATCTAATTGAATTAAGTTACGCACCTATCTAACAAAATCCGTCTCTGTCACTCATTAAATTGCATTTCATTTATTGGAATCAAAAATTACGCATCAAGTTATCTCCGCACATTTTTATAAGATCATAATAACCAGAGCGAGTGAGAAAGTGAGTGGAAGGTTTTTAAAAATACCGACTTGTTTGACTAATAGGAAATTCTTTTCATTTCTTCATGGCACGATTTTGCTTTTCTTAAAAGAACACGAGCTGGTTTTACGTTGCTTATATTCTTATTACCGCGGTCTTATAAAAATTATTTTAAATTCATATTGGAAAATATACTTGTTATGCGATGGTCTATTTTTATCAGCCTGGACAACAAAACTAGCCAAACAACACAAAACAAATGCCGATGACATCATATCTCTTCCAAAACGCTGTAATACCAAAACCCTAATGGTTTTCAAATTAACAGTAGCAATAAATGAGAACAAAATTAAAACAGAATGTAAATTTAATCACTGGCTTAAAAAACTCAAACTTCTAGACATAAGAATTGATCAAGCGTACCGCCTTGGGCGTCCGGCATATGAAACCACACGTTCAATATTATTTTATTTAATGTGCGTAAAGAACAAAGAAAAATTAATGAAAGCAAAATATTAGCTTTAAAGGGACATTTCAACTCAAAAAATTATGAAAGCATAAGAGCAGCTTCAAAGGCACATTTTAACTAAAAAAAATTAGTATATGCCCAGCATATACCCAAAGCGAACGCCAAACTATAACACTTGTACTTGCAAACAGTCATTAAAAGAAATCAAATCAATTACAATTGAAATTTAAAATCAGAAATAGAGTACTTCACGTGGAGAACCAAGGGACTTCATTGTACTGGAAAAAAATGACAAAAATGAAATAACGGAACACAAAATATAAGCCTAATAAACGCCTTAACCAATTCAGCCAATATTACAAAGTTACTTCTATATATCCTGCCCATCATAACCACTACAATCTGATTCCTAAATAGAAAGCCTACGGACCTGCACAAGGATCCAAGAAAACAACCTCTTCGATATGCATAGCCCATAATATTTCAAATTTATGTCTTACGACTTGCATTTAACGTTATAAATACTGAATTATTATACCGTTTCTAAACTAAAACTAATTATTTACAACTAAAATATTATTTCATTGAAAATCTTGTCTCTCAGAAATTTGCCACATTTGTAACACACAGAATCTTCCAGTATTGTATAAAAATCAGTATTAGGAGCAATAAAATTTATAATTTCATTGGCGTCAGTCTAAATGAAACCTATTATATAATAAAAAGTATAAGCCTTGGCTATAAAAAATATTTTCACTTTTCAATACAACGTTTGTAATAAAATTCTTTCAACTGTAATACTAGATTCACCTATAATTTTGTTAGCAAAAATTAATAATTAATTATTGTTTGCACTATTATTTGTCAAAAATACATTTAGGAACTTCTTTGTTAAATAAACACTTTGTTGTATTCTTTTTTATATATTATGAAAACCTAATATGTAATATGTAGTATATAATGGAATTATAAAATACTAATATTGCATATATGAAATGACTCGCAGATTAAAAAGTTATCTGATTAATGCTGTAGTCCAGGATCTGTGCACAAGAATCTTGACTACTCAGTAATTGTGAAACAAGGTAATGGCTATACCTACATAACAAGTATTCATGCAGAACAAGATAGTGGAACGAGGTTAAGCTCTCAATGCAGACATAAACATGTATACTGTTTTACGCATCAGGTTAAAACGTGAATAAAAGCAGATCTGACTCTAGACAGATCATCATTGGCTTTTCATCAGAGCCTTGGTTGAAGACTACGTATTATTTACTGCATATTATTTTAAATACATTGGCATTCTCTGCAACTGTTGTGCGCTATATACAACAACTTGAATCTATTAGTATTTTAAGTAATTAACACAAAATTAAAATTATGTCAGCAGCAGAAACAAGTCTTCAAAAACACCGGCCAAAACGTCTTTTTGAAGGCCACCAATTTAGCAGGCGCGTATTGCTGTCATTAAATCTGAAATTAGTCCACAATTGGGTTACCGTTAACTTTAAACTCAACTTCAAACTTTAAACTATCATTTAAACGAGCTTTTTACCCGTCCGTATCCCAGAAACATTAGTAAATGATTACAGACGTTGGGAAAAAAGTATTAGTCAACAGTGAAAGTCTGAAGTCAGAAGTAATTAGTAATCTTGCAATCAGGTAGGTACATAACGCAACTAACTGAAACAAGCGTATTTGTTTATGTCTACTGACCACTGTTGATTGAATCAACTAATAATTTTGATCTTTTCACATTCTTAATGTCATGCACTAAAAAATTAGGGTGTTTTCTAACAACATTTAAAATAAGAACTCACCAGTTTAAGTTGTCGGCACTTGGCACTTCAGTTTTTAAACTCCAACTCCAGCTTTGACTAGTATTGTTTTTCACTATGAGCTATTTTGCACGATCCATGAATGAAGTAGTAGCTGTTGACACATTGTTGAACTTAACAAAACAAGCACTTACTACTACAGCCAGAAATAATGTTATCTTTTAATTTATTTGATAACTATTTTGGTTTTTAATATTTAACTCATAAAATATGAAACGACCAAAATCGAAACTACATTCTTCAATCTCACACTTTCGAGTTGTATCAATACTATATTATAACGGACAAGGCTCGTATTGGCCGGACCTGTGTCGGGTGACGGGAATAATTTGGTGCGAACTATGGTGTATGGAATATGCATTACATTTGGATATGCTATATATCAAGATGTAGTGGTGCCGGAGTCTCAATATGATACTGTTGTGCCATGCAGGCTGATTGCGCATGAGCAAAGGATACTGTTTTGAGTGACGGTCTCGGGCGGACTGGCCATAAGCAATTTCGGGAATATCCCGATGGGCCCCCAATTTCTTATGCATTACTTAAACGGGACCCTTGGGCCCCCTGATCGCCAAACCTCGTCATTAAAAATTCCTAGGCCCTAAAAGTAACCAGTCCACCCCTGGACGGTCTTAAAAGAACAGCGCTTTTGGGCTGCACACGAAATTTCTTTAGAGAAAAGTTTTCAAAACTCTTACAAGATTAAAATCTCAGATTTCTAGTAAGAAACAGAAAAAACTCTTACTAGAATGTGTCTATTCAGCTAAAATTATTAAAATCTCTGTAGAATAAATTTATTTTTACGTAGAATGCTTCTTACTTCACATTTCTATTGAGATCTCACTCCCATACGACGTGCGGGTCTACATGCTTTCTGACTCCTTTCCCCGGCTTCCACTCTCCCTTTAGGCCCAGGATCAAATTATTGATTTTTTTATTGCTACAACTACTACGTACGTACCATATCATTTGCATCTCTTTCCCCTCTCCGTCTCATTACGCATTACGTGTATCTAAGTACCTTTCTACATCTCTTTCTCTCTGTGTCTCTCTCGCATCCCATTGCATGTAATTACATCAGATTACGCATCGATCTACATACGCACATTCCTACGTATCTACAGCTCGCCCTTTTTCCTTGCCCCGCTCCCCCTCCCTCTCTTCCTTTTCAATCTCAAGACGGTGCCCGACCTTCTTCTTCTTCCGATTACTCTTTCACATTATAAACTTAAAGAAACTAGTAATCCTATGTAGTTAGGTTGATCTGCCAACCCAATTAATTAGGATGACAAAAATCTAAACTGTAAATTGATTGATCGATAACTCTCTTTAACTATGGACAAGTTATAGCTAAAAATAACTACAATAATAAGTTAAATAATATTATTTACTAACATTGACGCGCAATTATTAAAGCTTTATTTTCAAACTGCTTTAAAGTTAAATATATTTTGAAAATCTAGTAATTAAAGTCATTTTCAATTTTAATTGTATATTTCACTTTTTATTTTCAGAGCTTTAAAATGACCTCTTGCATGTAAAATTCCGTTGCGAATTGCGAACTGCAGAAGTAACGTCAATTAGTATGTAGATAGGTAGGAATTAATATGATTATTTTTTTTATTTTTTAATTCATGTATTTCCAACATTCCTCCAAACCACACATGTAACGAAACCTATTGATGTAGCCAGAGCATCAGAGCATTGCCTATTATTATTATTATTATTATGTGTGTATTTATACAGCCGGATATGCATCCTTAAGGTATGCCAACTGCGTGTTCATACAACATTACTGTGTGAGCCACTAGGTAGAAACATGTCATATACACATGATCAAGTCCAGCGGCTCGTGTACTTATTGGAGTTGTCTTACAACTTCAATGCTTTTGCTCCAAGAATGATTTTGTAACTGGGGTTCGTTCTCTTCTTCTTAAGGAATCTAGTAGAAGACAGTACTAATAAAGAGCTTCTCTTTCTTGCAGACGTGTACTTAGTACAATTGTTATTTATCGTTTGCTACAGTTGCCTTGGCTTAGTCGTCACCGAACCGAATGAGAAGCTTTTTGCACTCTACTATAACCTGTCACAATTTTGAAGAATATGACGAGTGCCTTATTCGCACAAATCTTTGCATGCAATGGGAAATTGGGATGATTAATCAGCGATGATGAGTCATCTAAGGGAGCTCGCAAAAATAACGTTGGGCATTTTTTGGGGGGAGAGGTACAGCTGCCCTGTCCTTACATTTGCCTGCATGCCTAAAATTATTACTTATAGGGGGAGGGAAATTTTATATAACGTGTTTGTTGCAAGCTCCCTACGAGAGTGAAAACAGGCAGCCATCATACACCCTATTAGTATTCCATAAGACATGAACTATGTATTATGACATTCACACCGTTGTGCAATACCAAAAACCTAAAACAAATATTAAGTAAATACAACACTAAAGCATTTGATGGCAACTGGTCTTATTCTAGTTATTGCCATATTCATTATTCATATTTGCGGCCAGTTCCCAATACTGGGGGGCGCTCCTAAGCCAATCAACGACGTGACGGTTTGCGCCTGTCGACAAATAAAGTATTATAACGATAAATGATGCACAATATAAACTTGCATTTTACTACTGGAGCAAAATTGTTTTTGGTGGTCTGGTGTCATTTCCATCGGTCAGTCGCATCGTAGCCGCATACGTAACCTAAACGTCAAATATGAATAAATTGAAGGAGGGGAAAGAGGGGATTACGGTGGTGACGGGAAAGACTGAGCTGCTACTAATCTCTGAAATTCTCCATCCATATAAAGCCATTGTTAATTGTGACAAATTGGAAATTTCAGTTCAGTGGAATGCTTTAGGGACGGACGGTGCGTGCCAGTCAGTGTGAAATTAGCACACATGAGTGACCGATATGATTCAGTATTTCACTCGCAATCACCGCCAATCTATACCATGCGTAACGCCTTACAAACAGTTCAAACTCGGTTTGCATAATTCGCCAAACTAAAGTAGTTTTTTTTTAGATGTTTGAATGATACAAGCTTTATATGTACAGTAATAATGTGTGCGAAAAAGGGTTAACCCTAATCTTAACTGGGAAACGAATAAATAACTAAACTGGTAAACCGGACATCGGAGTTGTCATTATAGGTTTGAAGCAAATATTAAATAAATCTTTTAAATGCCCTCGCTAAACCCAAAAATAATAACCCTACAAAAATGTATTTTGCTCAGAAATAACCATTGCTCAATTGTATATTTCTTTGCCTATAACTCTAGTTACGGCAACGAAGTACCATTCTTTTCATAAGAAAACTGTTGAAATCAGTGTCTAATAAATAAGTAGTAGTAGTATTGCAATATTGTATTCTCGGGTATCTACCCATATACAGTGCTATTCATTTTATGAGATTCGACTCTTGAGACGGAGCATTGAAAGTTTCCGCTCGCTGAGACATTACTCAATCTTTCTACTGTGCTTAATTGCTAAGCTTAACTATAGATGGGGACTTTGTTGCCGTCGACCTGTTTGTAGCAAGTGTATTAAATTGGAGTACTCCAGTTAATACTCTTAAGGCGTTCAGTCTGTAAAGATCATCCACGCAGAAGGAGTGCCAACAACTCCTGCGAGGAGGTTTTACTCCTGTTTACCTATACTAATTACGATGAGCAAGTACCAATGATACATGCTTCCACCGTGCACTCAGTGGAGGAATGGAAGAGGAACGGAATGAAGGATGGTGCCGGCTGGTGGTAGACAGTGGACAGGCTAAGCATACGGAGAGCCGTCCTCAGTTGACGGTCGTTCACGTATTTCGCTTCTTTCCCTCCCCACCTGCCCAACACCACCACGCATTCCCTCCACCCCATCCCTCCCCCATTTCCCACGTCTGCACTGGCGAAGTCACAGCTGGATTGCCCACCACGAGAGCTAAGTATTAGGGAATCTCACTACAACATGCAAGCACGTGTATTCGATCCTTGACGCCCCTATCTCTTGTACATCCGCTTTGCACCACGTATGGTTCAACACGAGTCGAGTTTGGGCAAACTCAACTCGAAACTCGAACCGACTCGATTGCAGTCGGATCAAAATACCAAACTCGACTCGAAACTAATAAGAAAACTGCTAAACTCGAACTCGACTCGAAAGCTACTAACAATTATTAAGCAACAACGCGTTTGATTAAAAAAATACACTAATAAAATAAAATTCTATTTTTATGCATATTTATTGCGGGTTAAGTGTTAGGAACAAGAATTTTTGTATTTAGTACTTCGTTACAACAAATAACATTAAATTAAATTGCTTTTAAGTTTTAGAAAAAAATTTGACTCGACTCGAAAGTTATGTTACTGAAATCCGACTCGACTCGAAGCTTGTGCTACTAAAATTCGACTCGACTCGAAACCGATAAAATGTTTTCGAGTCGACTTTAGGACTGACTCGAACCGACTCGAACTCGACTCGACTCGAATTGTACCCGAATCCACTCGACTCGTGATGAACCATGAGACTACCTAGCCCTCCTTTGTCTAATAAATAACTTGAAGCAGCTACCGAGTCGGTTATTTCGCAACATTGCTTAGTTACGGCTAAACAGTGATTACCTATTTATCGTATCCTTTTAATCTAATTAATTAATCTAAACACCTCAGTGACCATAATCCTTGTACTTTTTGTATGATACTTTCAACAATGTATTTCATTTCATTAGTAAATGTAAAATGTACAATCACATTAAACGCAAGTACTAGGCATGTACAGACAGACAGACCAACAGAGAGACTGATTAACACTGAGATTTTACTCAAGGCTATTCATACTGTAAAGCCATAAACTCTGATGAGATATTTGTAGCCCACCGAAAATTACCACAATTTATAAAAGTGAACAAAGGGAAAGATGTAAGCGTCTCTGAAATTTTTTAGTGACTTTCAGCCAAAATACCGAAACCTAGTAAAACTGTTGTCTTTTGTGCTAAGTATTTAATATACAATTGGCCATTCGGAGAGAATGATTTCCCTGAACAAATCTGGACTGACCAACGAAATAAGTTGATTGTTGACAATGTCAAATTTGAACTGTAATTACCAATTTTCAAAACATAGAATGTTTAGAAGTGCACATGTTTTAAAATAATAAGTTACTAGAATCAGCCATATCCTCGGCCAAGTATGAGCACAAAACATTTAAAATAATAAATAAAATTAAATGCATTCCTCACCAACAGATATAGGCTGTCGGCTATATTAAATAGTAGGTAATATTAAATAGTAGATAACAAAATAAAATTTTACTATAATTTCAAGTTCAAATATAAATGCCGCAGCATAACATAATATCACTAAATGTTGTCATGTTCGGAGGTTGTAATTATGGTGTCATAAATTTTAGAGTATGGGCATCCTAAAATCATTGTTTTCCTCATTTTTGGGAGGGATGTTAAAATTAAGGAATTTTGCGTGACGTTAATCATGCTAGAATTAGTTTTCGTATAAAATGTTGTGGTTATCTGGGTTGTAGGACATTTTCCTCCCGGACATTTTCCTCCCGGACATTTTCCTCCCGGACATTTTCCTCCCGGACATTTTCCTCCCGGACATTTTCCTCCCGGACAATTTCCCCCCCGGACATTTTCCCCCCAGGACCCTATCCTCCCGGACAATTTCCTCCCAAAGCATACCGAGGACATTTTCCTCCCAGCATCAAAATCACACCACTAAAAGAACGGATATTTCATCAATTGTTTCTGTCCACAAAATTTAGGAATTTGAAGTTTCCGAAAAAAGAATATACAAATAGCATCTAACTGAAGAACTAAAATATTTATTCTCCCAGTTGTATAAAGTAATGATTACTTAAATATTTATTAATCAAGAGCAACGAATGTAAGTTAGGTATTAATTATGCTTCCTATGTAAGGATATATCTTTGCTTTGTAATTATACAAGTATCCCTCGAACGCTAAATTTTTTTCACCTCTGGAAGTTTTTATTATTTATAGAGCCATTTCAATGATAACTTTAACCACATATTCAACTTATCACGAAGGAAATGCTATTTATCTTGCGAACTGCTGGGTGAGAACTGATAAAATAATAGTTTGGCAAAACTGTATAGCGTTACTTACCTGACCTTCAAACCTTCGGCAGAAATATGGTAAAAAATTAATGTAAGCAAATTAATGCATATTAGTAGATTGCTAAATTTGCATAGTTTACATTTTGAATTAGTATTTGTTAGGTTAATACGACTAAACGCACTGCAGCTAACGAATTTTGCATATTATTGAGAGCGGCTACGAATACATAGATTTTGTAGTTGGATACACTCGTTTGTTTTACTGAAGTGATTTTGATACTGGGAGGAAAATTCCCGGGAGGAAATTGTCCGGGGGGGGATGTCCGGGAGGAAAATGTCCGTTTACCGGTTATCTGGCATTCCTAATGCAGGATGTCACTCTTTACAGTTTTCACGAACGCAAAGAGTTTTAATGCTTTAAATTGTACAATTTTATATTGGTAGTAGCTCAACCACATAGAATGTACCCACCCTGAAGTTCTAGGTAACATATTTTTCCATTTAGCCTGTCATAGGAAAGTGAGGAAGTAACACAGAATTATTGCTGAAGAGTAATACGACGGTGTGTAAAGTCAGTCATAAATTCAACTTAATTCTGATTTGATTTTTATTTAATGCACTTTTTATCGAAATGTCTACAATTTTTAGTCATATAGAGACTGTCAACGCAGCAAGCATGCAATGCAATTGACGATGTACATAATTTGTAGAACGATTTTTACAGCGTGTGTTTCGTTTTTCTTACGATTAGACAAACTACCTTTGTTAGTTTTACATTTTGGTCTGCTTCGGGTCTTCATGTTATTGCTCTGTGCCAGTGTTACGGGAGTTCCAGGCAGAGCATTAATTAGCAAAACAAGAGTTAAGTGAAGTTTAAAGAAATGCGACTCCCTTCAAGAATGATACAAGAAATAGTAGTTGCTACAATTAGAGGATCCTGCCGAATTGCTCATAATCATTTATATAATATGAATTTGTCTCATAGCTAATTTTAAATTGTTGATTTATATCTTTGAATTGGAAAATCATAATTATTTTTTAAAGATGTCTTTTGTTCTTACTGTGTCTAAATGGCAAGCGTAATAGTGACGCCAGTTGTAAATAAATATTTACTTTTCTTCTTTTGAAGCAGTAATTAACACTTTCATAGAACATTCACTTTATACATCTAACAGATGGTCTATTGACTTACAGATTGTCAGAAAGACAGACAAGATTCTGGGTTTTTATACGTAAACTAAATGGAGTGTAAAATGTGCAGAGAATTGGTCCACTTAACTGCTAATTGCGTAAAACTTATACATTAGATTATACATAACTAGAAAATACACTGCACACCTCGTTCAATTTCGTGAGCGATTACAATATTTTTGATCAAGATCAGTTGTATGTATGTATGTATAGATTTATTGCATAAACGGGCCTTAGCCCACACACAAATCAATTAATTTTCTTGTTTACAAAATGCATTATTTTACAATTAAAATTTTGACCATCTTAACCTAAGGATTGCTTTTTCTTAATTAAAGTAGCACTTATATAAAAGAAAATATCATGTAACAGTTGTTCATCTTGTCGTGGAAGTAAGTGAACTAGTTTTATGGCTATATTTCTACATCAAACTATGTACATCAAGATCAGTTCAAACATGCGACCTGTTGCGTACAAGGTACAAAAGGTGGACAGACAGGCACACAGACGGACAAAACAATTCCATGCAATGCTCAATGACCTAAAGCTCAGCATCTAAAAACAGAGCATGTCAAATCTGCATGTCTATTTCAAACAAAGCAGAGAGGTTGGTATCATATATTTTATTGATTATTTAAAATGTCACAATCAGGTCCTCTAGTTTTCTTCTACCGTCAAATAGCAGAATTCACAGTTCCTTGAGCCTCCCTTTATAAGACATTGTTAAGCGATAGAAAAAGAGGTGTGGATGAATCCAAAAGTTTTTAAATCTCACCATCTTTCCTTTTTTTAAATTCCGGCACGAAGCGCCAGATTTGTCTACCGTGGGCCCGAAGTAGATGCTGAGCTTTTAGCAAATATTAGATTTAATAAATGTGTAGGTTCTTGTTGTAGCGACAATCGAGAATAATCTAGAAGATATTAGCATTTTTTAATCAGCGGCAGCTATACAAAAATTGGCTAAATTCAGAAAACATGTTACATCTACAAATGGTCTACGAGCCGATAACAAAGTGTGTCTCAAGGAAAAATCAAGTGTACCAAAACATAAAAATGTGGTCGTACAGTAGGAATTTATAAAATTGTCAGTCACAGACAATTAAGTATTTATTGATTAAAATAAATTTTAATAAATTTTTAATTTCATTTGTATTAAATGCAAAGTTAAAACTCCTAATACAGAAATTGAACAACCTATTATTATTAAAAATAACCGATTGATGATAAAAGCAAAATGTAATATTTTAATACTAAAAAGTGTACTTTTATCACAACTAATACGTCTAAGGTAGGCAGGTCGAAGACGCCGGAACTAAAGGTAGATTCTGATACAGTTGATAAAAAAGAAATTAAGTACATAGGAGAAGTACATTATGCAGATAGTAATTATTTAGATCTAGATACTAAGTTTTAAAAAAGAAAATAAACCTGTAGATACAATTAATCAAGCAGCAATGCATAACGATCATTTAGTATTTACAAAGATCAAGATAATAAATCTAAAGCAGATAGAAAATTACTAAAAGACATGGATAAAATAATGAATCCCACATTGAGTGAAAAAATAAAACGCGTTGTAAAAAAGTGTAATTTAACTAAAATTATATCAAGTGTTAGATCTGAATATTAGATTATGGCTAACTTAAGATGAAAAACAAAAAATTTTAGATTCTGTGCATGAAAAACCCTAACAAAAATGTAGGAATAAATGAATTATTTTAAAATAATTTCAACAATATTTACACATTAAAACACCCTGCACATTACAATTAAAACAACTTTGACTTAGAAATGTGTGTATCATTAAAATATAAAGCCTGAAGAAAACTAATAATAAATCTTAAAACCGGTCGCTTTATTCATAAAATTCAAAATCATTGTCGGCCATATATTTATTTAACTCATCAGTAATGGTTCAGAAGCCGTACTACCTATTTAGAAGTACGTTCTCACAAAGATCAATTACAAGAAAATCTAACTTTAGCAAATCAGTGCACAAGAAAAAAATTACATTAATTAGCAATTTATATTGTACCAGGACCTATTTTGTTAAATATATAGGAGGTCTTGTAGCTTTTAAGTATTTAGAATATTTATTTTTAATAGCTGTATATATAAGACGTCAATTAAATGATTATATTACCACAGAATGTTATTGTATTAAAAAGAAAAAAATAAAAGGTTGAAGTTATGATATTATTTATATATTAGGTAAGGAAAGAAAAATTACAATTAAAATATAGGAATCATTATGTAAAATACATCTAGATAAAACACAATGTGATTTATATGATGCTAACTCATATACGTGGTCTATGTTTAAAACTAAAGCTTGTAATACACCTTAAGACTAATGAACAAGTTTTAAAAGTGAAAAATGGAGTGATATTTCTGCTTATCTCAAAATTCGAGGCGTAATTATTAAACAAAGATCCCAAAGCGAAAATGAATTAGATAAAGCAAGTTTTAAAAAATTATTAGAACGAAATCTGAAGAATAGTAATATCTAATTTTTTAAAGACGACCTAGATATTCTAGGATCAAAATAAGAAACTACTGTTGCTAATTTACAAGCAGACTATATAAATATTGATAAAAATGATACAAACTTAGCAACTAAAAAACTAAATAAACTTAAATGATATTTTTCAGACAAGGTTTTTGCAAATATATAAAAAATATATATTCTATACGTATAAATAAATTACATTGTTAATAAACAGTTAAAATATTAAAAAAGTTTTAAAAAATATCTTACAAGAAATAAAACTACTAAATGATGAATGCAAAAACTTTAATTTTAAACAAGGAGCTGATATAGTTTAGCATACACAAAAAAAATTAAATTTACTATGATGTACTATTTTTTATTAAGAATAGAGCCCAAGTAGCTGCAAAAAAGATATCAGCCTACTATTTATCACTTTATAAAGATAGAGGAAATAATAATTTTAGATATAAAATAGGTGTTTATCATTATGATTATTATTATATTGTTAGAAAAAAGAAGGTTAAGATAATTTTTAAAATAATTTTTTAAAAATCAAACTAGATAGTTTAAGAAAAATTAGCAAAATGTGTGATAGAAACTTCCACACGTTTTGTTGTTGATTTTAGCAAAAGTAATTGAATTGGAAAAACGTTAGGATTTACACCAAAACAACTAACTTCAGGCCGATATTTTACAGATACAACAGCTTATATAACTTATGTAAACTCAGTACTTGTACATCGTAGTTTAGTTACAGGATTTTCTATAAATGTAGGTGCGTTTATTTATTTTCGCCAGAAGTACTACTTGATTATAAATTTCTAGGACAAACTACACAACTAGTATATTACAATATAAATCACAAATTTAATAATCAAAACATTTGACGACACAACGGTTGAACAGTATAACAGACCAAAACATGTAAGTTTAATTCAATGATTATTAGAATAAAATGATAGGTTTAGTTGAATTAGAGGGCATGGTTGATGCTGATCTTTGGATGATGATGAATACTCTGCAAAAACTTATACAAACCTTTGATTATCAAATAGACATGATTTATTTTTCAAATTTAATTTAAATACAGGGAAAAAAGGTAAAGGGACTATGATTTAGCCAATTAGGAGAATACAAGGCCGCAGGCAAAATTATTCAAACAAATAAACACATATTTTCATCAGATAGAGTTTTTTAAGCTGATTTGATCTGTCGTATCAGTTTGTAGTTTAGATTAGCAAAAAATCAAAAAAAGGTGTCGCCACCACCAAAATTTGAACCCTCGACCTGTAGCAAGCCAGACCCAAGGAATGCCAAGGATAGTTTAACATAGGCCATTACTATTAAAAATAATTAAAGTTTAATTGCTTATAACTTTTTTGGCCAAACCAACTCTGACAAAATTCCAAATCTCATAGATAGCTAATTTTTTCCTTAATTTTTTAAGATATGAAACATGCTGGAGTTAGCTTGGCCACCCGAGAAAAATATAATTAACCGAAAACAAAATAACACGGGCAAAATCGAGTTAATCACGATTCTTTACGAATTTCGAGTTCAAAAAAATCAGGGGTATGGTAAATAACTAATTAAAAATTGTAAGATACGCAGAATTTTTATATTTTAATCACACACTGTTTAAAAAAATAAAAACCGTTTAAATTTTACCCGGGTATTACGGGATAAAATATGCATGTAATAAACTAAAACCTTGGATTCTTACTAATTGAGGTATGGCGCACATGAAAAAAAATGTCTTGTTCACTTTTGAAATATGACCCGCCCTTGCCTGTCCGATTTCATTAAAAGCTAGTCAAGGTTGTTTTATAATTTTATTTTTACATATCTTAGAATATAGGGGTAAAATAGTATCAGGAGTTAAAGCTTTAGTTTATTCTGTTAGTGATTTGTTATGATGCTATATTTAAATATATTACCCAAGCTAGTGGTACAGATAAAGCTGTTGACGGTTTATTTAGTATTACCTTTCTGAAATGGAGAATGTCTTATATTGTACTGAATTCTGAAATAGCTAGTAAAATTTTTTTTATCTTGTAGTTTAGCCTAGCATGCATAATGAATTCATCATAAATCATAAAACAACTGAAAACAGTTTCAGTTTTACTAGTGATGACTTAAAATCGTAATTTACCTACTATTTTAGGACCTGCAAAGACTCTAGGTTTTGTTGTTGCACTTTAATATAATCGTTTAAATAGTCAGAAATTTAATATTTTTGTGTTTGACCGTTGTAATGTTCGAGATGATTTAATACGTTTTAATAATGTAAATTATTCAAGCATTAAATTCGATGGTGATAATGTTCTAGGTTGTAAAGAAAACTTTTTTAGATATTAAAAATTCAGCAAACTATTTACAAATTCAGAACTAGAAATTGCACATATGGATTTTAAACAACTGATGGTTTGTATTCGTTAGATACAATTTGTCAAGAATAATGTATCAGAATTAATACATTAGGTAACACAATAATTTTGTTATATTTAGAGAACGAGTAATTTCCATGACCATAACACGTGGTGTATGCAGGTAAAATATAATAATACTTGTTAGTATATTTATTCAATTGCTAAATTATTTTTGTATAAATGATTAATAATTCATTCACTAAAAACCAATTTAGACCTTTACAAAATAATAAAAAAGGGCACCATTACATCTAAATAAAGCTCAAATCAATACAGAAGACGGCTATTCTATACAGTCTATTTTACTATAAATAAAACAATAATGGTAATTTTAATTTAAAATTATCAACTATTTAATGTTAAAAAATTATTACAGATTTGTAAACATTTTTAAAAAATAGCAGTGCATGGCCTTTAATAGCTTTAATTCCTTTTATTACTGAAGTAACTGCTATTAACGGTAAGGTTTGTGCTGCTGCTGGAGGTGTAAGTTTGTTTTCTTAAATTTGTAAACCTTTTTTTAAATTTTACTATTAATTTAAATTCACACACTTTTTGTTTTGTATTTGATTTTTTTTTTACAATAACGCAACAACATGCACTTTTAATAGATTATTTTCAAACGCCCTCATAAATATTTGATATGTATATTGTTGAAGACTATCATCTACTGAAATAAAACTATTTTAATCTAATATTTCTTTTTGTTAAAGAAGTGTAATTAGGCAGCTTTTTTCACTATCACTTTCACCAATTTCTAAAGATCTAAATATGTTAGAATATAAAATATTATAGTTACATTTTTAGTTTTCATGCCAATCAAATATTGTTGTATTAGTTATTTGTTAAGTTCTTTATTTTTGACTAAAAGCATATTAATACGTAATTTAAGCCCTAAAAATTGATTCTTCGCCAAAGATTTTTAATTTTGGATCTTGTAAAGCATTAGATGTACCTATTTATATTAATATAAGTTTGAGATAAAAAATTATACTTAACTACATGGTTTTGTGTCTAATTCTTGTGTTTCTTAGTTATATTTAGCTCTTTTATTTAAATAAAAGTTAAATTTGTTAGATTTGTTTTGAGTTTTTAAAGTAGTCATAACCAATTAAAAACTACTTTAACTTCTTTTTGGTAATTTGTCTAATTATACGTATTTTCGTATAGAAATTGTAGTTTTATTCAAATTATTTGTTTGTTATTGATCATAACAATCTTTACAACCATGACAATAACACCCTTGAACTTGATTTACTATTTACTGCATAAGTTACTTGACAATAACCATCAACTTTTGTAATTTTACTATAAAAATCTTGTATACTGAATTTAACTTCATTTAAAGCATTATGTATATGTATAATTTTCTAAACATTACAAATTTAGCTATTAAACACTTTGGTTTGAATAGTTGTTTTTATTTGTGGATACGATAGCTTCTTTATTTTATGGCATAAATTGAAATCTATATACAGCCATAGCAACTCTAGAGATGCTTTTAAATTAAGTAAACATTTATCCTTAACATTGGATTTTTCAAGATTACGTACGGGGATTGTCCATAAATTACTGAGTTCAAATAGCAGCTTGAACGAGTAAACAGTTAGTGTTATAAATACTATTAAATAATAATTTAATTTTTTCATATTTGACTGGATATAAACTCTTTACTACATAAATCATCCCGTCTTTGCTGTTATACTATGGATCTCTCGGCCGGATGAAAATCGAAATAAATTTTTGAAACCAGTCGCCGTGCCTTAATCACTAAAAAAGATACTACTTTATTATTTTTCGGTCATACTGCGGTGATCAGATTTTTGGCTAATTATTAATTAGCCTACCCCATAATAAATTACGTCATGCAAATTTTACTATTTTAGTGACCATAGGATTTTACTAGTATTCATATGGAGGTCGTTCACAGATGAGGTTGTTTAAATATTGCTATTTCAAGTATCCCGCCTAATATTATATTTAAAATTATGTCAACGGGTACCTTTTTTATAAGATGCTTCCAGTATTCATACTGGGATCTTCCATAAATGACGACATCTCAACATCACTATTTTAAGGGTCCGCTAGGCATTTGTTTCAAAATTAGGTAAACAGATACTTGGAACGCAGGATAATACGAAAAACATACAAGGATCGTTCATAAATGACATTATTATTATTATTCTGGACTTGTATTTCCTTATTTATTTCAAATTGTTTCATTATATGCATACATGAAAAGGACACAGATTCAGAAATAATACATGAACGGGCAGCATTGGCAAATGTAGTAATATTAACTTAATTATACTCAATAAAAAACATAGTAAAACAGACAATTTGTTTGTTGCGGAAAAAGGATAAATAAATAAAGTGTATAAATAAATTTATAAATGAATAAAAAAATCACGTTATCGAAGTATTATTGTTTTAAAAATCCCCCCGTTATTTGTTGCGACTTTATCAAATTATAAATTCCTGTAGAAGTTAAAGTGGAGTAAGACCCTGTCGTAGTTAAAGCGTTGCCAAAATAGGGTTCTACTCCTTTATCAAAGCAATGTGCTGTTTAGTTTTTGGGGACAGTTAGTGAAGTTGTTCTTCCCGTAATTATTGGTGGAACGGAACAAAAAACGGAATTCTTCGTTTTCTGTGTGACCAAAACCAGGATTCCATGCTTTTAAGATGCTGAGCTTTAGCTGCATCTAATGAAATGGGTATGTTCGTCCGTCTGTTTGTATGTCCGCCTATCCTCATTTTCATTGGTTTACGCTACAGTGCAATTCTAAACTAACTATATTCTAACAACTTACAAACAATCCCGAATGCGATGTAAAAGTGCTGTATACTTTTTGGGCACAATCTATTTACTAAGTTTTTTGCAATTAGCAGTTAAATGCAGCAACTGTCAAAATTTTTTACACTCGAAAAAAAACACGTACAAAAACTCAGTTTGTGTCGGCCCTGAGTGCTCCTTGCATTACATGCTACGTTACATAGACGCGTAGATACTTTGAATTTTGAATTGTAGGTGCATTTTTGTTCAAACCCTCTGATAGGGGCGAAACACAAATGGCGTCACTAAAATTGAGGGTGAGCCCTTTAAAAAACCGTACACCCCACGTTATTGAGCCATTTATATAGCCATTTACGCAATCCTTAAGAACATAACAATAAACAAGGACGGAAAGTGGGTCAAAAATGTTGGTAAATTTGGATAACGCCATTGGTGGCTGGCCCCTGCTTGTAAATTTTCATTTATTTAAACAAAAGAAATTCACCAATGATTTAGCTATACGAACCAACAAACGCACCTATATACAAACTTAGGGATAACCTATAAAGGATTTTACCCAAATCACAACCCATTAGGTACCCCCCGCCTCCAAACACAATACTAACTAAAACCAAATAACCCAAAGATGCCATTACACATGGACGATCCCTTTATGCATTTTTGACAAAACAATACTTCAGTGATTTCTTTTGAGGAAACGTTTGAAGTTCTGAATTGTGAATTTAAATAATGTTAGCAGTTTGTGGCAGTCAAAAGACGCTGATATGATTTTGTTTCTATTTAAATTCTGAGCTTATGGATGCATTGAAATGGTCATGTTAGTTATTCCGTCTGTCTGCCCGCCTGTTGAGCATGCTGCACAGATTACAGTTTTTAGATGCAAAGCTTTAGCATCATCTAATGAAATGTGTATGTCCGTCCGTCTGTGTGTGTGTTTGTACCGCTTTTCATATATCATACATACATAGACACATACATACTTGCATATATACATACATTTGAACACACATACACGCATACACGAAAACGCAAACATACATACATAAAAACGTACATACATGCATGAATACAAACGTACATACATTCAAACGAGCATAAATACATACGTACATACAAACAAGCGTACCTATATACACAAAACATACGTAAATAGATACATAAATACACACGTACATACAAATATACGGACATACATTTTTACATACATACAAAAATACATGCGTACATACAAACTTACGTATAAATATCTATACATACATACACGTACAAGTTAAACAGCTATTATGCTCACTCCAGCTGGAATCCGAATAGTTAAACAGCTTTTCTGCTCACTCCAGCTGGAATCCGAATTTGGAATGATGTCAGCAGCCTACCTTCAGGATAACATTAATAAGCTAATTGCAACAGCATATCAAAACTCCCTAAATCAAGATGTAAAGTCGATGATCGAATTTCAATCTCTAAGGCACTACAAAGAACTTAAAACGCATGCTCTTCAAAGCAAAATTTATAACTAGAACGCACCGTGGGACGCAATTAAATTAGTGCAACAGTTAAAGCTGGGACTTCCAGTCATCAAAATAAATGGGAAAAAATATACGTAGAAGCTATAAACAAATTGTGGAACCCCAAGAAATCTCAGAAATGTATGGAATGTCAATCTAGGACCGAAGATAATTTTCACGTCCTCCTAGAATGCAAGACATATTATACACCACGGCAGAAACTTGAAATCCCAGATAGCTTAAGTAGATCCCACTACATAGTAAGTCTTTTCGATGACACTTGTTTAGCGGAAAATATCCAAAAGATGTATAAATTCTGAAAACAAGTAGGGCTGCCACATGTCCCAAATTGAGCAAGATTGTTTCAAAATGCACCAACTTGTCCCGTGCCCCAACTAGGAGTCGTCAAGACACGGGACAATGCCGAAATTAAATAAAATGTAAATATTGTGCATAATATGCCAATCGATTTGGCAAGTAAAGAGGCGACAGAGCTTTTTTACTATTCAAATGCCATCTGTAATGACGTTAAGTCAATTACAAAAGCCTAAATAGTATTTCCGCGCGATTTAACGTATTTTAGCACTTGCGGCAAAGCTTAAAATTCAAACAAATCAGTGTAGACTTCATCTGTGTAAGTTAACTGGCTTATTTGACACGCTGCTTTTACTTTTGCTTCTTGTCTTTCCTCCTACGTTATTAATAATGTGTTTTTTCTAGTTTATCATAACAAGTACTAGTTAGGTACGTTACGTTGAGACATATGTTTTAATTATACTATAAACATGAATTCAGATAATTCAAATTCCGAAACCGAACATCAGCAAACCAAGACTCCACCACGTGTTGTTAAAAATATAAAAAGATTAACCTCTTATAATAGTTATTGGAAAAAGATCATAACTTTAAAGCATAGTTACAGAAACCAAGTGACACAGAAGCTAGATGTAATTTATGTCGTGTGACAGTTTCTGTAAAGTATGAGGGTATTCACTCACTTAAAAAGCATGCTAACTCCACCAAACACAAATTAGCTGAAATTTCATTAAAGCAGAGTAAACGTATTCAAAGCTTTTTTGTCCGTGAAAATTCAACAGATGAGTAAGCTGTAATTAAACGCGAAGTAAGCTGTGTCTATCACAATGTACGACACAGCATAAGTAACAGTAGTGTGAACTGTTTTCATTGTATGATTCCTAAATTGTTTTCAGACTCAAAATTGCGGAAAAACGAAATCATCTGCAATAGTTTCTAGCGTATTAGGTCCGGAATCGGAAAGGAGATTAAGAGATAAACTTCAAAATGCACCACACTTTAGCGTAGCTTCAGATGCATCTAACAAAGGTATGCACAATAATGATTTTAATGAGATATTTTTAAGATAATAATTTTATTCAACACGTATCAATTTGCTATTGATATTTAAGCATATTAGGTAGTTTTGATAGAATTTAATCTTGCTACTAGGTAACATTAAAATGTATCCTTATGGTGTGCAATATTTTGACCAGAAGGACGGCATTTCTTTTGGACTTCTTGATTTCTACGAAGATCCTAAAGAAAGAAGTTGTGATATCTTTGATCAAATCAAAACCATAACAATTAAAAATGGACTTAGTTCTGGCCAAATTTCATCGTACAGTGCAGACAATGCAAACGTCAACTATAGGGCTCACAACTCCGTATATCAGAAACTTCAAATCGAGAATGTTTCGATTGTAGCTGCTAATTGCAACTGTTATGCAATTAATAACGCCATTAAATACTCCTGGTGCTTTTTTTATGATATTCAAGCTCTTGTCGATATTGTTTATGCTGAATTCAGTTCATCTGCAGCAAACTGCGAACTACTTAAAGAATTTTGTGAATTTTCTGAGTAGGAATATCATAAAATTCTACGTGACGTTCCAACACGGTGGTTATCATTACTGCCAGCTATAGATCCACTTCTGTTGGTGTGGCCTGCTCTTAAGTCCTACGTTCTTTCCCAAGGAAAAACTGCGTGCCCTCAAACAATTTGGAATTTTGTTGTTGTTGATGCAGATGATGTTACTGGAGAGGGCTTGCCCGAGTGCTACCTTTACTTTCTTCATAATGTTATGCAAGCTACCCAAAAATCAATTCTCCAACTAGAATTTGAAAGCTGCACTTCTACAGAGATCTACGATATTAGGACATCGTTTTTATCAAGTATTGAAAACCGGAAGAAAGATCAATTTTACAGAAGCAAAGCCTTATCAATTTTAAAAACTCTTACACGGGCACAAGCTAGTAAATTTAAGAAAAAAACAGACACTTTTTTTCAATTTGTAATTGACTATGTAAAACAATATTTCGATTTCTCTGAAAATTCAGTTTTCAAATTATTTGGAATATTATCTTTAAAAGATTCCAATTTTACAATTTCTTACGACCAACTAGTTAACCTGGCAACTCGTTTTACCATAAATGTTAATGCCGATCAGCTCTATGCAGACTTTTCTGACCTTCGTTCAAACTACCAGGACTTAACTGTTTGTGCTTCTGTTGAGGAAAAGGGGCTAAAATTTTTCAAAAGCAACGAAGCCCTCGAATTATTCAAAATAGTATCTTTTGTACTTTCTATTTTTGTAAGTAATGCTTATGCCGAGCGAGTGTTTAGTATTATGAAGACTGCCTGGAGAGATGACAGAAATTGCTTGGGCCGTGAGCAGCTAAAAGCTGAACTACAGATACGACTTAACTTTAAGTTTTCCTGTCTTGAGTTTTTTTACTTTCTTGGTCTTCCTGAAAACCATCAGTTACTAAAAAGTGCCCGAAGCTCACAAAAATACAGTCATCATCAATCCTTAAGATTACAAAATACGTAAATGTACAATATTATTACAATTTTGGCTCTATTCTATTATTAAATTGAATTAAATATTTAGTGTTGATGGTTTGAAAGTCGCTTTGGTACGTTTAAGTCACGATTTCATGTCATACGTTCACTTAGTTACATGAAATGAAAAAAAAATTACCCAACCCCCACCTGTCTGGGGAAATGTCCCAAAATTAGGCAATTAAAATGTGGCAGCCCTAGAAACAAGTGATAAAACTTAGAGTTCATAGTGACCAATAAAACAGCGGAAGCAAATCAATCACTAAAATCGCTGCGAAGTGCACATTCAAATACCAATTGTTTTATTTTACTAAGATCCTATTGCAACAATATTATTTTCTCGATAATATATCACTAAACATTTTTTAATTATACTCAGATATCCAACTTAGGATACACAGCATATTCTGTAAAAAGCTAAACTTATCATATTGGGGTTGTAACGGCCATGGCCATAACACAACTTGATGAATAAAATCTATCGATCTACATACACGTACACACATACATACATATAAACATAAATGACGTCATACAAATTTTACCTTTTTAGAGAACCCTACTGTCATTAGTTCAGAAACGTTGACATATATCCCTAACATAGGATTTTACTAGTATGCATTCAGGGATAGTCCATAAATGATGGCATAAAATTTTTACAATTTTAGGAACCCCCACTGTCATTAGTTCAGAAATTAGGTTGACATATATCCTTAACATAAGATTTTGCTAGTATGCATTTATAGATCGTCCATACATGATGGCATAAAAATGTTACCATTTTAGGGACCCCTACTGTCATTAGTTCAGAAATTAGGTTGACGTATATTCTTAACATAGGATTTTACGTGGGTACATCTGGGCTCGTGGTTCTAGGAGCATGTTCAGATACGAGTTATCGATAAGTAAAAAGCATATGTAGCTGTACGTTTTAGTGTACTCACGGGTTGAACTTCCTGCTGTCTTTTCGTATACGCTGATAGGAAAGGAATTGAAGGAATAGGGCTGGATAGATCAGACCAGTAAAAGCGATTGCAAGGCTGAGTGAGTACGGTGATCAGTGAGTGGGGTGAGCTCTAACGGGCAATAACGTCACTCGATGACTGAGCTGGCTCTTAATGGTATATTTAAAATACCTGCTCAATGTCTGGTGTGTCAGCAGCGCCGATCTGATCGCTATATCCTGATTCATATACTTGACATAGCAAGTACCGAAAGTCGTCCTATTGGGTAGTTCTTCCCATTAGGTACGGGAACCAAGGTGTAGAGTGACATAGAGGGTTTCTCTGGCTCTGACTTGACACAAAATTGAGATTAATTCATACTCTGCTTCACTACGGCCTTGTAAAACAAACAGAAACTCATATTTCCTTACCAAAGTCTCAAACAGCGCGAAATTTAAGTCTGATATTAATAGGTATAACTTCCCAAGTAAGTAAAGTATAATTTACAAGTCAGCGAAATCCATGAATACACTCAGACTAGTCTGTATGGTGTATCTCAGGAGAGTAAGCTGTAAAAGTAAATTGTTGTGTAGTGTGCATAGGCTGTGGCCTGAAAGCACGATACTACTAACATACATACAAAAATTCTTAAGATTTTACTATTATGACTGCAGGGATCGTCGATAAATGACATACAAATCTTACTATTTTAGCGATACCTACTGTCATTAGTTCAGAAATTAGGTTGACATATATCCTTAACATAGGATTTTGCTAGTATGCATTTAGAGATCGTCCATAAATGACGTCATACAAATCCTACAATTCTGGGAACCTTACTGTTATTAGTTCAGAATTTAGGTTGACATATATTTTTAACATACAATTTTACCAGTATGAATTTAGAGATTGTTTATAACTGATAGCATACAAATGTTACCATTATCGGGACCACCACTGTCATTAATTTAGAAATTAGGTTGACATATATCCTTAACATAGGATTTAACTTGTATGGATGCAGGGATCGTCTATAAATGACGTCATACAAATCTTACTATTTTACGGATTCCAACTGTCGTTAGTTCAGAAATTATGTTGACATATATCCCTAACATAGGATTTTGCTAGTATACATAAAGAGATTGTTTATAAATGACTTAAATATTACTAAATAAAGTACCACTCCTGTAATTAGTTTTAAAATTAGGTAAACGGGTGGGTACCCATAATATAGAATGCTTCCAGTATTCTTACTTGGGTCGTTAATAATTGACGTTATCTAAATATTATCATTTAACAATCCCCCCGTTATTAGTTGCGACTTAACTGAATTATAAATTCAAGAAGATGAAAGTTGAAGTGGAGTTAGGCGCTTTCGTATTTTAACTGTTGCCATGATAGGGTTCTACTCCTTTATTAAAGTAAATAATCGCTGCAAGCTCAGCATCTACTTCGGGCCCCCGGTCGACAAATTTGGCGCTTCGAGCCGGATTTTTTCCTTCCACCCCACCCGCGTACTAAAACACTCACGCACTCTTACAGACATAGGCATTATTATGGAATACGCGGTAATTTAACTACTGTATAAAAGTTCTTTTAAACTTAAATAATATAATGTTATGTAAAACTAAACTTTATTTTTAGTAATTTTTTTAATTTCATTTTTAATAAAAATGGTAATACTTTTTCAATATTTCCGTTTATGCATTTTATACATTTATGTAATTAAAGAAGTTTTAATGGCATGATATATTGTAAAATTCAATAAAATATTGTTTTTGTACTGGCACTTCTCGTACCAGCACCACTTGTGCTAACATGGGAACCTTCCCAACTTGAAACTACAGAATGAAGCGAAACTACCCGGAACGTATACTACCCATGTAAGTGACCTCTGCGTGTATAGTCGCTGGACTGCAAAATCCGTTGTTCAGCCGCAATCGCGCGCGCAAATTCAAAAATATCGATTTTTTTGAATTTCACCGCGCTCTAGCTCCCACAGTTTTTGTCCAATTTTCATAAAATTTGAAATACAACATCTTTGTATGTTTATCTAAAAAGTAATTTCAGGATTTTTGAAAATTCGAAAATTTTAATTTTTTTCGAAAATGTTTAAAAAATGTGTATTTTTGAGGCCCAGAGCTTCAACTATTTTTTTTAGAAAAAATTAAAATATTCGAATTTTCAAAAATCCTGAAATTACTTTTTAGATAAACATACAAAGATGTCGTATTTCAAATTTTATGAAAATTGGACAAAAACTGTGGGAGCTAGAGCGCGGTGAAATTCAAAAAAATCGATATTTTTGAATTTGCGCGCGCGATTGCAACCGAACAACGAATTTTGCAGTCCAACGACTATACACGCAGAGGTCACTCACATAGGTAATATATGTTCCGGGTAGTTTCGCTTCATTCTGTAGTTTCAAGTTGGGAAGGTTCCCATGTAAGCCATTTTCTACCTCTGTAACTGTTACTAAAACCACCAGAATCAGTAAATCTCAATGCTGTACTACTGTCACGTAGGCTAACAACGTAGAATAATATATCATAATAATAAAAAAGATATTTGATTCAACAACAATCGGCAAAATTTGTACTAGCGCAACTCATGCCGGCGCTCAACTTAAATAGCCCAATCGTACCGGAATTGCTCCATTCGTTACAACTCGATACGGAACCTCTTTTACCTACCTACTTGTGCCTGTGCTTATGTTACCAAGCCAACTTCTACCAGCACCACTCGTACCCCACCCACTGCTGTTATCAACACTGGTATCAAGCTCACTCGTACCAGCGTTATTTTCACCAAGCCTACTCCAAACAGCAGCACATGAACATGCCTTACTGGTTTTAGCAAAATTATTAAATAGCATGTTTTCACTAGCGCTAACTGCTTCGATTTTATGTTAGTCCTATAAACACATTGTTACTCGGACATTATTCTTGTTCTTTTTTATAATCATTCTTGTTGTATACCATTAATTTAATAATATTTATATATTAAATTACTGTCATAACCTTTTGCCTTATGTGCTTAATTTTTAAATCATTCTTGTTGGAGAGGCTATTTATAAAATTAGTTATTAGTAGCAAAAGTTTTTTCATTAACTTCAAAATCTTGTGTTTCAATCCACATTGGTATATGCTCATAATTGTTATCTAAGTATGTTTTGTAGTCATTAAATATGTAACTTTTACTAGTCTTTAGATTTTCTAAAACTCATAAAACGTTGATGTTTTTATTTTTATTATATTTGGCTTCTCAAATATAACATTTTATGAAATTAAAAACGTGTTTTTCTTCAAAACACAATGTTTAATATAAAATTGCTTTGTTTTACAAGTTTGGGATTTTTTAAACCTTTTAAATTGTTTTTTTAAATGATTACAGAAAAATGCACAAAGATTATAGAGACAAAGTTACCTTTAATTTTTAGTATGTAGAACCCGGCGATGAATAAACGTAGTATTTTCAATGTGTTGCCCTTTAAATTTAGACACAGTACGTAGTCTTTGTTTCCGTGATTCAAGTGCTTCTCGACACTTTTCAGGAGTGAATTTGTTCCACTTATCGTTTAATACTTTCCAAAGCCCTTTGAGAGTAGATGCCTTTCGTTCAAATAATGCTTGTTTTAAGCAACCAAAACTAAAACCGTCCATGGAACTTACATTGGGTGATTTAACGGGAATTTCGGAATTCAGAATTAATTTTATTCCGAGTGTTTCTTTAAAGTCTTTAGAATATCACTGGGTTTCCCGGGCAATGTGTGAACTTGCCATGTCATGATGCACATAGACCTTGTCGGTGTCCTCTCCGTAAAGTCTTGGGACATATATATATATATATATAATTTATTCATCTAGTTGTTAATTGGCCGCAGCCCTTACAACCCCTTCATTTTACATTTAATAGCATTGTGTTTAGAGCAAAAAAGTGAGTCCTTGCTTGGATCACTGTTCGATGATTAATATATGATTTTTTAAACCTTAAAAAGTAAAAGTCACAAAACAGTTGTGTACAAACATGGATATTGTGCTTTAAATAAATAATTTACATATGGTCAAAAATATTAAATATTGTGTGTGAGTTGAGGTGTGCAGTCTGTCTGTATTCTGAAGCCGAAAACAAAACGCATCAAAAACGCTTCCGAGTTCCATAGAAAACGCTTCCGAGTTTCCTCGAAAACGCTTCCGAGTTTCCCCGAAAACGCTTCCGAGTTTCCTCGAAAACGCTTCCGAGTTTCCTCGAAAACGCTTCCGAGTTTCCTCGAAAACGCGTCCGAATTTTGCTCGCTTTTTGGTTGGCGGTTTAGTCACTGGTGTTTGAATCTTCGGTAGCTACTTCGCTGTCTGTTATTTCACTGGTTGTTGTTTCCTTAAAATCGGGTCAAAAATGTTAAGTAGTGTGCGTGAGTTGAGGTTCACAAGTCTGTATGTATTCTGATGCCTATAATCTCTTTTCAGAATTCGTAAACTCTTCTTAGCCACGTATCTGTGCAGTTCTCGTCCTTAAAGATCTCACATATGTAATTTTATCGATTAATATTTGCTAAATTTAGCTTCAGTCTTGCTCTTGGTCCGTCATATGATTTGCATTCCATCATAATATGAAAATTGTCCTCCGTATCTTTGTTAGATTCCTTACATTTTGTAGATTTTTTTGGGTTCCACCATTTGTTCACAGCCTTTAGGTAAATTTTATGCCCTCCAAACTTAATTACTGGAGACCCAAGTCTTAATTGTTGAGCTAGTTTGATTACATCCCAAGGTACGTCTTGTTTGTAGATGGTACTCATTCTTGCGTGTGTCATTATTGATTTGTAGTGTGTCAGTGATTTAGAGTTCAGCATTGATTTTACATCCTGATTTATTGAGGTCTGAATGGCTTTTCCAATTAGAGTTTTCATGTTCTTTTTTAAATACTGCTCGGATATTAATCCATATTCGGTTTCCAGTTCCAAACTGCCAAATAGTTTTTGTATCTGTAATATCCAGTTTCGTTTGGTGTCCTTTGTTTTGAGTTTATTTAATTCAAGGAAGCAATTGAAATTAAGGCTCCCCTGAGCGCTTCCAAAGATATTGTTCAACATAAATCGGATTGTGTTCTTGAAGATCGTGACTTTAAGTGCACTGGTTTCAGTTTCCAGGCGGAGTATGTAGGCAGGAGCCAAATTTATTGTGTTTAACAGGGATCTTAAGAATTTATTTTGGAATAGCTCTAATTCTTCTACGTAGTTTAAGGCCCATATTGGTGATGCATATGTTAGAATTGATTGGACTAAGGACCGAAAGAGTTTAATTTGCGATTTAATGTTGTTTGTTTTTGAGCTTCTCATTAGTAGAAATAGTTGTGTGAGTGCCTGATTAGCCTTGGACAGGAAGTGATTCTTAGCTAAATCGAATGTACCACTAAAGTGGAATGGGATACCTAGATATACGTATTCATTAACTTGTTCAATTATTTCTTTTTCCCAATAAAGTCGTGTGTGCCTTATGTCCTTATTTAGAGGCTTTCTGTGACGAAAAATTAGTGTTTTTGTCTTCCCCACGTTGACGTTTAGTGCATTTTAGTCAAAAAATGATTTAACGATATTTATCTGCTTTTGTAGTTCTCCTGGTGTAGGCGCTGTAAGGACAATGTCGTCTGCGTATAGGAGAATAAGTATTGCAACTGCTGCCCTCCGAATCCCTAGGGCCCCACTTTTATCGAGATTTTGTACTAGTTTGTCCAAATACAGTGTAAAAAAATTAGGCTATAATTTTTTTCCTTGTAGTACTCCGATCATAACTTTAATCCAGTCTGTGTATCCAAATTTGGTCCTGGCCCTGGTTTTTACGTCTTTGTAGATTTGTGTAGTGATGGCTATGAATTCCCTACTGAGCCATTTTTCTTCTAGCATTTTCCATAACTTGCTGTGCACTATGCTGTCAAACGCCTGGCTTAAGTCAATGAATAGTGTAAACAGATAGTTAAATGCTGTTTTGTCCAGTGATTTCTGAATAGTTGCCATTAATCGGAAGATATCATCCTGACATCCCATGTTTTTCCTGTATGCAGATTGGTTTTATTGTAAACAGTTTTGCAGCTGTGTTGATCAGAGACACTGGACGGTAGTTGGACAGGTTTTCTTTGTCCCCCTTTTTGTGTATAGGAATAACCGTAATTTCTTTCCACTTTCCTGGTATATGCTTTGTTGTGAGTATATTGTTAAATACTTTGGTTAATGCATCATATTGTACCATTCCTAGATTTTTCCAGATTTCATTAGGAATTTTATCGCTCCCTAGGGCTTTATTATTTGATAGCTGTTTTGCTTTTATTACTTCTGAAACTGTGATTACTTGATCAAGACCATCGTTTGGTCGGAAGTCTTCTGAATTTGAGGAAGTGTATTCCTTCGTGTCCTCTACACAGAAAAGCTTTGTAAAATGTGCTTCCCAGTCTTTGAGTGTAATATTGTTATGTATTTGTTTTATTCTTGAGGGTCTTATCATTTTGATTGCGTTCCAAAAGCTTTTAGACGTTCGTGCTTCCGTAATGTCTTTGCTAACACTTAAGTAAAACTCCGTCTTTTTTTCTTGATTGTGTGTAAGTATACCATTCGAGTGTTACTCAGATCCACAAGTTCTTTGCTTGCATCTTTGTTCGCGTTTTTTAAACTTTGCACCTTCTTTACTGCTCGGTTAAATGACGTTTTTAGATTTTTACAGCTTTTGTCAAACCAGACAGGCCCTAGATTTTGTTTTCGTGTGAATGGAATATTTTTGTTCATTGAGAGTTGATTTGTAACTTGTTTAATATTTGTTATAATTTCATTGTATGTACGGGTCGAAGTAATTGCTAATTTGTTCAGCTTCGTTACAAATTCGGTAGATTTATTGTTGTTTCATTGAATTCTGGGATATGTTTTCAATGCAAATATCTCCTTGCTATCTGTTTGTGTTTGTACTATTATATATGCATAATCTGAATGCGGGTCATAGTTTACACTAAAGTTACTAATTGCAGGGGCTGTAGCATTTGTTGTTATGCAAAGGTCAACTTGACTGCTGCCTGGTAAGTTACTGCTCCATTTGGATCTGCCTGTGTTCTCCCATTTATAATAATTAGTTTTTCTGATTTAATACACTTTGATAATTCATCTTTCTTTTTGTTCTTGTTTGTTTTACTTGTATTCCAGATTGCAGTTAGATATTTTGTGTTCCGTATGTCTCTAATCACATCGCAGTCGATTGATCCACATCGGGCATTTAAGTCTCCTATTAATATGCCCTTTCTTCCCAATTTGTCTATAAGTGGTAGTACATTATCCTTAAATTCAAGTAGAGGAGAAATGTATGCTAGGATAACTACATTTTGTACTTTTAGATGATACTATGCAATAGTATTCAAACTTTAGTATTTCCCATTCATTCGCTATCTGTTTTAGTATTCCTGTTATGTATCCAGCACTCGCTCTTCCGAATTGGGATTTCTTGGTAGCATGTTGTTGGTATATTATGTAATGTTCGCTAATTTCGTCTTTCATACGTAATTCGTTCCTCAACCAGGTTTCGGCCAGGCAGAAGATACCCGGTTTGTGTTTCAGAATAATTGATAATTTTTGGTCTACATTTGTACACAGACCATTTACGTTCCAAAATAATATTGATTTTATGTTCCGTATTGCATTGTTCAAAATAGATTGTTTTTTACGTGAGTTTGTGAAATAACTGTAGTCATGTTGTAAATCGTTTACTTGCGAGCTTGCGCTCTTGTCAGTTTTAGTTAGAAAATTATTTACATTTCCGAGTTTGTGGGGTTGTAAGGGCTTGCCATTTTCCTATGCGACCGAATTCGATGCTGACTCGGAATGATCAGCCATCTCCACATCCTCTTCTTGGCCCCTGTTATTCTTTTCATTGGTTGCGCTCGACTGCTGGTCCCTCGTTTTTTGCAATCTTGCTTCATGTTTTTCTTTTTGGATTTTGAACGGCAAATCTTTGTTAATAAAAATTTTCTTATAGTCATTAGAGGTTTTCAGTTTGAGTTTTGCAGTTGCTACAGCCAATGTGTCCTTATGTTTCACAAACGTCACTAAAATTGGTCGTGTCCTTCCTGCTGTCTTCTTTCCTACTCGTTTTGTTGTATCAACTTCAATGTCGCTGAGTCCCAGTTGTCCAATAATTTTGTGCACTTCCCTCACTCTACTCTGCCATGTTTCATGTTCTTGTTCCTTTATTCCAAAGAAAAGCAAGTTTTTCTTCCTACACTCAAGTTGGAGCATTAGTACTTCTTTATTAAGGTACTTGATTTCTTCTTGAAGTTTTGAGTTCTCAGTCTTAAGTACAGATACTTCATTTTCCAATATTTCTGTCTTGCTATGCAGGCTGCTGAGCTTTTCTAACTTGTTAAAAATTTTCTTGTTGTCAGTCTTCATTTGTGAGTACATGAACGCTAGTGTCACTTCCCTGTCAGGTACTTCAACGTCATCTTCATCATCACTACCGGATTCAGTGTATTCGTCTTCTCCTCGGAGTCGTTTAGCCGAAGGTTTATCTTGGTTAGTTCCCATGTCAGATTTGGCATGCTTTGGAGAGTGACTCACGACCATAGCTTGCAAGAAAATAATAATAACAATCTCCTCAGTATCTCAGTTGGTATTAGCTTATATCTATTTCTAATTATATCATTTATTTATGTAAGTTACTTAGTAAAAACTGTTAACATGCCTTATCTTGTGCCCGGTACCCAATTTACACCTTTGATATGCCAAATTGAATTATTTAGGAACCAAATCCTCTATCGGGCCGGGCTGGGTTGCTTCGAATTCCTTTCTTAGTTGCCTAAGTTTTGTCTGCGATTCCAGTTCAGTTTTGTTTACTACAAGTGCACTGTTTGAATCAGTTACTTTAGTAAATTCTAACTCTTTGTACTGTTGTTTTTAATTCTCTGTCTTTCTGATGGTAAGGTTTTAAAAGTTAATTGGTATTTTTTGGTTTATTTCCGTTATAAAACAATTTTTAATTGTTAGTTTTCGAAAGTTAGGTGATTTGTACGTGGCGCCAACCAAGGATACAAGTCTTGGGACATGAAATTCCAGTATAGGTTTAAAAACCTTGTCCACATAGTACTCTTAGTTTAACTTGACCTTTGGTGGGACTTTAATAAGTGGCAGCACTCCACGACCCGTCATTGCACTAACAACCATTATCTTGTCACTGAATTTTTCTTTCTTATTCACCACTAGATTAGCATCTCATTCTTTATCCTTAGTATGGAAAAATCTCCTCTCCTCATAACGGTCCTGAACGTGAAAAAATGCCTCGTCAAGAGTTACAGCAAATTTGGACTTACTAGCTGCAAGATGGTCTTCATATAGCTTCCGGGCGTTATTTTTTTGGACTTGTTTGTGATTATCAGACAACCGATGCGCACGCGTCTATTTTTGAATAGTTTTACTTATATTTAATTTTATTATTCGGCTTCCAGTAGTACGAGATACTCCTACTTGCTTTGCCATAGCACGTTAAGATAACAGGTTGACATTAGAAGACATTCGGTCAACTTTTTTATGATACCTAGATTTACAACTTTACGAGGAAACACGTTTGAGGGCCGAGGATGAAAGGGAAAAAATGCGAACTGTTAATTTTTTCTACTTTCAAGGGGAAATTGTATTTTATGCTAGGGGAAACGGCCGATGTGCTGAAAACCCAAAAACAATAAATACAAGATTTCCTTAATGGCAAATATGAGAGGAATGAGCGATGGGGAATGATACGTAATTAAGACCTCGTCTTACTACTTACTTACTTAAATGGGCGGGTGAGTTGGTGAGCAAAATAAATATCCGTATGCCAATAATCGAATGAACTTATTATTATATCATGCACTACATATATAAGTAAGTACACAATGCAATAAATAGAACGTAGGTAAAAGATTAAATTATGTGAATTTAAATTAATTTACGTTTACGATTTATTCAATGAAATGAAAGTGGGAATTATTTTCCTCGAAACAAAATGAACCTAATAAAATGATACGAATACTTTTAATGTTGAAACGAAAACAAACGGAAAAGCTATAGAATGATATTATAACGAATTCTTCCAATTGATTTTATATATTATAATAATTAAGATACGATACCGGAATTTACGCACGTACTTTTGGTCAGAGGGTCGGCTGGGTCATCTACGGATTTGTCACTGATTTCTAATACGGCTAATAAGCTACAATCAAATAATTATGATTCTAACTTTAAAGATATTATACTTTCAAAAAGAATAAATCAAACGTGATTTATAAAAGAATTACGAGTTACGAAAAAGACACAAAATAGAGTCAGAGATATTTTGGTTCAAAATACGAAAGTTACAAAAGCTACGAACGAAATATCGAGAGTACAATTTAGAAGTTGTTAAGGATCGAATGGCGAAAGACTGACTGACTAGGATTTTACGAATCTCAGCTTGAGGAAGGCTCGTCTGAGAGCGTCCTTCTTTTGTTTAAATCTATCCTACGGTCTGGAATAGAAAATCTACTGTCTGGGATTTTCTTCCCTCGCTCTTATAATCTCTGACCATCAGTCACGTGAGAATTCGGTACCTTTCTCGAGTACTGCTGCATCTTCTTTCCAAGGAGCTCAAGTATTTCCTTTTCAAAATCCTCGCCCTGGTATCGACGTCCGCGCTCGATTGCCAAAATAACGAATCTGGAAATGATAATGCTTTGCTGAAAAGAAACTTGATGTGAAAGAAAAGCACACAATTAATTTACTTTCCCTACGATCACTTTATTTGCAAAAATATCTTTATGATCCATCGATACATGAGATCATTACGATTACGAAAACAAAATGAATTTTAATAAAGGGCTGAGGTTTTTATTTTTTTAATATCACGATTACCTCACCACTTAATAAACATCAAAATAATTAATAGTGTATTACGTATAAAGGTCTTCTCTCTCGGAGATCATCATTACTTCGATTAAGTTAATGATAGGAATATGTGAATACGATTGACTGTCGTTTCCCGCTGATGGGAACGAAATACATGAAACGTCAAATTTTATTCAACACGGCTAAACTATTGAACGTCAATCATAAATAGGTCAACATTAATAAATACTACAGTCAAGAAATGCAAGTATTACGCAAACGTTCTAGTACAAAATATAAAATGACTAAAGCTACTGTCAAAACGAAATATAAGTACCTAAAACGGCACACCAAACGTCACTAAACGACAAAGTACCTATAGTACATAACAACTAATGGTGAATAAATACATAAACGAAATTTTTACGTCAGCCTCACAACAGAAGGTTGTAAGCGAAAAGAAAACGACAAATTTTCTACAAACGAGTCAAGATATGCCTGCCGCTGGAGACATTTACAATTTTATCGAACTTTGCGACTGGACGACGTGGCGGCCAAGTCGGCTTCAGAGGAGGATAAATCGGCTCTGGGGAAGGACAAAGTTCGACCTCGGTTTGAGTGCTTCCCATTTCTACCATATAAATTTTATAGCTAATCGGATCCTCCGGCAAATCATCCTCACGTTCACGCTTAACCTGGGGACTTCCAACTGGCTTTGTAAGGACAAATCGGTGGTACGGCCTAGTGTGGAGTTCGACCGCACGCATTTGGATTTTTGTGTAACGCAATACATCCTCATAAGTGTACCGCTTGTCGTGCTTAAAGAAAATCGTCTTTTCTCCGTTTGAATTTTCGAATTCGCTCCAACTCTTGGGGAATCAGGAATGAGCTTCTTCGTCAAACTGATCTTCAGCGTGAAGCATATTCTCAGGTACGATTTCCATTGGACCTTCGTTGTCAGAATCGTCCTTATTATATTGGGGAGGATTTCTGTAATCTAATACAAATAAAATACTCACAAATATTAACATCCTACTTTCCATATAATACATACGTTCACAAAAATTAATATTTATTCTTTTCTACGTGCAATGTTAAGCGTTTACCAGAGAAATTGCTTTTCTCGGGGTCCATCACGAAGACTGCTTCGACTACAGATTCTACATTCGGATCGTTTTCCATCTGGGTGCAGAAAAAGGGGGAAAGGAAATTAAAAAAAATGAAAATAAAAAGTAAAAACTTTCCCATTATATTTCCTGGACACAGAACGGTAAAACATTAAACCAACTTTCGTTTTGTGCTTTATATATCTACAGTCAATTTTACGTTACGAAAATATTTTGTCAAAGTTAAGTTATTACTTTAAAGCAAAAGTGCAAAGTCATCAAAGTGCAATAATGAATATATAAATGTGTATTAATGAATAATTTATAATTTATAACTTCGTAGAAACTACGTTCGTATATACATGGATTTTATGCGGTGGAAATTTCTAATTGTGGTTGGGACAATTTCTATACAAGTGCGGTCCCTGACATGACCAACACAACTTTACGTTCGGAGAAAACGGTTGGAGCCGCTGAGTACGTTTAACGGGACACTCGTCGAAGACGTGTCGAAGATTTTCTCGGAGTCCTCTGTTAATGCAGACGGGACATTCGCGGATTTTTGGTACGCTCAATTTTGGTACGTATTCTTCAGCTACTTTTTCAGCCGGTTTTTCTTTGATCGAAGCGGCTTCTAAGAATTTTATCGCTCTTTCTTCGTCTTCAATTTTTTTGTGGATTTCTGCAAAGGTTTGCCGAAGAACATCCAACGCAGTTTGACGCTTTTGCTGATCCTCGCCCAATTTTGGATCCTGGTCTTCCATCATTTTCTCGTCGGGACTATCGGGAGCCTCCAAACTTACAACTTTCACTGGACTATCTTCGTCGACGTCCATCAGGAGTAGATTTTCATCCTCGCCCGGATTTATGATCACGTCATCATCATCGCTCGCCATTAGCAAATCGTCTTCGCTAATATGTGACATCTTATTTGCACGCATAATTAATTCAACCCTTTATGATTAGTTATATACATAATATGTTCCTTCGATTTCGGCACTAGTCTACATCTTCTACGCTACGTTCGTCTACGCTACTCTCTTCTGCAGGACTACTTGCACTAAAAATATTATTTTGAACTTTGATCATTAAGTCCATGAATTTTTCAAAGTCACGATTACGATCAGTTTGCAGAATTTTTAATTTTCGAAGGTCGTAAACTGACGGATCTAAATTTTTGTTCCAAACTCTTGGACGCAGTCCTCGTCTTGGTTCTGCAGGGACGGGAACAGGGATTTGAGATCTGAGTGTTCCAGTATCGTTCGGATTTTCGGTGCCTACGGACTCGACATTCGTGGGACTCTGTAAATTACCTTGTATAGTATTAGTATTACTCGGAGACGGAGTCGCGGTTTTCGGAGTTTTCGTTTTTGAGGGGGTACAAATTTTAGGTGGAGATGGCGAATAAGGAGTTTCTTGGGCGCAGTCGAAGCGATCCCAAATGCTACATGTCCTGTTTCTGGGACTTACGTTCGAATTTTCCTGACGTGTCGCGGCAGACACAGAACTACTCCCTTCTCCCCCCTGTGGGTTTGGAGACGGGCGAGTTTCGGGACTCTCAATAATTGTTTGACCGTACCAAGAGTGATGGGAGTTGTCAGTACTGACATCGTCTTCCAGCTCGGGGCAAGAATCATCACTCTCATCCGATAATAAATCGTAGGGCGGAGCACTGGGCGGGAGCTCACGGTGAGCGGTCGCACTGGCATTGTATATTCCTCGAGGAACAACATCCGGAAAAACATTTGTACCATCCTCACGGGGTGGTTCGGTAGGGTCGATAGTAGGCTCTATAAAGAAAACATGATCTGCCTGAGTAGGCTTAAATAAATTAAGCCATTCCATATTTTCATCTACTTCAATTCGAGTTTCGGAGGCGATTTCGGCTACTTCGGGAATGTATGGAATCAAGTTGTGTCCATGTACCATTTCTACTTCAGTAGGTTTGTCAATAGAATTCAGATCGAATTCTGCGGGACACAAAAAATACACATGTTCATTTTCAATGAGACTGTATACTTTGTACGGCCCTGAGTATCGGACCATGAACTTGCTCGGAGTTCCTGTCTTGCGAGTATAATTACGTCTAAGTACTAAATTCCCAATATTAAAATTCATATGTGGGTGTCTACGATCAAACTCCAATTTTCGCTTAAGTTGATTTTCGCATGAGTTTTGATGCGCTTGCATTCGGTGCTTAAACAGTTCACCAATGCAGATGAGATGCCTCTCGGGGTCATCATCAGATGAGGAGCTTTCGGAAATAGCTTGTTTATACGGGTGAGTAAGTGACCTACCAAACATTAAAAAGTAGGGACTATACCCAGTACTGCTGTGTTTGGCAGCATTGTACTCGTTAGCTACGTGTGGGTGTAAAGTATCCCATGGTTCATCTGTATCAAATTTTAACTTTTTGAGGATGGAACCGAAGGTTGAATTACTACGTTCAACGAAGGCGTTACTACTGGCGTGTCTAGCTGAAGTGGCAATGCGAATAATGCCATAGTTTTCGCAAAATCTAAAATATTCGTTGGAAGTAAAACAAGATCCATTATCGGAGACAAGTGCCTGAATTTTATGCTTCTGGACGAGTGGTTTCAAACATCGTATCGTTTCGTCTGTAGTAGGGCCGGACGTAGGAAAAAGGTATAGGTATCTAGTACATTGGTCAATGCACGCGAGTATGTATTGATGTCCTTTCTGGGTGCGATTTAATGGGCCTAAATAATCGATACTAACTTTAGCGTAGGGCAATTGTGGTGTAATCATGACGTGGAGCGGGCCGGAGCGGCTCCGTCGCTTAATGAAGTGCCGTTGACAAGTGTCGCAGGAGCGACACACGTCCATAACTAATTTGTGCATTTGGAAGAACCAATATTCTTCCCGTAATGCAGCATAAATTTTCTCGTGGCCGAGGTGTGATCGTTCATGCAAGTATTTTATGGATTGTTGAGCTAGATTATCTGGGAGTACGGGTACCCATAATTTACCGAATGGTTCACCTGATAGCCGTTCAAGGATGCCGGAGTCGGGATTCAATTGAAAATTTTTCCTATATTTATTGTAACCAATGAATTTATTGTCTACGTCTTTGCGTAGGGAGAGAATAATTTTACTGATGCGTTTATCATTCATTTGAAAATGTTTCAATCGGTTGAGATCGCCTTTAATTTTATCGCAGCGCTTAATGAAATCGACATCAATAAGGGAACGAATGTGAATTGATTTGATTTCAGGTTCACTTTCGTGAGCACGGACACGGTTGTTTCTCGGAGGACGACTGAGTCCATCCGCCATTTCGTTGCATTTCCCGGCGACGTGATAAATCTTCAGGTCATACTCACTGAGTTTTAAACTCCAACGAATGAGTCGACCATTGCATTCAGAAGTATGCAAAATTGAAGTGAGTGCCGAGTGGTCCGTGTACACATGTACCTTGCGACCAAGTACGAAGTTGCGAAATTTTTGTAAACAGTAAATTATTGCGTAACACTCTTTGTCAGTCACGGACCATTTTCGTTCTGGTGTCGTGAAAGTGTGCGAAGCGAATCCAAGTGGGCGTCGAAGTTTACCTACTTTCTGAACTAGACAGCCCGCTATCTCGAATTCAGATGCATCGGTCCATAGTTCAAGCTGTGCGTTCTCGTCTGGGAACGCTAAAATCGGAGCATTAGTAATTGCAGATTTAATATTGTCGACTGCTTGACAGCAAGCAAGATCGAAAATGAAGGGCACGTCTTTCATAAGTAAATAATAGAGCGGTCGTGCTAGCCGAGAATATCCGTGAATCATGCGGCAAAAGAAGTTCGAAATCCCAATGCAACGACGGATTTCAGTCGTGGTTGTAGGATACGGGTATTCTACAATAGTTTTAATGCAATCGGCATCGATAGAAACACCTTCGACATTAACTCGGTGTCCTAAGAAAATGATGCTCGGAAATCCTATGAAACATTTTGAAGGCTTAAGCTTAATATTAGCCTGTACAAATAACCATTATAATAACTCTAAACGATGTAACATCTCGTCAAATGATTTTCCGCCAAAACCTGAGTCATCTACATATGCACCTAGCCATTTATGAATGTAGGGTTTTAAAATTTTAGACATAGCAGATTGGAATAATGCGCCACTATTAATAAAGCCAAAAGGAAGTATTTTATTACGCCAAGTACCGCAGTGGTTAATGTATGCTAGACAATTCCTACTGTCTTCGTGTACTTCGATTTGTTGGTAGGAGCTTGCCATGTCGACCTGACAGTAATGAGTGCATGCAGATAGTTTATTTATTTCGTCTACAATCGGTGGGAGGGGAACAGCTATGGGTTTCACTCTCTTATTTATTTCTCTTAGGTCGATTACTGGGCGCCATCCGTTCGCACCTTTTCCAACAACACGTTGTGGTGATACCCAGTTAGAATGACACGGCTCTATAATTTGTTTCATGAGCAGGTCATCGGTATCATCGCGACAAACGACTTTGAAGAGATTCGACATCGCAGCAGGCGGATTAATGAGGGGCGTTGGATCGAGGAGATCTACTGTCGCTAGGATAGTTTTTCCTGTCAGTGGATCTACGATTGAGGTATGGAAATTCTCGGGTTTCCAACCAAAAACTGAATAATAACGTGAAAGTAAAATTCGGACTTGTCGTTTTTCGAAAACGGACAATCCTTCGTAAATTTGAAATTTATTCCATTCGTCATCCGTAAGATCCTGGCTACCTGGAATGATGTCGGGGACTGGTTTGGTTTCGTCACCTATGGGGCATTGTTGATTGTCGATATGAACTTTGTTACTACGTACATAACATTTAGGGATCGGGCGATACGTACTGAAAATTCCCTGTTTGGGTAAAATAAAATCGTCATCAATACTTGTGGCATGGCAGTAACCAGTACCATTTTCAATATCAATTCGGTTCTCTTCAATAAGGGCACCGAATTTATTGAATAAATGAAAATTGGGCTCAACTACGATCGGTCCAGTATAATGTCGATTCGCTGTATACATGGGAATTTTCGTCAATTCGCCTACATTTAATTGTCCGGGATGAGTCGTAAATAGTCGTAATTTAAATTTTGGCAGCTCGGCTTCGGCCGTGCTGGACATAATAGAGGTGTCAATACTACGTACAGCCTCATCAAAGGAACTTGTAGTTTCAAGTTCGGGGCGAATCGTATTAACACCTCCAATTTGTGTGGGTGTTCTATGGTCAGGCGTGACTACGGGCTTAAAGGGTAAATTCAACGTATTTAATATTTCGGATAAATAGTCAACAGTAATTTTTCCTACGGCGGATGCAACAGCGTTAGTGAGTAAATCAGGTATAGGCAAGGTTGGTGGAATATTTCTTCCTGAATTGATGTCATTAATATAAGCCATGAATGATGCAATTTCCGATTTATTTGCCTCAGTAGGTTGTATTTTACGTAAACGGTCAACTCTACGATTATTGGGTAAAATGGGGTCTGGAGCAGAATTTTGGTAAAATTTCGGTTTATCTGCAATATATTGATTCGCAGTCGTGAACTTTACTACACCTAATCTACAGTGAACTATCGCATCGTACGTAGTCATTAAGTCCATCCCAAATACAACGTCATTACTGGGGGAATCGATTACGAAGAATCCCCATAAAATCCATTCGTCTAGTTCAGGAATATGGAAACGGAGAAATATGAATTTGTCCACGAAATACGGTGTACCCGTATCAATCGATAAAACAGCCTGAATGGGGCGACATGGTTAGATTAATTCTGTCATGCCAAGGCATGAAACAGCGAATGGACTGATTGAGCTGATAGAGGCTCCGGTGTCAGTGAGAACATTAATGTTCAACCCTTTTCCAGTCATATGCTGAAATGTGAAATCTCGTTTGGTTTCTTTACCTAAAAGTCGGTTCGATCGAATGAGGTGGACCTCGTTGGTGTCCGGGAATTCAAATAAAGATTCGGGTACGATGCAGTTGGAAGGGTTCCTACTATCCGTCATAGCGTGTCCCTGTAATTTGCGAAAAGCAATGTCATTCTGTATTGTCTCGTAAGTAAGTACTGCTGGGTCAGTAGGTACACGTAAGTTAAACATTCGCATGTACATGTTATTATTGTTGGGCTGATTATGGGCCATACGGTCACGAACTTGATTTATATGTGGCACTACGTCAGTATCATTATCTACTGGCGTAATGATCGTATTGTTATTGTGTGAATTATTGTTTGCTAAATACGGCGAAAATAATTGGAATAAACGAGCAAATTCCTGTTGGGTAGGCATGCCTACGTTTTGTTGTCCTTGATTCGTATTATTAATGTAACCAGAATTGCGATTTTGGTTGTTATTGTAGGAGCGCCTACTATCATAATTGTTTCGATTGTTATAATTATTATTATTACGGTTAGAGTTGTTATAGTTATTGGAGTTTGAATTATTTCCTCCCGATCGATACCGTTTCCAACCACTCGCCTCTGGTGGTACTGGAATTTTGTTTTCGTCCATAAACAGCCAACACTTCCATACACTATGGCGTGGGCTTTGACAACGAAAACAAGTCGGCCTCCCGTCTGGAGTAACACAAGAAGCTTTGTGTTCGGCCGAAAAACTGTTCGTAAATTGGACGTCAGTATATTTGTTAGGATTCGTACGATTAGAATTATAATTATTATTACCACGATTATTAGTATTTCGGTTTGTATTATGATTGGGATGCCCCGAAAAAGTTGCAGCATTGTTAATGTCCGGTGCATTGACTATTTTATTGCTACGGGCAAAAGCAGGCTTTTGAGCCAACGTGTCATATGAGTAAGTCTGTTTGACTTGCTGTAGTTTCTTGGAATTTAAATCGATGATTCGATTAAATGTTTTCGTCATATTGTCGATCGAAGCGCATGACATAACTTTGTCGGCGAGGAGATCCGGAAGTCCCTCAATTAGTAACTTAATTTTCGATTCTAATGGCATGTTTGGGTCGATTTGTGCCATGACTTGCATTCGCCCAGCTACATAGTCACTGCCACTCATACCAGGTTGATATAAAGTTTTAGGGCAGATCAGCTGCGGCTCGTGTCGACATATGGGCTCGGTCAAATCGTAGGACCATGGCATCCATAATGCGATTCCAAGTATTTTCGCATTCGTCTAAGTCAGATTCATCTAAAGTGGGAATATAATGAACCTTTTCAGAGTCCCACCACTTTTTCGCAGGGCCTTCCAGGAGTTGATCAAGCGACATGATGGCTTGATATGCGGTAATATTACGTCTTAATATTTCTTTCTTGTAATCGATTAACCAGTAAGCTGCTTCTCGCTCACCTCGAAAGTGACCGATAGGCTCAATGAGTTTTTGCTCATTAATCAGACGAATTTGTGTCATGTCCATTCCGCCTGAACATATTTGATAGAAGGGCTGAACGATAGCCGCAATATGTTCAGCTGTCAAATGATTCGTACTTGGGACGGAAGGAGATGTAGTAGCGTTTACTACATTATTACCACTCGGATTTGCAGCAGTAGTAGCTGCTGGACCACTTTGTCCATCTTGGCTCCCGGGCATTTTGGATGTGAAAAATTTAGATACGTTTGCAGTGGCTATTTCTATCGGTTTTAATTTTAATTGGTGTCGGCCAGTTACAGGGTTAATAATATTCGAATCGCGTTCAAAAAATAATTCTTCTAATTTACCGTCGGCTTCGAATTCGTCTACTTTTCCGGCTTTGAACAGATCGTCCACTTGCTTATGGAAAAGTTTCGCTTCGCGATTTAGACGGGTGAGGTGATCGGATTCACTTTCGCCAGGTAACCGATAAAGATCACCACCGAGACTTTCTTCGGTAGTTTCGCCGTGTAAAGAGAAAGCACTGAAATCGGAAATTTCAGCGGCGAGTGGAGATTCGGATTTAACGTCGGACTCCAAATTATGAGGATTTCGAGTTTCCTCTGTCTCTTTGTCCTTATTATCAAGAATGGGCTTCTTTGATTCAGCCAGGGTGTTAATATCTCGGAGATATTAAACTCCCAAATTTAAGAATTTAAAATGTGTATATAAGTCTTTTATGTTGTAGTTACGTTCGTTTATAAATCGACTATATTGGTATATACCTACTATTCGTAATGTCTAGTATTTAATGTGAATTCGATTTGAAATTACCTTACCAAATCGTGATTCGCAACTCGTTAATGCGATTATCTAATTTGGCTACAAAATCGTCAATAGTCGTAGAAAAGAATGGTTCCTCAGATCAATTCTGCGGCAATCCAAGTATCAACAGTTGAATTTGAAGGGGCGTCCTTAAATTCGGAAAATGAATTAACAAAGCTCGAAGGCGATTTTGGACGTAGGCGTGTGCGGTCTGTCCACGTCTGTATGTCGTAAGAAGTAAAGCTTGTTCGTCCATACGGTATTAGAGAGACATACAATAAATCGGTCTCTGGAAATTCAGAGTGTTCGTGAGGTAATATTTTAATAATACCTACAATTTGTAATATTGCACATATATTGATCGAGCAAGTAAGCGATTCAGCGTTTCGATTAAGCTGTCAATTGTCGGGCATGCGATAACACGTTGGGCAAAGCAGTCGGGCAATCCCTGGATTAATACTTGTAATTTGGCTTCGTTACCAACGTTAGGATTAATCTGTATTAATGCGTGTAGTCGATTAATTACGTATTCCTTAGCATTCATACCAGGTCGGTAGATCGTATGATGTAAATTGTTGAGGGCCATAAACAGTATTAAGAGACGAAAAGAAATGATTATGTTCGATGTAAGTTTTTGATACAGGTACCTACTTTTCTTAGGTTTTCGAAAGTACCTACTATAGTATGTATCTATTTATAATTAAATGAAATGGCATATACTTAACTAATGGTCGAGAAGCAAAAGGGAGTTCCTTCGTTTTCTCTGAATATCCCCACGGTTCGTACCTACAATGTAGTACTGCTTCAAAGCATACTACTTATTAAAGCTACTTATGACTAGGAGTTTAATTGCTTAATTTGATTAGGCTACTGTCGTATGTAAAGAATTTTCGGAGTACGTCGATAATTATTTTAAATGATGACTATTAAGCAGTTCTGTGCGCTGATTTAATCGTTATCAGCGGAAACGAAAATTCTTCCTTATTGTCTCGTTTGAGTTCAAAAGAGAGTAAGGAAATCGAACGAAGATTTCAAATTCTAGACTGGGGTCGATGTACATTAAACAAAAGAAAATCGAGACAGTCAATAATTTATCTCGAGACTGTCTGAGTTTGTAGACGAAGATAATTGTTAATGGTTATTTTATGGTAATTCGTGGCGACGGCGAGATTGGATTTTATGGTACGATTCGAAAGTTTACGATAAGGTCAAGTAAGTTCACGAATGGGCAATATGTACGTTGATATAAATCGTCGTTAGAAGCGGCGTGTTCGATGTAATATGTATTCGTTAACGATGCACGGTAAATGAAATGGCCTACGGTTGATGCGGCCCTACGATCGTATAGAAAAGAATTAGGTAAATACACGGAAAATCAAAAAGTTCGTAATTTCGTATAAAATTTATGAAACGTGATATCTTACGGGGTTAAACTTTGCATGTGAGATGACGGTTATTCGACTCGCGCAACTTCCACGTTGGATGCAATTAATTTATAAAGCGACTACGAAAGCAAGCAAAATATTTTATCGTAATATGTATAATGGTAATATGTTTCGTATAATGTATTATGTACCTTAGGTCGATTTTAATACGTTTGATTAAATCGATTAATCACGGTTTTAATGACGATTCGATGACTACGAACGGAATTGAAATGATACGGCTCCTAAAAATTTGGTTTTCGATTGAATTAGGGTTTTCTTCCCTACGATCGGATGTAAAAGATTCGAAACGATACGGATTTGGCTCTCGGTCCTTGGTCAGCAGGTTAAAATTCGGAACTTTTCCACAACGTTCAGTTACAAGGAAGTGATTACTCGGATCAGCTTCAAAATAGTCAGTTTTCTAAACTAAAGAAATAACACAATTAAATTTCAATTAGTACGAATTTCAAATGATACGATTAATTCCTTGTATTAGCCACCAGTTATGACTTTATGGTTTTGTTTTCAAACGAAATGACCTCGCACATGAATACGCAAATAAAATGACCTTCGAATTTTACAATTACGACGATTGGCGAACTAAATTTTGGTTTTAACGAATCAAAATATTTTAACGGACGAAATTTTTAATACGGTACGAACGAAATTTTAGCAGTTTATAATTCGAAAATGACAGTTACGAGAATGAAACAAACAAAAACAATGCGGTAATTGATATGACGATATTAATTGACCTCGAAAACTTTGGATTATGATTATTTTAACTTTTATGGATTGAATTACGAAAATACAGGCAACGACGTTAAGCACGAACGAAAAACTTTCAGCTTACGATTCGAAATGACGAGTTTATAGAATTGACTGAACGAAAGAGCGTATGAAAATACATATAACGAAATTGATTGACCTCGAAAAATTCGTAAATCGGATATTTTGATTCGATATTAATCCAATAAATTAAATGGTTGGTTTCTCCGGAAACCTCGATAAGCAAAACCGTGGTTGTAACGTCAGTGCCGGTAATAAATAATCCTACGCGGTTTAGGTTTACGAATTAAAGATTTGCAGACGTGCTTAGGTTTTACGATAGGTTTATAAATACGTGGCTGAATGGAGAATTCGCAAATTCTAATAATAATGACGAAACTCAGTAAGAGTACAAGATATAACGGCAAAAAGTTTTCGTTATGTAATTTGTAAAAGCCTACAAAAATATAGAAATCCAATATTGCGTTTAAAGCATCTGCAGCCAAGTGGCGAGTCACTAGGTGCATGAGAAAAGATACTAGAACTTACGGTTACAAATTCACAAGTGTAAAATGGCACTTTGAAATGGTTTCGACTTTATAAGAAATTTGTCACTTACAATAAGTAATTCGTCAACAAAATGATATAATGAGCCTACGTTCAATATCAGCTTCGCACTGTTGAACATCTACTTTCAAAATTTTAAACAACAATACGAAATTTTGAACTTTAAGTTTCGAAACTGAACTCGAATAGTCAGCAAGTTTGGCAATAAGTTTGCAATGATGAAATACTAGCGGCAGACTGGCTTGTCTTTCTGAGCCGGCAAAACTAACGGACGAGAGAAAGTGAAAGGCGTGGGTAATGCTAACTTACCACCACTATTGTCTACTTATAAAATTAACAGTTTTACAGCTTTACTATTTGGATACACGTCGGCGAGGTGTATCAAGTTACCCAATATCGTCACAAAAAAAGCGCAATGCTTTTCGTGGTACTAAATTTTATGTTACCTAATTTTTCTAGTTTTGGTTACGTATATTTATATTTTCAAAATTCTAGATTGCAAAGTAAATCTAACTTAACTATATTTAACTGAGATTTACTAGAAGCGCAGGTGCCGCGTTCAGAAAACAGCCACTTGCTACGGTTCAACGCAAGTGTCTATGCGTACAATTCTAAAATTAAATTAACTATATTTAACCGTCACTTACTGCCAACGCAAGTGTCGATTTCTGTCTTTCGGCTACGTGCTGCGCAGTTTACACACTGTTGTTTCCTATCTATTTTAATTTATAGTTTCAATATCGATGTGACTATCGTTCCTAAATTAACTTAACGAGTCGAGGGCGGGTCAAGGGGTCAGTATCAATTTACCCCGCACCTTGATTGAAAGGGAAAAAATGCGAACTGTTAACTTTTTCTACTTTCAAGGGGAAATTGTATTTTATGCTAGGGGAAACGGCCGATGTGCTGAAAACCCAAAAACAATAAATACAAGATTTCCTTAATGGCAAATATGAGAGGAATGAGCGATGGGGAATGATACGTAATTAAGACCTCGTCTTACTACTTACTTACTTAAATGGGCGGGTGAGTTGGTGAGCAAAATAAATATCCGTATGCCAATAATCGAATGAACTTATTATTATATCATGCACTACATATATAAGTAAGTACACAATGCAATAAATAGAACGTAGGTAAAAGATTAAATTATGTGAATTTAAATTAATTTACGTTTACGATTTATTCAATGAAATGAAAGTGGGAATTATTTTCCTCGAAACAAAATGAACCTAATGAAATGATACGAATACTTTTAATGTTGAAACGAAAACAAACGGAAAAGCTAAAGAATGATATTATAACGAATTCTTCCAATTGATTTTATATATTAAAATAATTAAGATACGATACCGGAATTTACGCACGTACTTTTGGTCAGAGGGTCGGCTGGGTCATCTACGGATTTGTCACTGATTTCTAATACGGCTAATAAGCTACAATCAAATAATTATGATTCTAACTTTAAAGATATTAAACTTTCGAAAATAATAAATCAAACGTGATTTATAAAAGAATTACGAGTTACGAAAAAGACACAAAATAGAGTCAGAGATATTTTGGTTCAAAATACGAAAGTTACAAAAGCTACGAACGAAATATCGAGAGTACAATTTAGAAGTTGTTAAGGATCGAATGGCGAAAGACTGACTGACTGGGATTTCACGAATCTCAGCTTGAGAAAGGCTCGTCTGAGAGCGTCCTTCTTTTGTTTAAATCTATCCTACGGTCTGGAATAGAAAATCTACTGTCTGGGATTTTCTTCCCTCGCTCTTATAATCTCTGACCATCAGTCACGTGAGAATTCAGTACCTTTCTCGAGTACTGCTGCATCTTCTTTCAAGGAGCTCAAGAATTTCCTTTTCAAGGAAACCCTACATCTGCAGCTGCACTTCATTTTCCAACAGAATTTACAACCTAATTAAAAGTGCTAATGCAAACAGGTATTCCTTCATTGTTGAGCATCGCTGCTTGTTTTATACACGGGCATTTAAGTTCGGAAAGCACCCGGATGCGGGTTTCCACTTCAGAGTCTATTTTTGGGCCCATTTTACAAGCTATCGTTACAAATTTTTGCACACGTAAGCATAAAAGCCTTGTACATAGTATTGTAAATTGCCGCGGTTCTTCTGTAATTAATTCAGTCAAAATTTAGTATTCTAGTTTGTCTGTTTAATCTCGGCGCACTCCTGTATCATAACAAATTTGATTTCAAAAATACTCTGTTACAATCCTTACAATCTCTTCAAGCCTTTTTAGTTTCATTACTACTTTTACAATTATTTTTGGTTCCATTACAAATTTTACATTTGGTTTGAATTTCATCTTCACAGGCATTCCTTCTTAGTGAGGATTTTAACAATCATGGCAATAATATGCACAGCAATAAAGAGCTGCAAATTTATAAACATAGCAATAATGATTCTTCAAATGTAATAAATGATGCCAATTTTCTGCTTTCGGTCTAATAGCACCTTTAAATGCACTATTAATTAAAGAAAATATATTTATTTTAATATCATGTGTCTAAATGGCAAGCGTAATAGTAACGCCAGTTATTAATTAATATTTACTTTCTCTCTTTTTCTATTTATTTTCCTATACAATGACTAGTATATAAACTATAAGATTTCAACTAGTCAAAAAACTTACTTACCTACTTACTAAACATCAGTCTTGCTCTTACCATGGGAAAATCACTATTTGTATCATTGATGGCTCGGTTTAGCTTTACTGCTTTACTTTTTCTATTTTTTATACGTAATTCTTTGTAGTTTTGATTGCTCTTTATATAAAAGGTTTAATAGCTAATCTTTGTTTAATTTAATCCGTCAATCTCTTACCCAATAATGCAAGTTTGTAAGTCGAGGACCCGAAACAGGTTAGTGAGGGTGACTAACTACATCGTTCTCTATGGCTCCACCGCGCAAAATTAAACCCCAGTCTCCAGAGTGAAAGGCGGGTATTCTTACCACGAAACGGATTATTCCTACCTGGATTATTTCTACCCACGACCAAACCTAGGACTTTTTCTACCCAGACTGGTCGCAGTTCCTGGGACTGACGCCGTCCTTTTTTCTTATACCTATACATTGATTATTGTAAATTACTAACATTTTAAATTACTAAATATATGCTGGGTTGGTACGAGTAACTGTACAGCCAGCGGTATATAGCTGAAAACGTAGTGAAATGTATGCAATTTAGGCAGCATTTAACAAAGTCACAAATATGTATTTTAAGCCTTATATTGCTGTCATAATAAAGTTAGAAAAATTATTTTGCTAGCAAGTCTATATTATTTAAAATAACTCAAGGTTATAATAATACAATACAAAAGTTGTGGGTATATCTTTGCGCGATGTGTAGGTTATCTATATGTACATGGGTGGGAAAATCCTCTGTTTGGTCGTGGGTAAGAAAAAACCGGGTAGGAATAATCCGGATAGGGATATTCTGGGTAGGAAAATACGAATAATCCTACAACCAAAATTATCCTAGCATAAAAATGTAACGGATAAGCCAACTACGTATCCGTTTCACTGGAACTCAAAATTTCTATTTATATTCATAATATGCTTGGAAATATTTACTACTCACTAAAATGTAATGCTACATACTTTTAATTCTTTACTTTCGTAGAAATCCAAGCAATCGAATGGTGGACATGGTGGACTTTTGATGGAATCAGTGGTATGTTTGACTTTTGAATTCTTTGCCTAAAGCTAATTCATGGACATTCACATTGATGAGTATTTTCGAATGCGGCGATTCGCGTTTGCATATAATTATATTTCTCTGCAAACAGTAAAAATTGCCCTTACGCCTGACGCAACTTAAATTTTCATGAGAGAAAATTCCCGTAAATCAGTCTAGCTCAGATAACGTTGTAAAATTTGAATTCTAGGTCAGGGGAAATCAGGCGAATTTTGTTTAAAATTATCATTATCTGGCTTGGTCAGGCAAGGTAAAATTTGTGAATCAGTTGAATCAGGCAGGCCTATAATGTAATATGACTGGTGAAACTTCAACTTATTGTAAATCTATAATTTACAACACTGTTAAGAGTTACCAGGTCTGAGACAAGCAATTCTGGGACAGAAAATCGGGAAAACGGGGTGGGTTGCACCTGCTAGTTATGATAATATTTAACAAATGACGTAGTAAACACCAAGTACTAATTTAAGCTTACATTACTGTGCGAACATGTTTTTAGGCTTAGGTCCAACAATCTCTTAAATATATGTTAGTCACAAACATTAATTTTAAAAATAAACCATGAGTAAAGCAACTTTGTTAATGTGGACACACTGCATTTTAAATTTTTGGGAATGAAATTAAAAATTAACAGTGGTATTAGTTAATTAATTGTTAGTAAAGTCGGGTTGAAAACGTTTTACGTTATTTAAATATAATTCGTTGTATCGTTCCTCTAAAATGGCATTTTATTTATTTTGTTATTCAGAAGAAAAAAACCTTTAATGTACCACGGTTATTAGAATCATTTGAACCTTGAGCTGCTCAAAATTGTAATTTTATAAGTACTGCATAAATAAAGTTCCGATAAGCAAACAAGAACGTTTTCTAACGTTGAGATAAAATACATTTAAAATCGGAGAAGTTATATTCTCACTATTTCTGTCCGAGCTATATGAAAAACAAATTTCAGCGAGAATTTAACGTTTAAGCAATCTATACTGTAGCAAAATTTCCATTAGGTACAATTCCGGGATATTTAGCGTCCCGGATGGCTCTCGTCCGGAACTCGGGACATTTTAATCGATTCCTATTCGTGAACAATTTGAGTCAATCCGGAACACCTGGCAACCCTCAACTCTGATAAACATTTGAAGTTAGTTATTTTGATGTTTTAGTTGTAGATAGGTAATGCTCTAAGCCTGCGCATAGTTAAAATTTGAGAGCTATTTCAGAGCGATGGGGTGAAAAAGTTTCCTATTATAATTGATCTCCGGCTTCCTGTTTCTCAATGTGGAATGAACGGTAAGGAAAAATCAGAGTCAATTTTTAAACGTCATCGTTAGCAGTTGTTAAGCTCAGACAAGATTTTGTACCTAATTTTAACATTGTTTGTTCTACGTCATCATAATCATTGATTTAAAAAATCCAGCGCTTCGCGCCGGATTTGTCGACCGTGGGCTGGCCCGAAGTAGATGCTAAGCTTCAACAAAGGCGCAAGACAATTTATGTTACGCTAAAAGATAATACAAGATTTGTGGAAGCTCCCCTACAATCAATAAGACATATACCAATGTTCGTAGCATGTAGTTTAATATAGCTGAAGCTTTTCTATAAATTGCACCATTGACGTTCATTATGGACAATCCCTGAATATCTGTTACGCATATAGGTAAGTACGTGACATGTAGTTAAAATAAGATGGAAACAAATTAAAAGTTGAGACTTGGGATATTAGAAACTATGGTATTTGAAAGACGTTATTATGGACGATCTCTGACCATCTATAACACATATAGGTCAGTCCGTGACATGTAGAAGAAATTTTCACGTGACATTATTTGCGCGTCACCCTTAACCTGCTTACCTTATGTGAATGCGATAGCAGCTGAGTGGGGCTGTCTGAAAGAAATTTTCGCGTAAAGTCATTTGCGCGTCACCCCTAGCCTGCTTACCTAATGTGGATGCGATAGCAGCTGGGTGGGGGTGTCTGAAAGAAATTTTCACGTGACGTCATTTGCGCGTCACCCCTAGCCTGCTTACCTAATGTTAATGCGATAGCAGCTGGGTGGGGGTGTCTAAAAGAAATTTTCACGTGACGTCATTTGCGCGTCACCCCTAACCTGCTTACCTAATTTGAATGCGACAGCAGCTGGGTGGGGCTGTTTAAAAGAAATTTTCGCCTAACGTCATTTGCGCGGTACCCCAACCCTGCTTACCTAATGTGAATGCGATAGCAGCTGGGTGGGGGTGTCTAAAAGAAATTTTTACATGACGTCATTTGCGCGTCACCCCTGCATCAGACAATCAGACTACATGTCATTGCCATTGAATACTGTAGCTGAGGTTGGCTGTACTGGGTCTGTACTTGTATTCGCCGCGCAGAGCTTCAAAATTACAGGGTATGTACATGAATTCTCTATTTGTTTACACGCATGATTCGCTTTTTTGGAAAGTTCACTTTGTTGAGTGTTGACATGGGTCCAGCTAACTGTTAATTGTAAAGAAATGGACAGTCCGATCAAATTTAAAAAAAACAATAAAGACCTGCGCGCGCGCATTTGTGATCGTTTTAAAAAAAATTGAAGGTCATAGCTTGAAAGCTGTGACCTGTAGTGTACGGCCAACAGACAGACAGACAGACAGACGGGCGGACATGACCATCACAATAGATGCTTCCTCAGCATCTAAAAACCAGATACACAGCGAAATCTCTGTGTATGGTACTTAACAGTGCCGAATAAAAAGTGAGAAATACCAAAAATATTTTAAAATTATATAGGGCAATAAATTGAATGTCGCTGTCACATGGCTATTGGAGATCTTTATAAGCCCGACACAGGAAAAGTTCGATGTATCGAAGTGCGGTTTTGTTAGAATAGCACTACATTCGTACTGCACTTTTTGAATATCAACATTGCATGGTCAGCAGGAGCTCGTCAGCTCTGGCTGACTCACATGTTAGCCATATAGATAGTTGTAATATGAGTTACACATTAGGTTGTACTAGAGAGCAAGCAGAGAAGTACCACTGACAGCAAGCGAGATACAATAAAGATCTATACGTAGTTACTTTGCGCTAAACTACGAGTGCATACTAACTGTTCAATCTTATTACCATCTCATTATCATTTGCGCATACAAATAAAACACTATTATTTGCTCGGTGTTAAGTAAGGCGCAAGGTAAGAAGATAAGATAATGAATGAGAGTGGGTAGGATACTCACCAATTAGAAGAAACCAGATTAAAACTTAATTGTACTTGAACGACGTTTCGGGATTCTTCCCTTTTTCAAGTTGCACTTTAAGACTTTAAAAGGACAACGCACTCGTCGTACTTGCAATGGCAATACTACTTATTGCGCTAAAACTTCTGTTCTTTTCAAATTATCCTATCACATCCCATTCCACTCACTCAACCGTCGTCTGGCTGGTTTGAAAAAAGTTTTAGCGCAATAAGTAGTATTGCCATTACAAGTAAAACAAATGCGTTGTCATTTTAAAGTGCAACTTGAAAAACTGAAAAATCCCGAAACGTCGTTCAAGCACAATTAGGTTTTTAATCTGGAAATTTCTTCTAATTAATTGGTGAGTATCCTACCCACTCTCATTCATTATACTATTATTTGCTCGACCTACACCTTAAAAATAGTGAAGGTGCGCGCGCTGTAACGATTTATAATATATTGAATTATATAAAAATATTAAAGTTAGTGACGTAATGATAAGTAAAAAACAATGTTAAGTGAACAGTAGGTGTAAACAGAAAGTTAATTAATAATCGTGAATTTTGAAGCTATCATGTTGTTGGTCGTAGTGAACATAGCTAAGTACGCATAAATAAAGTGAAACAGTAATAGTGAATACATCAAATATATTAACAATAAATTTATTTGTATTTTAAACTAAGTAAAAAAAACACAAAATGACAAAGAGAATTGAAGTTGTTACGAAACCGCGTTTTTCTGTGCCCTGTACGCGCTATACGTTTAAAGAAGATGAAACTTAAGGACCACTCAAAATATATTTTTCCGACAAATCTGAAACAATATTAAAGCAACAATAAAAAGCAGGTACATAGAAAAAACCACCTGAAAAAAGTAGCTGCGTATAGTCGGTCCAATGAAATGTGGGCGTTATATAAAAAGTGCAGAAATAATGTTAGGTCAAAATTGAAAACTGAAATCAGGCAGGGTAATGTCAATCTTACAACTCCTACTAATATCTGTGATTCTCTAGCAGCCGCATTTGTATTTTCAGATTTAAATAGTCAAACTGAAATTTATAACTTTAAAAACCTTCTACTACTACCTTTAGGTAGGGATTTTATAATTAATTAAGTACACTTAGGATAGCACTGCTTCCGGTTTTGATAATGATGCCCCTAAAATAATAAAATTATGCTCAGCGAGCTTTGCACCAGCTATTATAGATATTTTTATCATGCCCACAAAACTGGAAAGTTTGCCACAAATTTTAAACAGAATATAGTGCCCCCTATTCTTAAAGGCAATTCTAATACGTATCTTTGGACTTCATATTGTCAAATTTAATTTTACTTTTTTTTTCGAAATAACTAGAAGCAGTCATATCTAGTAGAATAGTTGAATTTGTTGAGGGTAATAATTTATTGTCTAGATTTCAATTTTTTTAGAAAAGGCAAGTCAATAGTTCCTGCTGTTATTCATTTATCTCAGCAAATATTTAAAGCTATGGAGGTTCACCTGCATACTGTGGTTCTATTTGTGGACCTTAAAAAAATCTTTGACATAGTAAAACACTCAATGCTGCTTAAGAAGCTTTTAAATAGGTACAATTTGCCTGTATATCGAATTTACAATTCTTTGTGATTATTTTAAAGGTTAATACTTTAGATTTAAATTAGAAACTTATATATCTACGTGATGTATTAAATTATTAAATGACAGGGGTTCGGTCCCAAAGAGACCAACGCCGCCGAGGCCTTTATAATTATGGCCTATTGCAGAAAACATACGTGATGTATGTTCAATGTTGGGGTTTCTTAAAGGAACGCATTGGTTATATTAAATTTAAATTAGTTGTTGACGACATATGTGATGTACGTAATACTCTAGCTTTGTGTGCAGATGATGTGGATCAAGTTTGTGATTAATCATCTTTAGATTTGTTAAAGCAGTAATTGGAAACTGTTGGTGTATTACAAATGAAATACAAATAAATTTTACTAAAACTGTGTACATAAATTTTAATGATCCAAGGTCTAGAAAGCATTGTAGTTTTGATGGCATGACCTGTGAAAATCAATATATACTATGATTTTATTGTCTAAATATGAAGGCGCATTCTTTGACTGTAATTTAACGTTTGACTTTCATGGTAACTGCATACCTAAGAAGATTGCTTTTAAATGTTTGCAACTACCTAAATATAAAAGATACATGGATCTCAAACTGATGGTAATCGTATTTAAATCACTACTCATCACACTTACTCGCAGCTACATTATGATGTGCCTATTTAGGCAATTGTTGGCAAGTCAGCACTAAATAAGTTTCCAAAATACGAAAGACAATTACCCTAAATTTTTAAGTCTCAAAAGTTATTTTTTTTAACTTTATATCTTGAAAGCATTTATAAAGTTATCGGCAGAAAGTTGCTAGACCCATTGATATGTCTAAGCTATATGAGATGTTTAGTTTGCTTACAGTAACTACAAGAATTGTGTATGTTATTGTATTTACCACCAGATCCTTACGTAGACAGCAAGATAAACTTGACTGCTTGCAGGAAATAACTGATACTAGAAATATTGTCTCATTGAGAAGCCATAATTGTAGTATTTTTGTTTTACAAATGTCCTGCTACCACAAATCATAGCAGTATAGGGCGGTTTCATTGTGGAAGGCGCTTTCTTTGCAAATTCGTCAGCCTTATTGTCATGATGAATTTTAAGTTTGAAGTTGGTAAATGGCTTTTGTGTAGTCGTTGGGATATTTATGTGCGGTAATTTGTATTTAATTTATAAATAATACACCTTATGTAATTTACTTACTTTAAGTTTAGAAAAAATTGAACTGTATTGAGTCATCCCTAGAAATCAGCAATTTTGCTGCAAGAATTTGACGAATAAAGCAATTACTTACTTACTTACAACAAGTGATATCTAGTGCCCAACGCTAAACCTATTTTCCAAATAGTATGTATATATGTGTGTATGTGTGTGTGTTTGTATGTATGTACCAGTATAGTCTAACTAAAACCATAACAGTTATCGAGACACTACGTTAATGTGTGCTGAGGTCTATTCAAGAGTAAACCATATTTAATAGAGACTTGGTAAATGCACAGCCTTCTTACAAAAGAAAACGATAGAAGAGAGATCAAATTAGATATACGTCAAGTACATCGACACAGCATGCAAGTGAGTAAAAGCTTGTAATGAGTATACAAATATGGTCTGCTGAACTATATTGCAACCATACTTACGTACAAACAGACAGCTGTTGGTCTGCAAGACGCACATTTATTAAACACTGTCTACGACACATTATACACGTATAAACGGCCGTATTCTGCTTTTCCTTAGGTTTTTATTTTTCAAATAGTGTAATACACGTACAGTCAAAAAGTGTTTAACGATACGAACAGAAACTAAGTAGTAGCAAATCAAAAACGTTTTTCACTCAAGTGACTCTCAGACTTTTCCGAGTGAAACATTAACACGAACAGTTAACATTAAAATGTATTACCAAACTTGACTTTACTTAAACAGAAGATTTAAAATAGTCTTACAAAGAACCAACTAGTAGTTCTAAAACAACAGAGCTATTTCTAGACGCAGAACCAGAGACGTCTCCAGAGATCGAAAAACCGTCTATCATATAACCTGAACACCGTTTAGTTGATCCTTCAGAGATTTTGTATTAAAACTGTTCTGATGAGACTCAATTACGCGTTGTCTACAGCAACAAAAAAGGAACCAACGAAGTTATGCGTGTTTTAGAAGCTGTTTTGCGAAGCCAGACGTAACATTTATATCAGTAGAACTGTTCCAACAACGCCAACAATGCAAGAAGGGCGCTAATGACGTTTTTATGAGGCTTCAGAGCGCATTTAGACCACGTTGGGCTACTTTCTTAGCAGCAATAATGTTAACAGCAAAAATACCAAATCTGTGGAGAAATGTTAAAAATTCTTCACGTGAAGCTCTAACACAGTCAAATGCGAGAACATTTCATGGGTTTGGCTGGCCGGGGCATCACTTCCAGTACACATTGTACATCAGAAAGACAACCTACGTGGCCAAGAATGAGTCAACAGTACTTGAATTGTCGATATTTTAATCCACGTCCACAGCATAATTATTGAGAAAAACATTTCAATCGTAATCATCGACCACAACAGTCAACGTGATATAGATCACAAGGATTAAACAATCAGAATGCCCTCTTCATTCGAACTTTTATTGCATGCTTGCAATAGAATAATCAAAATTTCAACACACTTTTCTTAAACGTATGCCACCACCAAATCATTCCGCTTAACAACTAAATTAGCATTTAAACATGTAAATGCAACAAGTGGGCCAATTCAAAAAATTGCAAAATTTATGCCACTGAATATCAATTAAGTTAGTACTTACAATAGTTTTAGCTCATTAAATATAGTTGAGCAGCACAAATGAATGCCGCACTAAATCTACATTACAAAACTCAAATAATTCTTTCAGCCCTTCACACAGAAAAATGGCGGACAGAAAAGGCAGACAGAAAATGTAGACAAAATTATTTAGATTCTATCATTATATAATATTATATAATATTATATAGATATTTAGATTAAGAATTTTCGAGACAAGTTCAATTGTTTTGTTAGCTAGAATGTTTTTTTTTAAATCCACTTATGCTCAAAACGTTAATAATACAGTAGTCCCTTGCTTATATGATCCTCAAAGGTAAGATAACCTAGACGATTTGATCCGTAAAATTTCATCATACATTTGGTTTTCAATTTTTTGTTTTAAGTAATTTAAGGAAAAAAGATTTAAAAGTATATATTTATTAAAAACGTTGTAGTGAATTGAGATTTTAAGGTATTCTCGGTCTGGGTTTCTTATAGTTTTATAGCAGTGACACGTTTAAATACACATTCTACTTGAAAATAAATAAAAACTTGTAATTTAATGTTAATAGCTTTGTTGTCAAATAGGTCAGCAACAAAACCTGATTCCCACATACAGACATAACTTATTTCAAGGTTATGATATTTTTGCTCTATGACAGAGGTTAGGTTTTATATGCATCGTTTAAGCATTACGCTTCTGTAGAAGAAAAATAAATTAAAAATCTGGGTCTGTACTAATCCGTTTTCCAGAAATTAACGCATTTTTATCTTGTCTTATCATTTTTGAACGTGTGACGTTCAAATTTGAACGACCAGTATTTTTGCAAAACGATCATTTTTGATCGTGAGGCGTTCAAAAATGAACGTTAACGTTCAATTTTGATCGCTTAGTGACTTCCCATAACAATTGCATACATATGCTTAAGCATACAGATTTGACTTTTCCCTTCATTATCGTTTACTAAGACAGTTCTGACAGAAGGGGGTGCAGTTGTAAAATGTGCTAAATTTAATGCTCTTTCTGCTCAGAAAGTTATTTTACTTGTCAGGATTGAAATTCGGCCGTCAGGTTCATTTTAATGATTTCCATGGTTGTTTTTTAAATTGCGCGCCCAAATGGTGAACCCCAAATGCATATTTTTAATACCTAGAAATCAATCCTATCGTCTAATATAAAAGGTTTTAGTTTCAAGATCTCTCATGGCATTTTTGGTCCATTGGGACAGAATTTACCTCCAGGCGATTTCGTACATTCAGCAACTGATTTTTGAAAACATTACCATAGCAATGATTTGGGCAACGTCAATTATGGACTGTTCCAATAATATAGTAATTTGGGTAACGTCATCGATAGACCATCCCTACAAGAGAACAAAAAATTGGGCGACGTCAATTATGGACTATGCAAATAAAGGAACGGTAGTTTGAGCGACGCCATTTAAGGACTATCCCAATGTAAGAGTATTAATTTGAGTAACGTCATTGACGGACCATCTCTATAAGAGAATAAAAGTTTGGGCGACGTCATTTATAGACCATCCCAATGAACAATTGAAAATTTGCTTGGCGTTATTTATGGAACATTCCAGGCATCGGCATCCCCCCACCTTTCTCTATAGTATTCAAGATGGCGGCGTAAATACAAATAGTGTTAGATATATCAGTACTTCCATAACTACTTCATTAGGTCTATAAATATGTATGTACGCTAATGTATATATCATTTCTTTTTGTTTGTACTCTTTAAATGAGTTTTGACATGGGTCCATTCACAATTATGTTTATAAAACTGGTTAGTTTGATTAACCCCAAGAAGTAACATAGGACTTTGCCATTGAATTTTTTGTCGGTTAAAAGTTGTACACTTTCAATGCCTTTCGACATAGGACCGTTCAACAGAAAACTGAATGGTTTGGTCAACCCCGAAATTAATATGACAATATGCCGTTGCGTTTGTAGTCGTTTATTAAGTTGTACTCTTTCAATACGTTTTGAAATAGGCCCATTCAACAGTCACTTGTAGAAAACAGGGTTGTTCGATCAACCCCATGTACAATGTGGCACTTTGTCCTTACATTTGTGGTCGTTTAAAAGCTGTTTGAAGAAAATCAGTTAAAAAATGTTACCTGTTGAGCATGGCCAACAAACAGACAGACGGACGGACATGACCATGTCGATAGATGCTTGAGCTTAGCATCCCAAAAACTACTTAAGTAGATGCCTAAACCCTTCACCGCTTGTGGCTGGTAAAGTAAAATGGGATTTTTCCATGTGTAAAATATTTTAAAATAATGAGAATGCAAAGCGTACAACTTACTTACATACAAATGAAGGTAAATATGCACGCTAATATGATTTTAACGGCGGGTTCTGTTTGAGAACAATAAAAGTTCAAAACATATTAAAGGTTTCTTTATTCAACTGCTAACTTTGAAAAAACTATTAATGCGACTTTTTCAAAAACTATACAGCTATGTGCGGGCGCTTTTATGAGCGATTAAAGGTTATTTGACGAAAATAAGGTCAAAACTGTGACTTGTAGCGTACGACCTACAGACATACGGAGAGACAGACAGATAGACAGACCAAACCATTTCAATAGATAATTATTATAAGCGAAAGCTCAGCATCTAAAAAGCTTAAATTAGGTTAACCAGGCACGATAAAAAATGTATTATGGTTTTTATTACTAACAAAGTGGTTACGGAAAGCTAATTTAAAATAATTCACAGTATAAGTCTTATTACGTTAGGTTTTATAAGTTAGGATGTAGCTCATTCTGAGCATGAACTAATATGTGCTGGCATGATTTTGTATATGTAAGTATATGCTGCCTGTGTTAATCTCATACATTACCTAATCGTCATAAGTTGAGAACGAATTTTATTAATTATTCCCAATTTTAATAATCTAAAAGCAAGCATTGTTGCACTATGATTCATTCCTTTGATTATAGAATATCTATTTGCTTTTTCCAAAACCCCTTTTTTCAAAATCTTAGCTTTATTTTTGCTGGGTCACAGTTTTCACACTGTTTTAAGTAGCTACAAGAAAAAAGTGTATTTTAGACTTAATAAAATCTAACTCGGCGTTAGTAAAAGGAACCTAAATTATTTAAAAAGAAACAACTACAGTTATAACATTCGCATTCAGCACATTGCATGCTACTGTGAACGTTAGATACACTTCAAGGTTTAAAATTACAATTTATGCAACCGAGACCCGAGACTCTAGTTTTAACATTAGCATTAACTTTCTAAAAACTTAGATTACAGTAATAAATTACTCCTAGGTACTTAATACTATTAACTTTATCATTTTTTAGTCCGTCACACAATTGTTTCATGTCATCAAACATAATGTTGCGCGCTTTGTCAAATATCATACATTTTGTATTAGTTACATTAATTTTTAACTTATTTTTATTAAAGAAGTGGACAATTTTTCTGATAGCCCTTTGCGTGTTGCTATGGAAAGGCTGTTAGGCTAGTGTCAGCAAATGAAATAATCAAGTCATTCGCATATAATGCAGATCTATTTTTAAAACTGATGTCATTGATGTACACAATAAAAGCAATTCTTCTAATATGTATGTATGTTCAATGTTCCTAACAAGTAAGATGTTAATCTTTACGGTTAATCTCATTTAGCAAGTTTCATTACGATGTTTGTAATTTGCGTGCATTTTTGGATAAGCTGCATTTAGCACACAATAGCATATTATTTAAATGAAATGGATAGAAAATACTAATTTTGACCGATTGTCAGCATTTGTAAATAATACTGCCCTACAGCAGATGTACACAGATTATTTTCCTGCAAGCGCAAGGGATGAGTAAAGGTATCTCCAAGAATCGTCTAGACCCGCCAAATCCCAAGCTCACACTCACACCCCACTAACCACAACTCTTATCGAAAGTCGTTGGAAGGTAAAGTCTGTAGTTACAAAGCAGAAAAAAGGAGATGATGATTGCATATTGCACTATATTAATAATAATAATGATTTATTGTCAGCAAAGCATACATAAAACAGACACCAGATTTTACAATCCAAAGATAGCAGATAAATACAGTAAGATTAAAAACATTTTAAGTACATAAATAATAATAACAATAATACTGATAATAATATTATTATTCAATACATTTAAAATTAGATTAAGACCTAATAACAATCTGGGCATTGGTTAACTTATGAATTTCCGAGACTAACAGATTATTAAGTTGTTTTATGATAGTTCGTACAACAGATTTTTAATATTTTTTGGTTTAACATAATACATTTTTAAAATATTTGTTTGGCCTAGTGGTAATATAGGATTTTGTTTGTGTGTTCAAGATATGCTTGTATGCTAGATGAGATCAAAGATTTACCTTATTACAAGTAAGATGACTAATTCTATCAATCATGGACGTTAATTTTACGCTAGTCAGTACATTTTTATAATTTTCAGAATTGATTTTGGATCTGGGGATTATTAAAAGGCATCGTTTTTTTAATTTTAGGATTCTATTGCTGTCAAACTAATAACCACATACTGCAATATCGTATTCAATTTAGGAGCTGTTTTTTCAGTTTTGTTAACATTATTAGTTTTTGGGTGGTAAAACCAAAATGGAGTAACTTTGGCAGAATAAAAATCTTTTCCCAGCCTTTTTAGGGTTGCAAAAACTTGAGTAGATCAATTAAGTTTAATATTTATTTAAACGCCTAGCAGCTTGCTACAGTTTTTTTGGGAATTATTACACCGTTCATAAACAGGTTGAGATAGTGACTACTTTTGTTAGTGTTGTTATTGCTGCGGTTGTCAATGATTATTACGACACCTTTGGATGTGTTTATTCTTATGTGAATTTATTAGGTTCCAATGTTAAGTTTATATATATATACCAAGATATATATAAATACACAGTGATAAGCAGTAGGTATCTGCATTATACCACCACCACATCTTTGTCTTAGACAGTAGAGCTGCCACAGATACATGTAAGATAAGCACCCGTTCACTGTGGTTCTCAACAACTACTCATCCAGCCCCCTACTCTTCCAGGCAACCAAGAACATATAACAAAATCCAACCTCAATTCAGAAGGTGATTTGATAGCTCGACTCAGTATTATGACCATGCAGTAGCATTGTAAATCCACCACGCCGAGGAAAAAGCTCTAATATACTTCCAAAGTAGCCCAGCGACGACCTTTTTCCTTCCCGTTTTAACTATCCTATTACAGCATATTCGGTATAAACTCATCCGTCGTCAGTATTTTTGAAATTGTTTTGCGCCATAAGTGTATTGCTATTACAAATTTAGCGATGTTGTTGCTATATTAGTGCTTACGTGAAAACAAAAAGAATAGTAAAACGTTATTCAAGCACATTAGGTTTTTTAATTTACATTTTTGTCTAAATTGGTGAAAAATCCTAACCCTTTCTTACTCAATATATAATAACCTCAACTTGCATCTTACTATTAATCCCAAATATATTTCCGTTTAAGACTCCAACTTTTAAAAACAAACTATTTTGAATAAAAAATTCTTGCTAATATAAATAGTAATTTAAAAATACAATTGTGTTATCGCCAAATCTGTATTTTGCTTTTAGATTTTGTATTAGAACTATATGCGTCACAAAGTTTAAGGCTTTAAAAAGGTCATAAGATAAAGCCATGCATTCACTGCAGCAAGCATTTATTAGTTTAAACTATTTAAATGTTATTGAAAAAACTGGTAGTAGACTATTTCTGCCTAGCCGATATCAAAATTGGTTAGTGTCAAGCAACCCTGATGTGAGTATTTTGTTTATCATTTGTCTTGGTATAATTTTTTTTAATAATTTACATACCAATACTCACTAACATTAAGACATAGGGCTATAAGGGTTTGGGTCACGCTTACTGCCTCAGTTTATACAAATATTGGTGCTGAACAAATTGCATTTAAAAACAGCAGTCACAAAACTAATAGTCAATTGCTAGAACATAAATGCTAGTAAAGTTGCAAAAGTCCTAATTTAGTTAAATTTAATTAGATATAAAAGGTCTTGTTGTGAGTCCTTGTACTTTAACTTAAAAAATGCAGAAATAACCTCAAGTTTAGTGGAAGTGTGTATCTATATTAGGTGGCTTAAAAAGTGAACTATCAAAGAATACTCAGCTGTCCATGCAATCAGTATTAACTACAAACGCAAAAGACATATTCATTAAATTGTTGACAAAAGTAATATGATAAACTTTTTTTCCTAAGAGGTTTATATTCACAAGATTGATAATTAAGTCTTATAATATAAAGTCTTACAGATATTGCTTGAAACTGGAATATTATCAAACCTATTTACATAGAAGTTCTTATCAAACTTAAATTGTACATTTATATAACGACGGTAATTTTAAAATTTCTTTGGCAATTCATAGTCATTATTTCTAAAAATATAAGATTAAATCCTCTTACTTCAATGAGAAATTTTAAATAACCAGTCAGCTAAACTAAGGTTTTATTTGTGACGCTTCTTTAAACAACCGATAAGTATTTATCTTAAATTGTATAAACGTTTAAAATGAAACACTTTTGTACGTCATTCACATTATTTAGACATTTTAAAACTGCCCAGTAGTATGATGAAATATTAAAGCAATAAATACGATTTATTCCGCAAAACTAAGTAATTTACACACGTAAAACATTTAACGACTAAAAACTTTAAGAAATCAAGAATTAGGCAATCAATTTGGTACATAACTTTGTAGAACTATTTAGTTTGTATTTGAATTTGTGTTTGCACTTATTTAATTATTAAGGTGATAAACCAAAATAAATTATAAGGCGTAAAGACTGGACATCAAAGCTGTACTTTAGATATAAAACGTTACAAGCTTTTATTTTTAGAAATATTATTAGCATTTATTATTCATATGGTCGCAAAAATCTGTTTGATAACTTATAATTGAAAAATTATGTAATTTGTTCAAAAAACCGTTTTATCAAAATACATATGTGCGCATTTTGCTTTGTTCAAAGCTTTGTAGAGTGAGATTTTGAGAATAATTAATTACAAACTACATACAGAATTAAACTTAACATTATACATAAAGGCAGATATAGAAAACTTTAACAAAAATAAATTGAGCTTTAACAAAAATATAATATTCTTGTCGCAGTTATACAAAAATCTGTCTAAAATAGACAGTAGGTTATATTTTTCATCAGATATCGTTCGGTTTCTTCGTTGACCTTTATCCTGCCTCAGTGACAATTTAGATTTTGTCGTTTTCTGACTCTGACATTCACTTTGTAAAAAAATGAATTCAACAATTTATTAAATTTATCTTAAAGGGACGCAAGGTCTTATAGTTGATTGCAGGCCTAGGCGGCAATGTAGTAATTTATATGTGACATTAAAGAACATCAACTGAAAGTATAACATTTTGCATGCAATATATGGCCTAATTCTATATAAACACGATTTTAAATTGAGTACTATCTTTTTAACATTGTTCAAAACGGGTTTTAAACATCAAACATTTATCATGGTGGACGCCTAACTATTGGTATTCAATATTTTCTTTATTTCTGTTTATTGCAAAATACCGTTATATTTTGAGTGTATGTATGACTATATTTAATTCTACTAGATTTTTGAAAAACCTTATTTCTATAGTTGATTTGAAGACAATTTTAGGCTGGCTAAAATTTTTGTCTACACGTTTTTGTAATGCTAAGGTTGCCTTTTTTAAATTATTATTATCTACATAAAGAACGACCTTGTTAGCATGAAAAACAAGCATACAAGTTACAAACGCTGGTAGAGCAGCCATACAGTTAATATGTATGTATGTATGTATGTATAGTAGTATAGCACCTTCAGGCCGAAGCCTATCGCGCACTACTTACAATTTACTCTATCAACTTTGCTCCTTGAAATACACCATAGACTGATGCATTCAGTGGGGCTCGTTGACTTGTAAATATACTAAACTTACTTGGAAAGTTATACCTATTAATGACAGACTATCTTAAATGTCGCGCTCTTGGAGACTCTAGTTTTAGTTCCTGATAAGGAAAGCATGAGTTTCTGTTTATTTAACAAGGCCGTAGTGGAATCAGAATATTGAATCAATCTGCATGGTGTGTCATAACCATAGCCAGAGAAACTATTTGCCACTCTTCACCTTGCCTACATTATAGAACAGATTTTCTATGGTACGTCCTCCGTCAGTGCAATCGACTTGAGGAAGAGAGGGTACAGTATAGGGATGGTACAAGTTCTAGAAAGCGTATCACTTTGAGCAAGGGAATCTCTCTCCCACATTAAGCCCCGGCTCTGTCACGGTCAGAGTGCTCACATACTAAAGTACATGCCTCTGTTCACAGATCTCCGTAGTCGCTCGCCATGTAGCTTCTTCTTACTTCCTTGTCCATCCCAAACTATAGCTCTACTTCCCCTCCTCTCAGCTCATATAGAGAGACAGCAGAAAAAACTGCTCCGCGAAGACAAGTGGATTAGGGTATCTCGTATGCAAAATATATTACTACATATGCTTTTCACTCATCGACAGCCCGTCTCGACGTGCACCGTGCACCACTGAGCCCACTTGCCTCCCTCCATACAGTTAATATATAATATAAAATGAAGTGGCTTAAAGATTTAGCTTTAAACGCACTCCCCACTTAAAATTGTAATCAGAAATTACAAATGAGTTTAAATTTATCTTAAACGTTTTGTCTAGGAAACAGTGATTCATTAGGTTAAGTAAATTACCAAGCAGAATAAATTGTGAATTGAATCTATGCAGCAAATACAAACATAAATACAGCAGCAAAAGAGTAATTTTTGGTTTATTTAACTTAAAAATATCCTAAATGACTGTTTAAACAGCTGTGTCATAGATGTCTTCCATGCAGAATCTTTACTGATTTGTACACAGCTTTAATTTATTTGATTTAAATATAGTGGTGTAAACTAGTTTTTTAAATACATTATATAGGAGAGAGAGTAATGAAGCAATGCTATATGTATATAGTTTAAAGAACTACTCTTACTCTTCAACTGCTTGTACACTAGTAGCAGTCTTTAGCTTAGTAGGAAATTCACTGATGTCAATAAGTCTTGTAAAACGTATAGCTATGGGAGTTGATAGTGACGTAACAGTACACAATAGTAGCATTAATGACATGCACTAACTATTTTTCATGCTTTTATTTTTAGAGTGCGCAAATTTGACTTAACATTAAATGCAGTAATTATGATTAAGGGTGCAGTAGTATTAGACAAGTCAATTAAGTCTCTGAATGTTATTAATTCTTGCGTATCTATTGATTTACAAATCGCAAACGCATTTGCAAGTTTTTCAGATATAATATTTGGGTCAGTAGACAAACTATTTTAAGTTTGTAGTTTCTCAATTGGGTTTTCTGATTAATAATTTGAATTCGTAAGTTCATCAACAAAATTTTAACTTTAATGCCTATGAGTCACAATCATCAAATTTGGATTTGAAGTAATAAGCTTTACAATGTTTTATTTCATTATTAACAGCATTTCGTGATTTTTTGTACAGCTGCAGTGTAGTTTCAAGATCACAGCTCATGGGGACCAGCACATAACGTTCAGTACTTGGATTATTAAATTGTGCAATTTTTAGATAGGATTTCGTCGTCATTTAATAGATTTTGATTAATATGTGGGGTTCATATACTGATACGACAATAATTGATTTGGAATGCGAAAGCCAGATCTGTATCACATCTACCTCACATTCCTTAGGAAAGATGTTAAAAAATGATGTTGAAAAATAATGTGCACATGATTTGTATGTCTGTGCTCCTACAGAATAATTTTTGAAGATCATAATATGATCTTAAAATATATCCTATCCTATATATATCTTATAAATTCTAACAATAACACAAATTAATGTATGTACAATAAGTTTTTGAGCTGTATACGGAGTCGTTTGGGCTATTTTCATTGGAGGACAGTGTCAAATTTATTTTTAATAATGTTGTCTTTCTCTCTAGATCAGTTTTGAACTCTTCTAAAATAAGATCCTGCTTCTTTGGTGAAGGCAATATTTGCTGTAAGCTCAGCATCAACCACGCTTTGGGCCGGCACAAAGCGTGGTGCGCCGAATTATTAATTAGTCACTTGAGAACCGCATCCTCCCTGGGGGCAATAATAGTTAAATTACACTAACTAGTTGGATTTTACTACAACAACTATCACGCTGGTTGATTCATGCTAAGGGGGAAGAAAATCCTAAAAAACCTAGTGCTTCTAACCTGGTATATATAACGTCTTTAAATTCACCGACTGGTACTCTTCTATATTAATTTTCTTTAAATATCTATACACATACTTTTAGATATCCTCATTTCCCATCGACGTACGCACACGCCCATATAAATATACATAAGAAGGAGACAATGTTGGAAAAAAGAAAGGAAACAGTAATAAAAAGGTAAAATAACAATGGGAAGTATGTTGGTGAATGCAAACGGTATAGCTATTTTATGAAATGCGTCCCAAAAGTGCAGTAAATTTTCTCAAAGTCGTATCCCACACCGCTTCGTCTTTTGACAAACGCAAAAGAAATCTAGAGTCCAGACACTAGTAGAGTTCACTGAGAAAAAAGAACAAGTATTTGTAAGGGAAGCTAAAAACAAAGTAAGCAGGAGTGATGGGAGAAAATAGCCCAAGAGTTCTGCCTTTCGCATATTATACGTACTTACATACATACATCCGCATATTATGAAACCTCAAAATAAGACTAATCGTAAGAAACACTGAATCCGGAGTACATACACAGTATAGCCAAGTCACAATATTACAAAACTTTAACACAGAACAGAACCACCGAAAGTACAGAGGGAGAAAGCAAGAGGTGGAGAAAGAAGCGTGTTACACCAGGAGTTAGAGATTTAGGGAAAGAAAAGTAGTGCTGTTTAGGTTTTGGCCTGAACAAAAGACTGAAGCAAATGGTTGCTTACTCTCTACAGTTCCCTTTAGTTTACTATCAAACATCTACATCCACAATTCATGAGACTCGCCATTCTACATTCAAGGTGTTTCTAATAGTTCTAGTTCGAAGCATATATTGCGAAATTATTATACTGAGGCAGAAGGAATGGTTGTCCCATTACATTCCTAGCCTCTTTAAGTCAGGTTTAAGTGGCGCAGGAAGGGCGGGGCTACGAAAGTATTGGAACAAAATTCCCTTCTGCCTAAGTACATATTATAATGATTCGAAAAAAGGGGCGTCGCCTATTGTTTTCGGATTTCCAGAGCAGCCATCTAAATTCAAACAGCTTAGTTTTTTTTTCAAACAGTTTTAGTTTTGTTTTAGTCGCTCTCTTCCTGCGGACCATTGTGCAATCATTTATTTTATACCCTTATTCAGGAGTTTTGTGAAATTTTCCGACCAAGATTGCTCTTGGACGAGGAGGAGCTAGTAGGTAGAATCAAGTAGACAGAGGTCATCACTCTCTGACTAAATGAAATACGCCCGCTCGTCCACCCCGCCAGTTAGCCCTCCAATCCTCCACGAGCGAAAGTCGCAGCAGCTACTTGCAGAGTGGTTCGGAAAGATATGTTGATTTGGCTTATTACGTTCATGCTTACGCTCGGCAGTAAGCAGACTTATGTCGTCTATTATTGCTATTGCTTCTGTCACCATCAGTACTTTAAACTGATATAGATAAACGAAAGCAAACTCAACTATCTTGAAAATTCATCCAAACCTCAAACTCCTCTCCCCGAGCCAAGTATTACCACTGTACCATTCTCGTGCGAGAGAAAAACTAACTGCTGACTACGGTTCCCTCTGCAGATCCAAACAAGAATCTGCCGAAGATTATTTAGGACAGAGCAAGCTCCCCTAAGCCACGAAGCTGGGTTAATTCGGCCAAGTATTTCAAAATATAGGTTACTTATGTAGATAGGTAGTAATAATAATAATTGCTGGGCAGTTTGAATTTTACAGCAAAACTAGTATTAAATATTTTACGCAGAAAGTACAGGTAATATATATGATAGTTTGAATTCCTTTCTCTCCATTTTTTAGATGCCGAGCTTAGTCATCTAATAAAATGGTCATATCTGTCTGTTCCTCCGTCTGCTGGTTCCATGCTACAGGTCAAACCGTAATACCCGATTGTCTTGAACCTACTTTTAAATAACCATAAATGCGAGCAGACAGGTCTGTATGGTTTTTTCACTTTAATCGGACTGACCATTGCGCCGGATTCGCCCACCGTGGGCCCGAAGTATAAGCTAAGCTTTCAGCGAATATTACATTTATTGAATGTGTAGATCCTTATTGTCTGAAGATAATCTAGAAGATATTGGTATATTATAATCCGTGGCAGCTATTCCTAAATTCACATTTAGCAACTTATTTTTTAAAAAATTATCAACAGTAATGATTTGGCTACGTCAGTTTTGGACAATGCAAATAAAAATATGATAATGTGGGCGACGTCATGACTATCAAAATGTAAGACTAGTAATTTGATTAAAGTCATTGATGGACCATCCCTATAAGAGAATAAAACTTTAGGCGACGTCATTACGGACTATCGCAATAATATAGCGATTCGGCGACCATCCCAATAAAGTACACTGTGTCTCAATGAAATAGGACCACCCCTTTTTTCCGGTCTAACTTCCCCCCACGCGGGGTAACGAGGGAGAGATAATTATTTTTATACAACACTTGACTAGTAGGTATCTAAAAACTTTGGTTGACCTCCAGAGGTCACTTGGTTCTGACGCAATGAATTTAAATCCGAAAAACAGGTGTCTCAATGAAATAGGACCAGTCCACGGTTTCTTCGATTCAAACCCTGATATCTGATGAATCCGTAAATGCAAAAATTTAAAATTTGATGCACACACTATCCAATATAGTAGTCCTAAGTACAAGCATTCACTTCTGTCACAGTGTCACTAGTGTCACTACAGCTCTGGTGGCAGGGGAGAAACCGAGTTGACCTCAGGTGACATTCTTACACTATAGAGTTTATATGGGAAGGGAGTAACTCGTTTCACTAAATCGTCGCTCAAATGCGTAAATCTCAACGGATTCTAACAGAATAACATGGATCATAAACGCTGCAAAATTCTCTACAAAGTCACATAACATTCACACATGAGGTCACTCGAGGTCACTGTACGACTCCGAGCGAATGAATGCCGCGTTACTCCTACTCCGCCTGCCTGCATTATACTTTTCACAAGCGTTAAGCTCCGTTCGTGCTGTTTGTACAGTGACCTCGAGTGACCTCATATTTGAATGTCATATTTCTTTGTAGAGAATTTTTCAGCGTTTATGTTTCACGTCATTTTGTCAGAATCCGTTGAGATTTACGCTTTTGAGCTACGATTTAGTAAAACGAGTTCCTTCCTTCCCATATAAACTCTATAGTGTAAGAATGTCACCTGAGGTCAACTCGGTTTCTCCCCTGCCACCGGAGCTGTAGTGACACTGTGACAAAGGTGATTGCTTGTACTCGTGACTACTATATTGGATAGTGTGTGCATCAAATTTTAAATTTTTGCATTTACGGATTCATCAGATATCAGGGTTTGAATTGAAGAAACCGTGGACTGGTCCTATTTCATTGAGACACCTGTTTTTCGGATTTTAATTCATTGCGTCAGAACCAAGTAACCTCTGGAGGTCAACCAAAGTTTTTATATACCTACTAGTCAAGTGTTGTATAAATATAATTATCTCGTTCTCGTTACCCCGCGTGGGGGGAAGTTAGACCGGAAAAAAGGGGTATCCTATTTCATTGAGACACAGTGTAGTAAATTGGGCGAAGTCATTTGTGGACCATCCAAATAAAAGAACGATACTATGGGCGACATTTTTTATATACTATATCAATGTAGGAATAGTAACATGGATTACGTAGCATAGCATAGCACGTAGCATCATAGCAGTTGATCCTTTTACTGTCTCTTGCCTCGCAAACTGCAAACATCTACTTTACTATGGTATTGGACAAATCCGATTCATAGAGGTAGTATCGTCATCTAAAGGTAGTGAGGAGAAGGAGGGGGAGAACTCCACGGGGGGTGCTTAGAACCTAAGCGTGCCACGAACACCCGGGTTGGGTCACATGGGAGATGCCTAAGACATAACTACGCCCCATGTTGACATTACCCAAATTAACATGCACCATGCTCGTGCAGCGACTTCCTCACTCATAGGTGGTCGCGACGGCATGCTAGTGCGACAAGCACGTCTAACGCACCCTACTGGCGTTCACACACCACCCCACTCCCACTCCTTTATATTTCTAATCCAGGAGCCTTACCACATAAATGGTGTGATACGAGGGCTCTTTGTGATCAGCTATTTGTGGCTGACACAAATGACATACCGCGGTCGTGCATATTAGCACCCAAGAATGTCAAAGCAACAGTATTACTGCAATTCTGTGATAAAGATACAGTAGCAATACTTGCTCATTGGGGGAAGCGAACTATAGTGTTTGCATCGGTCTATATGCCTGGTGACACACTTGATGTTCCGTCTGAACACGTGAGACAACTAGTATCCTACTGTGACACTTACAAGCTACCACTGGTGATCAGGGCTGATGCAAACGCACATCATTCAGTGTGGGACAGTACAAACATAAATGAGAGGAGTGATAAACTGCTTAAGTTTTTACTAGCCAGTAACCTGGATTAAGAAAATCAGGGCATCAAACCTACATTTATAGTGAAAAATCGGGAAGAAATTCTTGATATAACTATAACAAACAGCTATGCACAAAATCTTATTCGACTATGGCATGTTTCTGACAAAACGTCAAACTCAGACCACCGGTACATAAGATTTAAAGTCACAAGTGCTAAACCATCGCCAATTAAAGTGCAAAATGTAAGAAAAACAAACTGGGCAATCTTTCAAAACACACTGAGAAGCAAGTTAAAGGATGTAGATATCAACTGTGACCTCACACCTATTGGTTTGGAGGATCAAGCAAACTACATTACCTTGTATCTACAGGAGAGTTTTAATAAAGCTTGTCCAGAAACATATGTCACCTGGAAAAGCAAAGCCGCTCCGTGGTGGTCACCTGAACTAACAATTCTTCGCAAGAGAACTAGGGATCTCTTTCAGCAGGCCGGCTCTAAATCAAATAGAGACCCTGCTAAATTGGAAGAATACTTAGTATCAAGAAACAACTACAAAAATGTTTTGCGAAAAGCCCAGCGTATTGCATGGAGCAACTACTGTTCAGAGATTGAGAGTCTACCAGTAGCTGCACGGGTTAGCAAAGCACTTCCTACTAGCCTTAAGATACCTCGTACAGAGAATCTCACCCAGGACAAGGCTGAAATTCTAAATATTCTTCTAGCTCACCACTTTTCTAGTGATCCACAGCTGGTTATTCCACCTATGGATTTTACTTCTATGAACGTGCCGGAGCTAAATATTATTATAACTCCAGAAAAGTTAAAATGGGCAGTGAACAGCTTTATGCCGTATAAGGCACCACGCCCAGACGGTATAGTTCCGGCTGTACTACAGCACAGCTTACCTGTACTCACTGAACATCTGCAATTTCAATTTAAAGGATGCCTAACATTGGGCTACACACCGACAAGCTGGCGTAATGCAAAGGTCGTATTTTTACCTAAACCAGGAAAGAAAGATTATAGCGAACCCACATCGTGGCGTTAGATCTTACTATCTAACTTTCTGTTGAGGACACTTGAGAGGTTAACGGATAGGCACATAAAGACTCCTAGATTAGAAGCCTTATTGGGCTCCAATAACCAGTTTGCTTACTTAAAAGGGGTATCTACCAAAGCCGCTCTACATAAGCTAGTCACACATGTAGAAAAAGCTTTGCAAAGGAAAGAACTTGTCCGTGCTGTCTTCGCCGACATTGAAGAAGCTTTTAGCAATCTATTGTTTAGTGCTGTGCAGCGAGCAATGGAGCGTCTGGAAATATCTCCCTTCCTTAGAAGATGGATATTTCGCATGCTCTGCAATCGTCAAGTACATTCTGAACTACAACAAGAAACTAGGACAAGGAGTGTAGAGAGAGGATGCCCACAGGGGGGTGTTTTCTCACCACTTCTTTGGAACCTAGTAATGGATGAGTTACTTGCTACCCTAATACTTGCCATAATTAAAAAGGCCTCGGCGGCGTTGGTCTCTTTGGGACCGAACCACTGTCATATCATAATAATAATAATTATTATACCCTCAAGGCCAAGGTACCATCAATTTTATCTCAAGGTTTTGCAGACGATGCTGCCATGGTCCAAAGCGGTCGAGACTTCAACGCCGTTGTAAGCAGGATCCACGCGGGTTTACGCCTGACGGATACCTGGTGTGCTAATAATGGCCTTAGATTGAAGCCCGACAAGACGTATGTAATTGATTTTACTAGAAATCTCCGTTTTAAAGGAAGACCTGTATACTATCAGGGTATCCTCTTACCTAAATCAGACACAGTTAAATACCTTGGTGTGATCCTGGATAAGAGGCTCACATGGATTCCACATTGTGAATCTATTAGGAAAAAAGCATCGACCACCCTTGCAAGATGCAAGCGGATGGTTGGGAAGTCATGGGGACTTCAGCCTAGAGTCGTAAGTTGGATGTACACAGCAATGGTTTGTCTGGTCCTAGACTACGCAGTTGCTGTTTAGCATCCCGCTACTCGTACTCAAAAAGCTGTTAAAGTTCTCACAAAGGTTCAAAGACACGTTTGTCTATTGATAACAGGGGCAATGCAGACTACACCCACGTCCGCAATGGAATGCTTGGTCGTACTGACTCCTTTGGATATACATTTAACCAGGATAGCAGTTCGTACAATGCATAGATTGAGAGCTAGGGTCTGTGGCACAGCAACCCACAAATACTCAACCACCGCAGTGACACACGCCTTTGGGATAAATGGATTAACAATGAACCCATCCTCCAAATAGGCACTGACTGTAGCATCCTTACTCCAAAGGATAGTATCTACTACTTAGTAGAAAATCTACCCAGGAATGCCTGGGACAGTGATCTATCGGAACTAGCACATGCGTATGTTTGCTTCACAGACGGATCCAGAAATGGGCCTCTCTCAGGAAGCGGTGTCCACATTGAGCTGTGTCAATCAAACACCTGAGAAACACTGTATTTAGAATCCATCTACCTAGGCAAGTACGCTACTGTATTTCAGTGTGAGATCTTTTCAATCCTACACACGGCCAATTGGCTGTTGGGGATGGGCTTTGAAGGTCAAACAATACACATCTTTAGCGACAGTCTAAGTTCAATAAATGCTCTGGTAAAAGATACCACCGTGTCTACGCTAGTGCTTGCATGTCACGAAAGTTTGAACCATCTGGCCACAGTCAACGTAGTTAGACTTTCATGGATACCAAGTCACACTGGCTACCGAGGCAATGAAGAGGCAGATCGCCTTGCCAAAGCATCGTATGAGAACATTGCTCCTGCACAGGTGGCAATGCATTCTATTCCTATTGCAACATCTGTGGTTAACATGGCTATCTGCTCTAGAGGAAGGAAAGCACACACAGAGAGGAGGAATAAAACATCTACCTGCGCGCAGTCAAAGCGATGGATTGACAAACCTTGGTATGGAAATCACTTGCTCACAAGATTCTCGCGCACGCACTTAAAATTGCTAGTGGAAATACTCAATGGTCATGGAAGATTCCAGGCACACATGCACAGGATGAGACTAGCTAATTCACCTCTGTGTTCACATTGTGGACTAGAGCAGGAAACAGCACGTCACTTTCTGGCTGAGTGTCAGAGATATATTATGGTCAGGAATATTTATCTAGGTGCATGCATCTTGACAACTGATCAACTACTACTGGCTACACCAAAAGACTTGTTGTCCTATTCTATGGCAACAGGTCGTTTTGCGTAATGCCTTAATTAAAGCTATAGTATAAGGGTAGTCTGCAATGGGCCTATTAGTGGCCTGAGCGGCATTTTGCATAGTATTATACTATGTAAGATCCCTTGAGTTTGAGTTTGAGTGATCTTTATTCAAGTGTCAAGTTCATCAGTACAAATGCACTGCTCTCAACCGACGGACACCATTATAATTACACAATAAAATAAATTTAAATTAAAATACACTAAAAGAAATATTCACCATTCAAAATCATATAGTTGCCAAGATATCAATCAAAGTATCACATCCACACTCAGGGTGGTTGATAAACAGAATATTCAATAGGAATTCTTGAGCTAATTAGGTGCTTAGTGAGTAATGATCTAAAATTACATGATTCATCGAGACATTTCACATGATCAGGCAACTTATTCCACTCAGTAATACTTCTATACAGGAATGAATGTCTAAAAGCCTCAGTACTACAATTCACAGGGTATTCTAAAATCAAAGAATTACTAGACCTGGTTGTTCTCACACTATGCTTAAGAACAAACCAGGAATTAAAAATATTTATATCTGACCCAAATCTCAATATTCGATACACAAATGACAATGTATACAAGCTCAATCTTTCTGACACAGACAAGATGTTTGCTTTCTGTAGTAGACTATTCTCCAATACTGTAGCTCTACATCCATTTCTTTTCCGTTTACTATACAGAGACTTATCAGTAAATTGTACAATTAGACCATTAACTTTATTTTGTAATGCCTGTAACTCCCGCTTACCTTGTACACCATACACAATAATACAATAATCAATTATGGATAATACATAAGCATTTAACATAATTACAAATATAGGAAACGTCAAAAACCGTTTTAAGTTGCTTATCATACCTATAGCAGAGCTCACTCTATTCTTGACGTAAACAAAGTGGCTTTTGAAATTAAGATTTGCATCTATAATAACACCTAGGTACCTAAACGTCCATACACGTTCAACCTTATTGCCATTACAAAATAATTTGACATTATCAGGTACCTTATAATCACGGGATTTATGCAGAATCATAAACTTGGTCTTGCTCACATTTATTTTGAGACCCTGCGACACAAACCAATTATTAACATTATTCAAACAAACCTGCATTTGTTGTACAGCATCAGAAAACAAAGGCGCATAATAATATAGTACAAGATCATCAGCATATAGTAAATAATTAACTCCATTCACTATGACATCAGATACCTTATCTATATAAATAATGAACAACAAAGGCCCCAACACTGAACCTTGAGGAACCCCAATACTTAGATCATACGACTCTGAAACCTCTGAACCAATTTTGATCCTAAATTTTCTATTTCGAAGGTAGTCAAATACAATACAATACAATACAATGGATAACGTCATTGATGGACCATCCCTATAAGAGAATAAAAATTTAGGCGACGTTATTTATAGATCATCCTAATCAACGAATGATAATTTGGGTGACGTTATTTATGGAACATCCCAGACATCCCTCCCCCTCACATTTCTTTATTGTATTCAAAATTCGCTGCGTTAATACCAATAGTGTCAGATAAACTTGTACTTCTGTAAATCATGAAATGTTGTTTCACAAGAGTTTTAACAAGGGTCCATTCAACAATTATTTTTAGAGAACTGGTTGGTTTCATCAACCCCGGACCCCGAGCATTTTTAGTCGGTTTAAAGTTGAGCCCTTTCAATGTGTTACGACATGGGTCCATCTAATAGTTATTTTTAAAAAACTTGTTATTTCGATCAACCCCAAAAACAAAACGACCCTTGCCTTTGCATTTGCATTCGTTCATTAAGTTGTAACCTTCCTATGCGTTTTTATTAGGGGGTTAGTAAGCAGGCGTGCTTGGGCGAGCGGTTAGGACTGCAGACTGTAACGAAATTTACAGTTTCAGACCCGGCTTCAATCCTGCCTGGGCCACTGCTACTCGTTTACGGCTCTGTGTTGTACGGTAAACATCACTGGATGGTTGATTGAAACCTAATCTCCTTCGGTGCTCCTTAGTGAGCACTACTTACTGTAGGGACCTAGGGAATGGGACTCCTTTACTGTGGAGGAGGGGACGGGGATAGGTGAAAGGGTACAAAGACCGAGGCGATCTAACGCGGTAGCCTCTTATATCCTCACTCACAGTGACTGGTTGAGTCTGGTTGTAAGAACTTCGGTTATATCGACTTCATATTTATTTATTGTTTATTTTTTATTAGGGGGTAAGTCCTGGATATTTACTTCTTCGAAATTGTTTATCCATCATTTTAGCTATTGCATTCCTAAAGAATGTTTGTTTCATACACAGTTAGTAGCAAAATTACGATGATTTGGTTTGAACTTTTAAAGTTTGTCGACGAAATATGCGTGTTAATGTGAGCTAAACTAAAGCATGCTTGGGTTGCTCATAAATAGAGCAGCAGACTGCGTGATTTTTATTTTGTTTTGTGGATAAAGTAAATAACTGCGGTAGGGTGATTTTTATACTGTGTGATTTCATTTATATTTGTCTCGTTTCTCGTTATTTGTAAGATATCGATTGCAAGGACATACAAAAATTTAAAATTATTGTTAGTTTGTATCACTTTCTTTAAAGTTAGAAGACTTGTAATAACTTTAAATGAGATACTAATTTTATTAGGGAGAAAGCAAGTTCTGCGACCTCATTTATGGTATAAAGGGACTATTGGCAAGCGCCACAGTATTTTGGAATATTTTGGCAGCAAACGCCGGAAAGTAGACCTTGATATGCGGACAATGCGGACCCTGAAGAGCTTATAAAAACAGTAGTTATATTTTATTAAAGTTTTTGAAGTCTTATATAACTGCTTTTAAACCTGCATGTAATTAGTGCTAGCAGCGCTGAACAACAATAGGATATTTTTGAAATCACTTTGGTTTGATCCAAAGTAATTTAACGATACAATTTTTCTGTCCAAGAGCTTTAAGTGTAAAGGTAACGTTTGTATAGATTTTTTTACTTATTACTTTGCTTCATTTCTGATCATGTAGTGTGAAAGCCCAGTTTTATTACAGCAGCAGCTTGAAAGATGTTTTTAAGTTTATCAGTACGCTTGATTTCAAAGTGCTAACTAAATAATTAAAATGTCATTATCGGTTGCGTATTGCTCCAACTTTATAATTTCAAAAGGTTCAAAATGCTCTAACTGCATGGTTTAAGGTTGGAATTTAATTTAACTACCTAATTAAAGTACAAAATACTGTACAATTAAATGTTTTGAAAATTTTAATGTTAAAATTCCAAAATAATGCAACGTGCAAAATGATCTAAATACAACACTTAAGAAGTTGAAAACGCACAAACTACCTATAGCATTCAAAATTGTGTAAGCGATGGATTTTGCAATTTGCCATGTATCCAGATTAGTTTGCAACTTCAAACCATGCAGTTAGAACATTTGAAAAAATTTAAATCATGTAGATAGAACATTTTGAAATTTTTAATTTCATGTAGTTAGATTAGTTTGCAATGTAAACCCAAGCAGTTAGAACATTTTTCACTTATTAAAAATTAAAATCATGAAATCGGGGCTGTTCTTCGATAAGTCATGCCCAGGCCGGTAAGTCATTCCCAACTTCGGTAAGTCATGCCCCATTTCACTTCAGTAAGACATGCCCCATTTCACTTCAGTAAGTCATGCCCCATTTCACTTCGGTAAGTCATGCCCCATTATTTTTTGGTAATAACACTGATTCAGGCTCATAAAGCTGCCTGAAAACGGATAGGTTATATTTTTCCCTCCCGCCTGCGGCGGGGCCGCCTTAACCGTTTCCGGTCACTTCTTTCTACCCCCCCCCCCCTCCCCCCCAACCTAACCTAACCCTAAATATAACAAACCTCGAGGAAAAAAAATTGAATTGATATGAATAACAATAAAATTATAATATTATATAATATTATTATATAATATTATATAATATTATTATATTATTATATATTATTATTATATTATTATATAATATTATTATATATTATTAAATTATATATTAAACTATAATATAATGTCAATAACAATAATTATGTGCTAATTATCTGTATGTACTCTAAAATTAGCAACTGTCAATAAAACCCCTAATAAATCTCATTTTGCAATACTGAACACCTGGGCATGACTTACCGAAGTGGGGCATGACTTACCGAAGTTGGGCATGACTTACCGGCCTGGGCATGACTTATCAAAGAACAGCCTATATATATAGTATATGAATATAAATAATATATATTATTTTATTTTTTCTTTGTACGAAATCCTAAACCTAGCTCTGTAAAACCAACATTTATTGCTTGATTACTGTTCATGCTAATTTTTTAGTTATGGCTTCTCGAGGTTTGTTATATTTAGGGTTAGGTTAGGTTTTTTTTGGGGGGGGGACTGACTGACTGGAAACTGTTAGGTTATATTTTTCCCTCGGCTGCCGAAGGCGGCCCCGCCGACGGCGGGTGGGAAAAATATAACCTATCCGTTTTCAGGCAGCTTTAGGAGCCTGGTTCAGTGTTTTAAACGAAACATATTGGGGCATGACTTACGGAAGTCGGGCATGACTTACCCAAGTGGGGCATGACTTATCGAAGTGAAACGGGGCGTGACTTATCGAAGTGGGGCATGACTTATCGAAGTGAAACGGGGCATGGCTTATCGAAGTGAAATGGGGCATGACTTATGGAAGTTGGGCATGACTCATGGAAGTTGGGCATGACTTATCGAAGTTGGGCATGACTTATCGAAGTTGGGCATGACTTACCGAAGAAACCCCGAAATTGGACAACCCGCATTTTATACTCACGTAGTTACAATCACTTGCAGTTTTTGAAGCCATATAGTTGGAAAGTTTTAAAATATGCATTTAGAGCAATTTGCTTGTTTCGTAACTATGTTATTATGCATGCGTCAGCTAAAACGCTTATTTAAGATAAAAGTAGAGGTACTCGTATTTGCATTTAAGGTGAAGTAGAAGGAATTAGCTTTGATCCTTCAACGACGAATTGTCGAACGGTCTGCAGTTTTTATATATTATATCGCTGTTGAAGTGTCAAATCCGTTTCTTTCCACTCTACCTTAAAAGCAAATCTGAGTCCGTTCACTTTTAATTTAAATACGCGTTTTAGCTCGCCAATTCATAATAACATGGTTATGAAAAGTGCAAATTGCTTTAATGCATATTTTAAAACTCAAAACGTTCTAACTACATGGCTTTAAAACTGCAAATGGTTTAAATAAATGATTTCACAACGAAAATTGCTCTAACTTCATCATTATAAAATGTTTAAAATGTTTAACTGCATAGATTTCTCAAATTTCACTGTGTCTTGGCGGTATATTACACGGTACGCCACATTGGCCTGAGTTAAAGTGATACATTTGATGTTAAAATAAAGGCAATTTAATTCTCTATTAATAAGTTCACTGATAGAGTATAACATGCAATTATCGTGTTAAAAGGAGCGAGCAAACTGTGGCAAAGTTTTCATGTTTTATTGATTTTTAAGGATTCTTACGAGGGAACGTTCAGAAGTGATCACGCCGAATCGGCTTCATATATTTTTTTTTGAAAAGAGCATGTGAAAAAAACTAGATTTGCTTAAGAACATGATGCCAATGGGCATTTTGACTCGCTAAGTGGGATTTTTGAAAGTATAAACTAGCTAATGGTAACTAAACGGGCGCCATATTTAGTTGACCAGAAAATGAATTTTTAATTCTGTAGCACCCTGTAGCTCCTACAATTTTCGTCCGATTTATTAAAAAAGTGTAGTTTTGCATTTCCCAAAACATTATCTACAAAGTAATTTCTGGGTTTTTGAAAATTCAAAAAAAAAATTTTCAGAAAATGAGGTATTTGTTTCGGTCCTGGGTAATACTTTACAAAAAGACAGAGAAAAACACCTCATTATCTGAAATTTTTTTTTTTTGAATTTTCAAAAACCCAGAAATAACCTTGTAGATAATGTTTTGGGAAATACAAAACTACGCTTTTTTAATAAATCGGACGAAAATTGTAGGAGCTACAGGGTGCTAAAGAATTAAAAATTCATTTTCTGGTCAACTAAATATGGCGCACGTTTAGTTACCATTAGCTAATTTATACTTTCAAAAATCCCACTTAGCGAGTCAAAATGCCCATTGGCATCATGTTCTTAAGCAAATCTAGTTTTTTTCACATGCTCTTTTCAAAAAAAAATATATGAAGCCGATTCGGCGTGATCACTTCTGAACGTTCCCTCGTTAGTTCTTGCTTAAGTAGCACAACTAATATGCACAGGCAATTATTCTACGTTTATATACAGCTCTAAGAATAAGGGTTAAAATTAGGTATGGTAACCCGACACGATACCGGACACCGGAGACTGTGATTTGGATTTTATTATTATGTAGATCACTGGGACATATAGAGCATGACCAATAGACAGACATATTGACGGACAGACATTACCATGTCTATACATACTTGAGCTCAGCATCTATAATCTATTTAAATAGATCATTATAACTATATTATGTGTAAAATAAGGAAAAAGCAAAACGCACAACGTACCTACCTAGAAATGAAGGTAAATTTGCACGCTAATGTGATTTCAACAGCGGTTTTTGTTGGAGAGCAGAAAAACTCACAAAAATATTAAAAGTTGTTTTATTCAACTGCTAACTGCGAAAAAATTATTAATTGGGACTTGCTCAATAACTATACAGCTCTGCACGGGCGCTTTCATGAGCGATTAAAGGTTAATATAGGAAGAAAATCAGGTCAAAACTGTGACCTATTAAAGTTGCTTTGAAACCTCATAAAACAACCATAGAAGATTACACTAATGTAGGATATGCTAGTTTAATTCAAGAATTATTAAAGTATACCGAAGGATTTAGTTTAAAAAGAGGACGTAGAAAATGTTGGTTTCTTAATGATGATAAATATATAGCAAGTTTAAATAATACCCTTCGATTTGCAAATGCACAAGATTTATTATTCAAAAGTAATACAAATGCAGAGAGTAAAGGCAAACTAAATTTATTATACTATTTTTTTATATCTGTAAGGGTAAGATATTATTAATAGTGAGAGTTTCTGATAAATTAAATGAAGCACTTGATAAAAATGCTATATTTTGTTTAGTTTGCAAACGTAAGGTACAGATAATGTTTCTGGTAAAAAAATGAATAACACATTTGTAAAATGGAGAATGATTTATATTGAATAAAATTTAGAAATTTCTATTGATATATTTAAACATTTTACAACTTTACCTAAGATTTCTTTATACACAAGATATATTTGTAACAAAAATTGTTAAAGCATTTTCAGTATTAGAGTCCAAGCTTTTAGATTGTAATGTAACTTTTGCTTCAGGACCTGAAAAAATTCTAGGTTTTGTTTTTGAATCTTAAAATAACCGCGGAAATAGTAAACAATCTAATAATTATTGTGATGTTTTGAATGTTACTATTTCTCTAAATAATACAAGATATCCCGAAATTAGTTTAAATGAGGGCAGAAAAGGTATAAACTAATTTAGAACCAAAAATAGCACTATAGGAATTTTATGCAGCTTATCTTATATATTGTTTTAATACATCTTTTTAAGAAAACAGAATTGGTGAAAATACAATATGTATAAAATAGGCAGGCGTGCTTGGGTGAGTAGTTAGGACTGCAGACTGTAACGAAATTTACACCCTCAGACCCGGCTTCGATCCTCGGCCACTGCTAATCGTTTACGGCTCGGTGTTGTACGGTAAACGTCACTGGATGGTTGATTGAAACCCAATCTCCTTCGGTGCTACTTAGTGACCACTACTTACTGTAGGGACCTAGGGAATGGGACTCCTTTACTGTGGAGGAGGGGACGGGGATAGGTGAAAGGGTACAAAGACCGAGGCGATCTAACGCGGTAGCCTCTTATATCCTCACTCACAGTGACTGGTTGAGTCTGGCTGTAAGAACTTCAGTTATATCGACCCAATGAATAAATTATTATTATTATTATTATTATTATTATTATATGTATAAAATTAATTTCAAATTAGATCAAACTATGTTTCGTCACTACAAGCAGTGACTTAAATTTATATACAATTATTTATGTCTATTCAAATTAAAGCACGTCATAATATATTTATAATATTTAATTTGTTTGTTTTGTATTAAAAACCTAAAATAAGCGTCGAGTTAACATATTTACATGTATAATACGTATAACCTAATTAGGAATTCTTCCTAACTTTAAACGTAATTCATACTTTTTGTGAACAAGCGAGGAGCGAGTTTAATGCATGCAAAGTTAGAGCACATATTCCTTGTTAGTTATGATGAGTCGCGCTTAGAAATAACGAGTAGTTTTTATATAAACTCATTTTCCGTTAACTATGTTTTCTTATGCCTTAAGCATTAGTGTACATACCAATTCTGCTCACTTGTTCTGTTTGCATGTTTCAATGTTGTAACCTTATAGAAATAAAGTGCAAATATTAGGCATTTAAATATATTTAGTCTAATGAACTGATAAGAACCAACGATTGTACTCAACCAAATCTCACCTTTTTTCCTCGACAATTTTGTAGCTGTTCCCACCGCTATTCACCTACATTCATTCTTTGTTCTTTTATTTTATATAGTTAAGTACACATCAGCCTTTGTAACATCAAACCAGCTTTCAGTTTTTTCACTGTAAAAGTTTTAATTTGAAGTAAAATATCTAACAACAAATCACTTGCAATGTTGGTGAGACAGCGAACTTACCTGTTTCTCTCTATCTCAAACTCTGTAAAATTACTCAAATCAAGTCAAGTCAGAGCAATAGCTCCCTTCATTATTTCTTTCCAAAACGTCGTTGTTCCTTCTATTTTAACTGTTAATTAAATTGTAGTTTTCGTTTATTGAGAATTCTACTGTTTTAAACATCCAAGCATTTTATTTTACGTACCACGAAGTCTACCTTACAATTAAAACACTCAACACTAACTAAGCACATAACATCCAAGCACTTCATAGCACTCCATATCACCTAATCACACCAACATCATCTCAACACCCCTACATCCGCCATCCGTTTTCTCTACCGATTTTAGTCGCCAAAACAAACTATAACTGCAAGTACAACAACTTATTTTATCAAATTTCAAGAAACACAATGTCTATGACCACACGAGGAAGTAGAAACATGCAAGTTGAATTTGTAAGTACCTATTTAATGTTTTTAAATTTCCTAAACTAATAATATAGCTCACACATACAAACAATATACTGATAATGAAAATAAGTTTATAAAAAAACAGGTATGAAATAAAATCAAAATTACTTGCAATTTAACAAACAAGACGGTTACTTAACTAAACCTACTTTAGCAAAAAGACAGTTAATAATGGCAACTTTAATTTAACATTTTCAACTTTATTGTGATAAAATTATTGAAAAATTAATAATTTATCATTTATGAAGTGATTAACTTTGTTAAGCTCTAATTCTATAACTAAAGCAGCTGCTAATATAGGTGGTGTAGGGGCTGTGAGAGAAGGAGAAAGTCAAATTGTGAATAAAAATGTAGATGTAGAAAATTTTACTGAAATTAAAAGACAATAAAAAAATGGAAAAGATAACATGCTCTAGTTATATTATTATCGTTAAAAATATTAAAAAATATATAAATTCATTATTATTCCAGGCAAATTTGTTACATGGCATTTGTTTTCAGAGGTGCATATACGAGAGATTGCTTAACCTTAAAACCAACGAATATAAAAATGAAAATATTAACCTAAAATAATTAAAATATTAAAATAATATTTTAAAAACTCATAGGAATTGTTTAAAAAACCCGACGCTATGAATAAGAGCTGTACTAAACAAAGTTGTGTGTCCTAAGTGTCGTTGCTTCACTAGCGTATCAACCTTAACACCACTAAAATGTCCTGAAGCTTGTAATTGTTTTAAAAACAAACTAATATTGAATACAATCATATAAACCAGCATTGCTGTTGTTTATATATACTACCTGCGTTTAGTAATTGGACGTTTTAGTGACATAAAAGTCTATCTAGATTTCTATGTGCTCCCGACACATAGTGCGGTGCAATACAAGTAGCATACGTACAGTGTGGAGGGAGTGGGAAGTGTAGTTGGAGCTTTATGCGTCCTCATCTTTTACTCAGTATTATACGGCTTCCCGTGATATGCTCTTGCCACACACATTGGACGGGAGCGGCACTGGAACCTGGTATGGTACGAACAGAGTATAGCTCTGTGTTAGATTAGCGTATACAAAGGGGGAAAGAAATAAACACTATTCTATTTTCCTCAAACCTCTATTTTCTCATTTGAGCCTCCCTCCTTCCTGGCCTATGGAGAGCTGGGGAGGACGGATCATTTATACTTAATCACTATAGCTTGTATAGAACTATATGATTTTAGGTTCCACTAATCACAGCAAATAAACCCTAGTTAGTAATACACTTGTAATACCAACCTAATGTTATTAACTTATGATATTATAATATGTGTTCAATGTATACTCAGGTCTAATTGAAACCTTATAGATAATGTATCATGCATTTATCGGACTTCACATAAAGTTCAATTTCTATTGTAATACCATGTCTAGTTATTACTAATACAAATTGTACACGTAGTCTTAAGAAGCACTTCAACTCATTCGACCTAAATAATTAAGAATAATTTTCCTTTAATGGTAATTATAATATAAATTCACCTTTTGTCATTTTATTATAAATACAACATGACACTTGTAAATTAATGTCACTCTCTCGTATCACTCTCTTAAAGATACACTTTATCTTCACTGGTTTAGTTACAGAATCATTCTCTAGCTTAACAATAGCTATTCTCTTTATTTACTACAACATTAAAGTCAAAACAGTACAGATACAGATACAGATTCATTTACTCGCATTACTTATTGCATCCACTACGTACAGCACTCACTGAGATTCAGATATTCATACACTCATACACTAGATCAGACTCTTTTCTGAATACCTGATCTGAAACCCGAGGAAAACGCGACATTTGATAGGTCCACTCTAGTGACAACAATTGGACAACAATACCACAATATTAAACATTTCTATCAAATTGTTTTAGTAATTGTAAGTAATTTTTAAAAAATTTATGCTGGGTAATAAATTAGAGACTAATTAATATTTTTCAACGTGAAATTCAAAACAATGTCAATATTATAAAATTAATTAAAGTTACCTATAGTTTAGGTTAGGTACCGTGACAAATATATGTACTTTTGAGTTATGTAAACAAAGCATTTCAATATGCATAATGTAGTTGCATTTGCTTGAAATAGGCCATCAAGAGACGTCTATTTATTTGTGCAGAAGCTTTAAATGCTTGTATTTTTTGACCCTACATTAGTTTTTGCCTAAGACTAAGACCTTGATTTTAATACCAACCTATCCATATGTAACATATCTATAGGTGAACTGCGATTTCACACAGTTTTGTCCTAAGGTAACTTGAAAATATCTATAGGTAAGCTGTTGATGGATATCCGGATTTCACTACTAAATTAACCGTGGGTAATTTTTTTAGAGCAGAATTAAAAAAAATAAATTAATTACAGCTAACAAATGAATGTGCAAAATTTTTAAAGTTAAATTTTATTCTATTGTAAAATATTTATTGCTTAAACGTTAAACCTGCAATAAATCAGTACTGTGCTGTAGTCAACAGCACAGACAGTGTGTGCAGCGTTGTATGTGTGTGCTATTGCACATCACTGTACTAAAGAAAACGAATACAAAAATATAACTGGATATTAAACATACCTAATTATTAGGTATTATTTTGATAGATATTTTATGTTGTGGAGATGCCCTCTAAATTATTAATCTTGTAACACTCCGAACTTATAAATCAAAAATAGCATTTTATTTTTAAAGTGTACTACTACCTCTGCTCTGTGGTTTACATTTTAGCGTACTGAGTTTCTGTTTTTTGATAAGCAAAACGCACTTTTGTTATAAGTTTTTTTTACTTATCACTGATCAGCGATACACACTGATTATTAATATTTTAAACTGTGCTTAGGGTTGCCAGGTGTCCTGGAAAACGCCGGACAGTCCTGTAATGGACTGTCATGTCCTGCGTCCTGTCGTAAGGTTCGACAGGACGCAAAATGTCCTGTAAATGAAGGTGTTTAAAAATATAGGGCAAATTGTAGAATTTAAAAAACCTATTTGTGTAAAGAAATTTGATTTTTATGTAATTTGATGTTTATAGTGACTCAGTTGCCCTCTATGATCTAATTTCTACTTACTTTAATTTTTTTCAAAAGAAGAAGCAAGTCAGCTATTTAAAATAGTTTCGTTTGTACTGTCAATTTTTGTAAGCAACGCGTACGCAGAGCGTATTTTCAGCCTCATGAAATCATTGTGGAGTGACGAGAGAAATCGCATGGATCCTGATCTCGTGAAAGCAGAGCTTTAAGTTCGATTAAACTATAACTTTAGTTGTAAGGAGTTTTTTGATTTTATTTCTCACCCGGAAAAAAAACTTTACTTCAAAGAGCGAAAGGACAAGAAAAATATACCACTAGCGGATCGAAGTGACGTTCTACAAAATAATTAAATTCCATATCTAAAACACTGTTAGTCCATGACAGCAAATTACTAAAGCATTGAGATGTTGATGATATTTTTGTTTTACAAGGGAACCACTCCAAGTGGTACACCTAGATTTTAAAATCACCCATTCTATAAAATCAGGCTACTTTTAAATAGTACAGAACCAAAGTAACTCGACTGCAGTTTGCGTTGTTTGGTCATAGTGGCCCGCTTAAGTTTAAAAAAATGCAAATATTAATACTTTGCGACCCTTGTACTTCTACAGTTTTTGTCCGATTTTGATGAAATTTTGTTTTTTGGGATCCTTGGGCTTTTTACTAAAAAGCAATTTCAGGATTTTAAAAATTTCGAAAACTTTCACTTTTTTGAAAACAATCCAAGAAATGAGAAATGAGGCCGAATTGTTTAACACCGTTTTTAAAAAAAATGAAATTTTTTGAATTTTTCAAAATCCTGAAAAATACTTTTTAGTAAAACGCCTAAGGATCACAAAAATCGAAATTTCATCAAAATCGGACAAGAACTGTAGAAGTAAAAGAGTCGCAAAATATTAAAAGTTGAAATTTTTAAAACTTTGGCGGGCCACTGTGACCAAACAACGCAAAATGCAGTCGAGTTACTTTGGTTCTGTACTATTTAATAGTAGCCTGATTTTATAGGATGGGTGATTTCAAAATCTGGGTGTACCACTTGGAGTGATTCCCTTGTTAGTGCAACTGTAAATAAACGCAATATTTGTGTACGTAGTAAAATGATTTAATGCTGCTTAGTTAGTTTTACATTTTAAATTTGTATTCTAATGGCCTATGGGTCGTGATTTAAACTGGTGGGGCAACGTAACTTAGCACTGTATGTTTTTAAGATTTTTCAAAAAAATGTCCTGTAATTTGAAAATCCAAACCTGGGAACCCTAACTGTGCTTAAAGCTGAGCCAAAGATTATTTCTTTTCAACGTCCACAATTTCAGAAAAGCTGACAGATGTTTATGCTCCGCGCAAAAAACCAGAACGACTTGAAAAAAACGAACAGATTACCTATAGACTATAGATAGGGCGATTTCACAATTTTACCCATGCAAGCTACCTATAGACGAGAGATATCCATCAAACTTACCCATAGATAACTTTAACCTATAGATGGGGACTTATCCCCTGGATAGCTACGATTTCATTCACTATCCATGGATAACTTACCTATAGATAAAGTTTTCCATAGGTAAAGTTGGTAGTGAAATCAAGGTCTTAGTGTAAATAAAGAATAATATGTGTGGTTAGTATAGATGTGATAATAGTAATGATTGACTTTAAAAGTTATATGGTGAATAGCAAATACCAGTAAGTCATATACCTAGGCTATGCATGTACTTTTGTTGTAACTTTGAAATTCTATACCACACGGACAGACATTAGCTCTTGGCTGTAACTTAGTGTAAATAAAGAATAATATGTCTAGTTTCCACAAATGTAATAATAAAAATCCGGCGCTTCGCGCCGGATTTGTCGAACGTGGGCGGGCCTAGTGTTGTGACTTGTTAACAATTGTTTGTGAATATTTTGATTTTTGGATACAACAAGATTGTGCACAAACTGAGTTGTGGACAATCCATCCCAATAACCTTAGATTGTGATTGTGAAAGATTGTGATTGTGCACAATCCAATAATATGATTTAAATGGCATAAAAACCAAACCAATTACCTCTAAATGTTTTAAAAACCATCTATGAAATATAATATCGTCAGTGAAGAACCAAAATGACCCATTTCCATTTTCCACTAAAAAATAAATGACAACAATCCAAAACGTTCTAACTGCAAAATGACCTAAATCCAGTTTTGCTCCCGCCTGTAACTAATCCTATGCAAATTCATTATACGTGCAGCGGGAGTGGTGGGGGAGGGGGGGTGGTGTAGGGTACGACGTTGTCAAATTTTATTGGGATCGTGCATAAATGACTTCCCGAAAATTACCATTCTTTTATTGGGATCGTGCACAAATGACGTCCCAACAATTATAATTCTTTTATTGGGATGGTGCACAAATGACGTCCCAACAATTATAATTCTTTTATTGGGATCGTATACAAATGACGTCCCAACAATTATAATTCTTTGATTAGGATCGTGCACAAATGACGTCCCAACAATCATAATTCTTTTATTGGGATCGTGCACAAATGACGTCCTAACAATTGTCATTCTTTTATTAAGAACGTGCATAAATTACGTTCCGAAAATTATTATCTTTTGTTGGAATTGTCTCTGAATGACCTCATCAGAATTATCAATTTTTTTGGACTGGCATAGCTCAATGTCAACTCTTGCACATATTTAAAACGATAATTTTTTACAAAGTTTGTCATGCCTGGGCAGACACACTGGTCCTTCTGTTTACATATTTGATTCACGATCATAACTTTTCAAATTTCAAAAGTTTGTTTTTTATTTATGTTGTATTAAAATAATTGTACTTTCTATACATTTTACTGTGAGCTACTTTTGGTAACGCTAAAAAAACTAAGCACAAAAGGCACCATCAAAAAAGCGGCAGTCAGTAAAGAGGTGTTTTTGCCTAAGTTAATTTGTTTCTTAGAAGCTCCTTTGCCCAAGTCCATCAATACGCAAAAATGCATTGAATTATTTTCAATAGGTTACAATGTTGTATTGAAAAATGTAATATTTGCACTAATAAAGTGCAAAATGGAATATTCACAACCTTGAAGTGCAAAAAGTGATATCTAACACATTTAATTGTAAACCCAAAAACAAACTTTATACAACTTCACAGTTCAAAAAACCTAATTTAACAATATTTTAATTGCAAAAATTTCTTCCCTATAATTCATTGAAACATGATAAGAATGAGGAATGATAAAGTAATACTTTCATATTTTTAAAATTTTATTAATACAATATTCTGAAGTTTAAAAAATATGTATACCTGCTTCTAAGTATCCTGTAAGTACACAATATGATGACTGCATCTTATATTATGTTCATATTTTTGATGCAGTATATATTGCATTGCACAAAAAATATGATCTATCATATAAATGTTAACAGTAGCTGGTTTGCTGAAATTAAAATCAGAAATGGCACCGAATAAAAACAAAATTAACTAAAATTTATTCTGGTCAAAAGTAAAAACTGCAGTGTTGTAGATACCACATTTTGAGCTTTTCTGGAGCAAATACCACACTTAAAGCTTATAGTAACACTGCATATACCAATAACTCAATGCACTTTTGCATTCTGCAATAAAGTTTAATTCTAACTGACAAAACTATTTCAATTTTACACTTTCTTTGAGGAAAAATACGTATTTTTAATTATTTCATAACAAAAAAATACGAAGTAAAAAGTATAAAAAACGACAAGAAAATTTGTAACTAATTTTTGTCATTTGAACACTAATAAAAGATGTTATTGGTATTGTCAGTGTGTCTAGACGGGTATTAATAATAGGTAATTTAATAATAATAATTTAAACATTTTGTCGATTTGGCAGCAGCCCATACAACATAAGAAGCGATAAAGAAAATTATCGTTTACAAAAGTTACACAGGAGTACGTGGGTCCTAAATTGCAATAATTAAGGGGACGTATTCAGTATAGTATCCCAACAAAAAAATAATAATTTGGTAGACGTAATTTATAGACGATCCCAATAAAGCTATCATAATTTAACGGACGTCATTATAGACGATCCCAATAAAGCTATCATAATTTAACGGACGTCATTATAGACGATCCCAATAAAAGAATGGCAATTTTCGGTAAGTCATTCATGCACGATCCCAAAACAAGAATGGTAATTGTTAAGACGTCATTTGTGCACGATCCCAATCAAAGAATTGTAATTGTTGGGACGTCATTTGTGCACGATCCCAATCAAAGAATTTTAATTGTTTGGACGTCATTTGTGCACGATACCAATCAAAGAATGACAATTATTGGGACGTCATTTGTGCACGATCCCAATCAAAGAATTGTAATTGTTGGGACGTCATTTGTGCACGATCCCAATAAAAGAATTTTAATTGTTAGGACGTTATTTGTGCACGATCCCAATCAAAGAATTGTAATTGTTGGGACGTCATTTGTGCACGATCCCAATCAAAGAATTATAATTGTTTGGACGTCATTTGTGCACGATACCAATCAAAGAATGACAATTATTGGGACGTCATTTGTGCACGATCCCAATCAAAAAATTGTAATTGTTGGGACGTCATTTGTGCACGATCCCAATAAAAGAATTTTAATTGCTGGGACGTTATTTGTGCACGATCCCAATCAAAGAATTGTAATTAATAGGACGTCATTTGTGCACGATCCCAATAAAAGAATTTTAATTGCTGGGACGTTATTTGTGCACGATCCCAATCAAAGAATTGTAATTGTTAGGACGTCATTTGTGCACGATCCCAATAAAAGAATTGTAATTGTTGGGACGTCATTTGTGCACGATCCTAATCAAAAAATTGTAACTGTTGGGACGTTATTTGTGCACGATCCCAATCAAAGAATTGTAATTGTTGGGGCGTCATTTGTGCACGATCCCAATAAAAGAATTGTAATTGTTGGGACGTTATTTGTGCACGATCCCAATTGAAGAATTGTAATTGTTGGGACGTCATTTGTGCACGATCCCAATCAAAGAATTTTAATTGTTTGGACGTCATTTGTGCACGATACCAATCAAAGAATGACAATTATTGGGACGTTATTTGTGCACGATCCCAATCAAAGAATTGTAATTGTTGGGACGTCATTTGTGCACGATCCCAATAAAAGAATTTTAATTGTTGGGACGTTATTTGTGCACGATCCCAATCAAAGAATTGTAATTGTTGGGACGTCATTTGTGCACGATCCCAATCAAAGAATTATAATTGTTTGGACGTCATTTGTGCACGATACCAATCAAAGAATGACAATTATTGGGACGTCATTTGTGCACGATCCCATCAAAAAATTGTAATTGTTGGGACGTCATTTGTGCACGATCCCAATAAAAGAATTTTAATTGCTGGGACGTTATCTGTGCACGATCCCAATCAAAGAATTGTAATTAATAGGACGTTATTTGTGCACGATCCTAATAAAAGAATTTTATTTGTTAGGACGTTATTTGTGCACGATCCCAATCAAAGAATTGTAATTGTTGGGACGTCATTTGTGCACGATACCAATCAAAGAATTGTAATTGTTTGGACGTCATTTGTGCACGATACCAATCAAAGAATGACAATTATTGGGACGTCATTTGTGCACGATCCCAATCAAAAAATTGTAATTGTTGGGACGTCATTTGTGCACGATCCCAATAAAAGAATTTTAATTGCTGGGACGTTATTTGTGCACGATCCCAATCAAAGAATTGTAATTATTAGGACGTTATTTGTGCACGATCCTAATAAAAGAATTTTAATTGTTAGGACGTTATTTGTGCACGATCCCAATCAAAGAATTGTAATTGTTGGGACGTCATTTGTGCACGATCCCAATCTAAGAATTGTAATTGTTTGGACGTCATTTGTGCACGATACCAATCAAAGAATGACAATTATTGGGACGTCATTTGTGCACGATCCCAATCAAAAAATTGTAATTGTTGGGACGTCATTTGTGCACGATCCCAATAAAAGAATTTTAATTGCTGGGACGTTATTTGTGCACGATCCCAATCAAAGAATTGTAATTAATAGGACGTTATTTGTGCACGATCCCAATCAAAGAATTGTAATTAATAGGACGTTATTTGTGCACGATCCCAATCAAAGAATTGTAATTGTTAGGACGTCATTTGTGCACGATCCCAATCAAAGAATTGTAATTGTTGGGACGTCATTTGTGCACAATCCCAATAAAAGAATTGTAATTGTTGGGACGTCATTTGTGCACGATCCCAATCAAAGAATTGTAATTGTTGGGACGTCATTTGTGCACGATCCCAATCAAAGAATTTTAATTGTTAGGACGTCATTTGTGCACGATCCCAATAAAAGAATTGTAATTGTTGGGACGTCATTTGTGCACGATCCTAATCAAAAAATTGTAACTGTTGGGACGTTATTTGTGCACGATCCCAATCAAAGAATTGTAATTGTTGGGGCGTCATTTGTGCACGATCCCAATAAAAGAATTGTAATTGTTGGGACGTTATTTGTGCACGATCCCAATTGAAGAATTGTAATTGTTGGGACGTCATTTGTGCACGATCCCAATCAAAGAATTTTAATTGTTTGGACGTCATTTGTGCACGATACCAATCAAAGGATGACAATTATTGGGACGTTATTTGTGCACGATCCCAATCAAAGAATTGTAATTGTTGGGACGTCATTTGTGCACGATCCCAATAAAAGAATTTTAATTGTTGGGACGTTATTTGTGCACGATCCCAATCAAAGAATTGTAATTGTTGGGACGTCATTTGTGCACGATCCCAATCAAAGAATTATAATTGTTTGGACGTCATTTGTGCACGATACCAATCAAAGAATGACAATTATTGGGACGTCATTTGTGCACGATCCCATCAAAAAATTGTAATTGTTGGGACGTCATTTGTGCACGATCCCAATAAAAGAATTTTAATTGCTGGGACGTTATCTGTGCACGATCCCAATCAAAGAATTGTAATTAATAGGACGTTATTTGTGCACGATCCTAATAAAAGAATTTTATTTGTTAGGACGTTATTTGTGCACGATCCCAATCAAAGAATTGTAATTGTTGGGACGTCATTTGTGCACGATACCAATCAAAGAATTGTAATTGTTTGGACGTCATTTGTGCACGATACCAATCAAAGAATGACAATTATTGGGACGTCATTTGTGCACGATCCCAATCAAAAAATTGTAATTGTTGGGACGTCATTTGTGCACGATCCCAATAAAAGAATTTTAATTGCTGGGACGTTATTTGTGCACGATCCCAATCAAAGAATTGTAATTATTAGGACGTTATTTGTGCACGATCCTAATAAAAGAATTTTAATTGTTAGGACGTTATTTGTGCACGATCCCAATCAAAGAATTGTAATTGTTGGGACGTCATTTGTGCACGATCCCAATCTAAGAATTGTAATTGTTTGGACGTCATTTGTGCACGATACCAATCAAAGAATGACAATTATTGGGACGTCATTTGTGCACGATCCCAATTAAAAAATTGTAATTGTTGGGACGTCATTTGTGCACGATCCCAATAAAAGAATTTTAATTGCTGGGACGTTATTTGTGCACGATCCCAATCAAAGAATTGTAATTAATAGGGCGTTATTTGTGCACGATCCCAATCAAAGAATTGTAATTGTTAGGACGTCATTTGTGCACGATCCCAATCAAAGAATTGTAATTGTTGGGACGTCATTTGTGCACAATCCCAATAAAAGAATTGTAATTGTTGGGACGTCATTTGTGCACGATCCCAATAAAAGAATTGTAATTGTTGGGACGTTATTTGTGCACGATCCCAATCAAAGAATTGTAATTGTTGGGACGTCATTTGTGCACGATCCCAATAAAAGAATTTTAATTGTTGGGACGTTATTTGTGCACGATCCCAATCAAAGAATTGTAATTGTTAGGACGTCATTTGTGCACGATCCCAATCAAAGAATTATAATTGTTTGGACGTCATTTGTGCACGATACCAATCAAAGAATGACAATTATTGGGACGTCATTTGTGCACGATCCTAATCAAAAAATTGTAATTGTTGGGACGTCATTTGTGCACGATCCCAATAAAAGAATTGTAATTGTTAGGACGTCATTTGTGCACGATCCCAATCAAAGAATTGTAATTGTTGGGACGTCATTTGTGCACGATCCCAATAAAAGAATTGTAATTGTTGGGACGTCATTTGGGCACGATCCCAATCAAAGAATTGTAACTGTTGGGACGTTATTTGTGCACGATCCCAATCAAAGAATTGTAATTGTTGGGGCGTCATTTGTGCACGATCCCAATAAAAGAATTGTAATTGTTGGGACGTTATTTGTGCACGATCCCAATCAAAGAATTGTAATTGTTGGGACGTCATTTGTGCACGATCCCAATAAAAGAATTTTAATTGTTGGGACGTTATTTGTGCACGATCCCAATCAAAGAATTGTAATTAATAGGGCGTTATTTGTGCACGATCCCAATCAAAGAATTGTAATTGTTAGGACGTCATTTGTGCACGATCCCAATCAAAGAATTGTAATTGTTGGGACGTCATTTGTGCACGATCCCAATAAAAGAATTGTAATTGTTGGGACGTTATTTGTGCACGATCCCAATCAAAGAATTGTAATTGTTGGGACGTCATTTGTGCACGATCCCAATAAAAGAATTTTAATTGCTGGGACGTTATTTGTGCACGATCCCAATCAAAGAATTGTAATTAATAGGGCGTTATTTGTGCACGATCCCAATCAAAGAATTGTAATTGTTAGGACGTCATTTGTGCACGATCCCAATCAAAGAATTGTAATTGTTGGGACGTCATTTGTGCACAATCCCAATAAAAGAATTGTAATTGTTGGGACGTCATTTGTGCACGATCCCAATAAAAGAATTGTAATTGTTGGGACGTTATTTGTGCACGATCCCAATCAAAGAATTGTAATTGTTGGGACGTCATTTGTGCACGATCCCAATAAAAGAATTTTAATTGTTGGGACGTTATTTGTGCACGATCCCAATCAAAGAATTGTAATTGTTAGGACGTCATTTGTGCACGATCCCAATCAAAGAATTATAATTGTTTGGACGTCATTTGTGCACGATACCAATCAAAGAATGACAATTATTGGGACGTCATTTGTGCACGATCCTAATCAAAAAATTGTAATTGTTGGGACGTCATTTGTGCACGATCCCAATAAAAGAATTGTAATTGTTAGGACGTCATTTGTGCACGATCCCAATCAAAGAATTGTAATTGTTGGGACGTCATTTGTGCACGATCCCAATAAAAGAATTGTAATTGTTGGGACGTCATTTGGGCACGATCCCAATCAAAGAATTGTAACTGTTGGGACGTTATTTGTGCACGATCCCAATCAAAGAATTGTAATTGTTGGGGCGTCATTTGTGCACGATCCCAATAAAAGAATTGTAATTGTTGGGACGTTATTTGTGCACGATCCCAATTAAAGAATTGTAATTGTTGGGTCGTCATTTGTGCACGATCCCAATAAAAAAATTGTAGTTGTTGGGACGTTATTTGTGCACAATCCCAATCAAAGAATTGTAATTGTTGGGAGGTCATTTGTGCACGATCCCAATCAAAGAATTTTAATTGTTGGGACGTCATTAGTGCACGATCCCAATCAAAGAATGACAATTGTTGACACGTCATTTGTGCACGACCCTAATAAAAGAATGACAATTGTTGGGACGTCATTCGTGCACGATACCAATCAAAGAATTGTAATTATTGGGACGTTATTTGTGCACGATCCCAATCAAAGAATTGTAATTGTTGGAACGTTATTTGTGCACGATCCCGATAAAAGAATTGTAATTGTTGGGACGTCATTTGTGCACGATCCCAATCAAAGAATGACAATTATTGAGACGTCATTTGTGCACGATCCCAATCAAAGAATTGTAATTGTTGGGAGGTCATTTGTGCACGATCCCAATCAAAGAATTTTAATTGTTGGGACGTCATTAGTGCACGATCCCAATCAAAGAATGACAATTGTTGAGACGTCATTTGTGCACGACCCTAATAAAAGAATGACAATTGTTGGGACGTCATTCGTGCACGATACCAATCAAAGAATTGTAATTATTGGGACGTTATTTGTGCACGATCCCAATCAAAGAATTGTAATTATTGGGACGTTATTTGTGCACGATCCCAATCAAAGAATTGTAATTGTTGGGACGTCATTTGTGCACGATCCCGATAAAAGAATTGTAATTGTTGGGACGTCATTTGTGCACGATCCCAATCAAAGAATGACAATTGTTGAGACGTCATTTGTGCACGACCCTTATAAAAGAATTTTAATTGTTGGGACGTCATTTGTGCACGATCCAAAATTGAATGAATGAGAATTGTTAGGACGTCATTTGTGCACGATCCCAATAAAAGAATGGTAATTTTCGGGAAGTCATTTATGCACGATCCCAATAAAACTTGACAACGTCGTTCCCTACACCAAAAATTGCGTTCCACTTCATATAAACCACACGATAACTAGTAGTCTGATTAGTACTTGTTTGTTCCTAATGTTTGTTTAGAATTTGTAATTGTGCACAATCAAGATTTGGTAGTTTGTGATTGTGATTGTGACAGAACAATCACAATGTGAAAAACAATTGTTCTTTGTGAACAAGTCACAACACTAGGCGGGCCCGAAGTAGATGCTGAGCTTCAACAAAGGTGCAAGACAATTTATGCTACGCAAAAAGATGATATAGGATTTATGGAAGCTCCCCTACAATCAATAGGACATATACCAATGTGCGTAGCATGTAGTTAAATATAACCCGGCCTGGTAGGTTGACGATGCTACGGCATGGTCACACCACTGAGTCGGGCCAGCCAGTCACGCTTAGGATTGGAGTTGGTGTAAGTGATTTTCCTGGCTGATGGGTGGGGGAAGAAACGGGGTGTTGTGGAGAACTAAGGTGAGTGGGTGCTTTCCGTACATTCATCTGTGACAGTTCTACTGTCTGAGACAGAGATGTTGGATGGCTTAATGTAGGTACCTACTACTGTTGTAATTTGTGAACAAACAAATTGCAAGATTGTTATTTCTAAAATAACAAAACAATCACAAGTACGTTGTTCACAATGTATTTTCTCAGCTATGATTGTTATTGTGGTAGATTGTGTTTGTCCACAAAACGTTCTGCGCTGACGAATGACAAAAACAGGTTTGTTCTTGTTTGTCGTCCTGCGTGTTTGTTCTACATTGTGATTGTGCACAATCCAATTTACTAGTTTGTGTTTGTGATTGTGAAAGCACTATCACAAACGAAAAGAACAATTGTTCTTTGTACACAAATTACAACAGTAGTACCTACTGCCTCTCACTGTATGTTTCATATAGTTCAATACATTCATTCCCACTCTCTCTACTCTCTGCTAAAGGGGTCATTACCCAATAACTTTCGCATTTGAGTTGTGGCTGGTGGGTGTTGAGTACTGGCGGATCCCTTTCTCTTCTTGACTTGGCGGCTCAAGATGATTTAGTGGAGTTACCAGTGCTCGATCCCTCTGCGTCAGCAGGAATTCTTGACGATGTTTTACATCTCCTGTCGAGGAGTATAATCTACTCGCTGACATTCGGTCGTCATTTAGTATACACTATCCATGTTTAAAAAGATAAGTATATGCGATACGGAACTTGAGTGACATGTACATACATGCCCACCAAGGACCACATCGTAGAGCAACTGATTAATAGAGACATAACCGCTCAGGTTCAAATTCTCTCAATAATCATACATACATACCCAGGAAACCACGGAAGGCAAATTAAAGTACGTTTTTGGTCAGATAATGAGTGGCTGGTCGGAACACGGTTGGCCATGGATAAAAGTCTGGTTTTAAAGTCCAAAAACTAGAGGCCTGACATTATAAGACGTTAGATGGCCCTGAGGAGGCTTATTCTGTTGGCCCATCGTCCGAAAAGTGTCCGTGAAAAAGGCAACATTTTCCACTTAAAATCTGCTAATAAGCCACCCGAGTTTTTCAGTCAGGAATAACGGGTGGGTTTAAGTTGGTGGCCGCGGGTGGACTGACAGTAGTTTTATCGCTAAACGGCTCACTGCTGACAGCAGAAGTAGCGTGCCGAAGTTCAGCTCAGAGACAGTTTAGTATGCCTCGCAGCCGCAACGCAACAAAACAGTAACCGACGAAATACATTCTTTCAGTACAAATTAAGTTATTTTGTGATTACTGGAGACAAAATCAAACTAAACAACAAACCTGGGGGTTTACTTTGCTTATACTCCAGTTATTTGTGTTATTAGTGTGATTTGTCACTACTTCTTGACTACTAAATCAGAAAAAATAAGTGAATATTTTTTACTTTTATCTTTATTTTATCATTTAGTGCAAATGTCGTGTTCTGTGCAATGCTTGTTCTTTATCTTATGGCATGTAACATTTTAGAAAAGTTCTAAGTCAAATTGTGAAGTTCATTATAGTCGTTGACCACATACTCAAGTGTTAAATACTAAAACATAGAAACAAATAGGCCTTGCACAGAATACAACACTGCAGTTTAAAAATTCGGCGTGTCGGACATGGCTATACTATTGTATCCTAAAGTGTAGTGAATTTCACATTTAAATCATCCAAACAACCAAAGCAATTAGTGAATTTCTCAGGTTTAGAAAATTAGGAACTTGCTATGTTTTATTCTGTGTCTGGCACTCGTCATGTAAATCGGAATGAATGTCATTCGTTCGCAAACCACTATTTTTGTGCGCCATTTACCACAATCGTCGAAGTTTTTGCTAAACGGATATTTTAGAATCACACCTGGGTTGTTATAAACACTCAAAAATGTTTATGCAAGAGTATTAAACTAGTGCTTAATGTGTATGGATGAATTTATGATTTTTTATGATATTTAGGAGGGTTTAAAGGGGATTGGAGAAATGGGTGGCTACGAGTCCGGTAAAAATATGTACTTGAGTGGGTCAATGTCTGAAGTAGGATGGTTATTAGGTGGGTAGCAGTCGAGTATATTGCAGATAATTGTTGGCTTAAGAACTAAGCGGTGTATGATAACAATCGCCCCATTGGCGTTTTAAAGTCGTTCAACTGGTGGGCCGCTGGTATTGTAAGATATAGTCCGGCCACCAGTGTTCGCGGCGACATTTCTAACTGTCTACCTCTTCAAATCGTGACCAGTGGTCCAACCATTATCCCACTATTATTTGCCTAACGTGGTTTGCTGGGTACATACATGTAGTTAAATATAGCTGAAATTTTTTTATAAATTGCACCATTCACAAATGACGTCGGTTATGGAGGCTTCCCTAGCATCATTACGCCATACATGGAAGTACGTGGCATGTTGTTAAAAAACGCTGAAATTATTTTTGAGAATTAAATTATTTACAAATGACGTCATTTGTGGAGCCTCCCCTACTAGGCAAGCCTATCCTACTATCAATAAGCCATATACAAATGTACGTGGCAAGCAGTTAAAGAAAAGGTTGGAAAAAATTTGGAAGTTAAAAATGGGGGTCCTAAAAACTATGATATTTGAATGACGTCATTATGGACGATTCCTGAATATCTATAACACGTAGGTAAGTACGTGACATGTAGTTAAAATAGGATTGAAAAAAATTTAATAATGGTACTGGGGTAACTAAAAACTGATATTTAAAGGACGTCATTATGGACGATCCCTAAATATATATATGGATGCTCCCTGAATATCTATAACACTAAAGGAAGTCATTATGTGCTCAGCATCTAAAAATGGTTAAATAATTAAAGGGGGGGGGGAGTAGCTAAAATTATGATATTTTTGAAAGACGTCATTAACGGACGATCCCTCGCAATATATAAGGAAAACTTTCGGATTTGTACCATGCAACTACTAATTGTGGGAAATCATTAGTGCGATCTCAATTTAAAAAAATACAACACACGTCTCTCGCATTTGCAAGTGTTTAAAAGTTGTTTAGTTTAATCGGTATAGTAATGCAACGTCCAGCGTACGACTAACTGGCGGTAGGGGAAACATTGAGAGTAAAAAAATGTAAAGTTGTAAAGAGGGGTACCTAAAACTAGATATTTGAAGGACTGTAGCGACGGACCAACAGACAGACAGACAGATGGACGGACACCTAGACATGACCATTTCATTAGATGCAGCTAAAGCTCAGCATCTAAAAATGACCAACAATTTACAATATACATAATAATAAACTGCACTTTACTATTTAATACTGAACTGAAAACTATAATAATGCACTGCATGACGTCCATAAGATGGACTACACGACGACCATGACCGATAAATTCTAATAAAATGATGAACTGACTGACGGTAATGACAACCAATTTACGAGATAATAATGAAATGCACGACAGCGTACTTCACGACGACGTCAAATGGAAACTGAATGACAAGAATTCGTAAACCCCGCCACCTCTATTCATTCCGTCGTGAATGTCACATGTAATAATACTGTGGTTTGTTGCAGTATGTAGTTGTTGTAGCCATAGATTGTACGCGGTGTGTTTGAACACCTGACAGTCCATGTAGAATTTCGTAGTTTGTAGATATGCACGTCAATGTAACCTTACGAGAGCTGAGACTCGGTTTTTCCCCATGAATAAAATGAAGTGTAAAAAATTTTGAGAGTTGGTCCATTTAACTAGTAATTGCTAAAAAGTTACTGTACAGATCATACCCAAAAACTATACAGCACATCTACATCGCATTTGCGTGATGTAGGAAGTTGTTTGAATTTAATTAGATTAAAAATACGACCTGTAGCGTACAACAACGAAAAGGGGGACAGACAGACAGACACACAGACGGACGGACAAAACCATTTCATTAGATGCAGCTAAAGCTCAGCATCTAAAAATGATTGGCGTTCGACGGTATTTGGTAAATAGCAAATATAAGTAAGTCCTAAATCTTGGTAAAACATGTACTTTGTTGTATAACAAAGATCTGAATTAAGAGTGGCTGCAAGCTGTCTTTTTATTATTCATAGTGCTTAAAATATGTTTAAGTAGATGCCTTTTGATCTGGTTATAAACTTAATATGCTGTTCCAAACATTTGTGGTCTAAAATATCTATCAAATCACTAGCTGCATTTCAGATAGTTGCAAAGACCTTATCTGAGCTCTAATTCAAATGCAAGTAGTTGAAGTCACTAATATGATGCACTTACTGTGTTTTAGCGTATTCCCAAATAGGCGGCTACATTTTAATTTTCGGAACGTGGGAATGTAATTTGTTTACTTGAGGGGGCCTATTAACGCAAAGCAATTTTATTTGCTATTTTGAACTCAAAATACTACAATCACGTGTTCAATTTTGAATGATATCGTTTGTTTAGTGCTACATTAGTCAGACCTGCAATAAAAATAACTCCTGATTTGTTACTTTCCTGTTAGTTTTTTGTAAAGGTTGTGTAGTTAGGAATTGAAATTTGTCTGTCGTCGTAACTACCATTTAAATGGGTTTCTTTGAAGCACACTATGATTGGGTCACGGGCTGATTGGGTTAGGGATTTATCCCTTGGTGGAGGGGGTGTTGTTTGCTACTCAGACGGCTCACGGGAAGGTGAAAATGCTGGCTGTGGGGTTTTTATTGAGGACAGAAGTCAGGGGGTAATCACTACCCTTCTGGCTATGTCCGTGTATTTGGCAGCTGATGCCTCTGTTTTCAAGTGTGAGATCTTTAGTATTTCTCTAGCAGCTCATTAGCTGTTGGAAAATGAACACCGGGATCTCCAGGTTAGGGTGTTCAGTAATAGTCAGAGCTCTTTGCGTGCCCTATCTAGCCTTGCGTGCCCTAACACTGCCTCCAGTGTTGTGGGGGACTGCCACTCGTACCTTAATAGACTCGCTGATAGGGGTTGCGAGGTTGAATTGGTTTGGGTCCCTGCTCACTCGGGGTTCAGGGGTAATGAAGAGGCGGATAGGCTGGCGAAGGCTTCGCATGATGGTAGTTGTGTTAAGCTGTTTGTCTTAAGGCCAATACTACCAGTCCTAATCTCCGATGTCCATTGCGCTATTGCGGGATGGGCAAGGCGTGAGCATGAGAGACACTAGACTGGCTTGAGCAATTGTAGGATGGCCAAGCTCTGGATATCGGCACCGTTGTAAGGTAATTCGTCACTGGTACGATATCCTAGGGATCAATTAAGGTGGTTGATTGGGCTTGTTAATGGGCATATGGCTTGGAGCAGTCATAGCTGGAGAATAGGAGTATTGGACTCTCCGCTGTGCTTGCACTGTGGGGAGGAGGATGATACACCGATTCACTTCATGACAACATGCCCTGCCTTTGTATTAGTGAGAAACCTCTATCTTGGTGGTTGCGTTATCTCGTTGGAAATGTTGGGTCAGGCATCTGTGGGTCAGCTCGTGGCGTTTGCACGTGCCACGGGCAGGCTCACACACTGACTCGGATAAAGGATTTATTTTTTAGGAAGAGTCTGCAATAGGCCATTATAAATAAGGCCTCGGCGGCGTCAGTCTCGTAAGAGGCTGAACCTCTGGTGAATAATAGTAATAATGATAGGGTCGTTTTGTTTATTTTTGTCTCTTAAGTTCGTTGGTAATTTTTTACGCGTCACTGATAGTCTGGATATTAATAGTGACTGTATATAATAATAGTGTGCAAGTGGGGCCGCGGCTTATGTTTAAAAAACTAAGATAATACTGTTTACCCAAAAAACTAGGCTTATCTCAATTCTGTTAGGCATAGGGCGTGAACCTGCTTATCCGGCACACAGTAAGGCACTTGCGCGTGGTGCTTGACAAACACTCGACGTGAATGCCATGCTGCAAGTCAGTGGAAAGCAGGACGCAGGTAACCTTTGTGAGATGCAAACGCATGGTTGGTAGAAAATAGGGCCAACCTTCCATTAGGGTTAGATAAATATACTTTTGTTTGTCCTGTGATGGAGTTTGTGGTTGTGGCCTGGTCTCCTGCCTTGAAGAAAAGCTCTTATGTCAGCTTGATCTGTAAGGTACAGCATCAGGCTCATGCTTATCGGAGGGCTTCGGTCAACGCCTAGGGCGGCGATGGAGTGTCTAAGTGGCCTAACGCTTAACATTTATAGACATGTCTCAAAGATGCGGCTGTGAGGTCTACGCATAGGCTAAAAATGAAAGGGTTGTGTGTAAAACTTTTTTTTGGGCTTAACTGGTGAAACTGGTATCTTTAAGAGGATCCTGTGTCCCTAATTTACAGATGCCAGTGGACTGAATGTATAAGAGCCTGGAAAATCGGAGGTTCACTGTTGAACCTAAGTTGCGGGTGAATTGGGCATGCAATGTATTCCTTCTGGGGGCGGAGTGGTTTGCTTAACTGACGCCTCCCGTGATGGTGGTAATGCTGGCTGTGTAGTATTGATTGAGGACAAAATGCATTAAGTAACACTTCTGGCTTTGTCTGTGTATCTTGTTACTGATGCCTCGGTATTTTCGTGTAAGATCCTTGCATCTCCTTGGCGGCCCATTAGTTGTTGGAGTAAGGCCATGCAGATATCCTTGTCAGACTACATATTTAGTGAGACTTAGAGATCTTTGCGAGCACTGTCTCGAGTGTTGTACAGTACTGTTACACTAACCCCAATAGATTTGCTGAGAGATGTTGCGACGTAGTGTTAATATAAATCCCTGCGCACTCGGGTTTCATGGGTAATAGGGAGCCAGTTTATTGTTCAGTGAAGTATTTGCAATTCGGAAATTTCAGTAGCAAACAGTAGCAAAAGTACAATAACTAACCACATTCAATCAGAAAAACATAAAAATATCACAGCCGCAACTGCATCCAGTTCTAAAATTATCCAAAATTGTCGAAATAAGAAACTCGGAGAGACCGAATTAGCATAAGCGGATAAGGAAGGATTATTTTTGTATCAAGACTGATTTCCATTGAAAGCGTCAACGCAAAAAATCGCTAGCGTCAGCAATTTTTCAAAAAGTTGCTGGTGTTTTTTGTTTTCCATAGAAAGAGTCAATCTGCATTTTTTGACGCTGATGCAAAATTTGTCGCTGACGCTAGTACAAGCTTTGCAAATATGGTGACAACTCCGGTATCAAGAGGACAAGCAAAAGCTAAGGAGACACCAGTAACCTGGCAGAAGCAGGTTGCAACTCATATGGACAAAGTAGTTCAGCTCTTAGCCCAGCCTAACGATGCGTCGGCAACAGAAAAGTTCCTGAACTACCTAGGGAAAATTCTAACTTCCGTTCCTGATGAAAAAAAACGATCATGCCAAAAGAAGATTTTAGAAATAGCAAATGCTTATGCCGATGGCGAGAGAGATGTGATTAATGTAATTAATTGTACCCTTATACATTGAAATAATACTACAGAGAAGTCATAAATATGTTACAAGACAATTTATTCGTGCATTTATTTCATTTATGAGCAAAACGTTCATAATAGTAATAAAATTAAAGTAGGCACATACGCAAAATCCCATTGCCATGGAACAGAACCAGATGAACTAAAGTAAGTTGTGAATGTTTTTCGAATATCTTCTGCTTCTCTACTGAAATTACGGCTTTGGGTTGGAGCCCTGTCATTGAAGCATGAATGCGACTCCTGAGATGGCCACCTAAATTCTATTACTTCACCCTCGTTTGTGATTTGGTCACAGTAGGAAGTAGGACATTAATAAGAATTTGGATTAGTTTTGGCTTCCGTCTGGAGGAAGTTGTGAAGGACCGTGCATGCCTTGACAACTTTATCCACGTTAACAGGTTTTAGATTAATAGGGCGCCTTAATATTCTCCATCTATTGCTCATAATTCCGAATGCATTTTCGGAGCACCGACGGGCACGACTTAGCCTGTAAATAAATACCCGTCGTTCATCATTTAATTGTTTTCAAGGGTATGGACGCATACAATTTGGTGTCAATTAAAATGCTTCATCGCCAAGCATAACGTGTAGCACGGTTTGATTTGATGACGGAAGACGTTTAGGTGGGGGTATGGTTGATCTTTCACTGTCAAAATCTCGCCCAAACTCTGAATTTTTCCATATTCCGCCATCTGAGTTTGATCCATATAAGCCCACATCAACCACAAGAAATTTATAATTGTGGTCCACCACAGCCATGAGAACAGTTAAAAAGTGTCCCTTGTAGTTGTATTGCAATGTTCCAGAATTGGCAGGTGCTTGTATTTGAACATGCTTCTCATCCACTGCACCCAAACAATTTGGAAAATTCCATTTTTCATGAAATCCTTTTTCTGAGTTTATCCAGGTTTCCATTGTTGGCTTTGGTAAGTACGTCAATTAAAGAGCATTCCATAACGCATCACACGTTTCCATAGCTATTCTATATGCCGTAGTAAATAAAACTCTAAATGAGAAGGCAATGGACTGTAGACTATCTTCTGAGGCTAAATATCTCACACCAATTGCCAGTCGGTGACCCACTGACAATGCCTTCCGCCCTGATGGATATCTTTTTAAATATAGGTGGACCATCTTTTTTAGTTTTTTAAACTCTGCTGAAGTCATTCTTAAATATTTTTTAAAATACAATAGATATTTTGCAAGTGCTTTCACCTGTGATTTAATTAATTTAATTGAATCAACTATTAAGAAATAAATTGTCGTATTTTATCTCTCAGCTATGAGTATTCTCTGAATACTAACAATTTCATTCATATATTCTGCCAATGGTCAAATAAATGATGCATGATAAAGTAATGATAATAATAGTTTTGAAAACGTGGTAATAAATACGCCTCTGAAGTATGCAATATCTAACTACTAGTGTTGTGTATGCTCCTTCTTTTTTCCTGCCAAAGAGGGTGAACCCACCATTTTTGCTTACTTTTGCTTGGGGTCAATAATATTAAATTATGAAAATGGAGAGCCAAAATTTTATTTCAATTATTAGCAACCATTTTTGAATTGAATAAAATCAAATTCATGTTTGAATTCGCCAGGATACTTGCCCGGCTATATTTAAAACTTGACGCTTTTCTAAAATTGACGCGACCTATGGAAAAGCTATTTAAAATCGTAGAGATGTTTGAAATTTTTGACGCTGCAATTTTTTTAGCGATTTTAAAAAAAATGACGCAATTTGCAGCGATTTTGTTGACGCTTTTAATGGAAACCAGCCTTGTTGGCTGTTGTGTTGTGTGTTGTTGTTCTCTTATCCGGGGCTACGGTGTCAGGCAGATCATTCCACAGTCTGATGGAACGGTATTAAAGTGATTTTTTGAAGGTTGCAGTTCTGTGGTGATACTGAATCCTAAGATTTTTCCTATTTCGTCTGCTTGACCGAGACCTAGTGCGGCCTTTAGACACTTCAACGAACATATCTTCAAGATACTGAATTCCAGGGCAGAATTTAACACTTTTATACACAAAGAATAACGTATAGTAATCAACCCATTCACGAACAGTAAGGGAATTTACTGCTTCCATTACGTTGTTTTCCATGTTCCTCCAACACTTGCCCTTACGAATTGCTTTTGGCACTGTATACAATTTACATATAATAATAATAATAATTTATTCATTGTGTCGATTTGGCGTCAGCCCAAACAACATTGTTAAGTTTTTACAAAGTAGGTATTTACAAAAGTGATCAATAGATCCTTGGTAATCAATAATAAAATGTCGGTAAAAATGTTTTTTGTTCGTTACAATTCACATATGCCCTAAGTGATCCTGTCCTGAATAACCTGCAGATCTGCATCACTAACGACTTCCCAAATGGGTATTCAGTAGTCAACAATAGAAGAAACATAGGCTTTAAACATCATACAATAGATAGGAAAACTAAAAAAAACGCTTCAGCCGTACAAGAACACCTATAGCAGTGATGACTTTTTTTCATACTGTATTATAATGTTTTTTAAAGTTTAGATTAGAATCAATTAGTACACCAAGGTACTTAAACTCATACACTCTTTCAATATTCTGACCGTCACATAATATTTCATGCACATCACTCGTACCCTTACTATTATGCGGTTTTTTACAAATCATAAATTTTGTCAGTCTTACATTAATTGAAAGACTATTTAAATTGCACTATTCAGATAGGTTATGAAAGCATTTCTGCATAGCGGAAATAGCGTATGTTAAACTTATATTAGAGACGTACAGAACTACGTCATCGGCGTACAAAACATAAGAAATCGCTGTCCCAATTGCTGTAAATATATTATCAATATACAATATAAACAAAAATGGCCCTAAAATCAAACCCTGCGGTACCATACGATGGAGTTCATATTCTTTACAAACATAATCACTAAGTTTAATTACATATGTCCTATCCGTTAGGTAGTCAGCAATAATGTTCAATAAATAATTATCAAGTTTATACTGGTGCCTTAGTTTATGCATAAGTCTGTCGTGGGAAACGGAATCAAACGCTTAAGTAAAGTCAATAAAGCACAGCACTTACTTTCTATTGATTTTATTGAGCAACAAAAAATGTCACTGGTAAGCTGGAGTATAGAGGTAAAGCAAGCTTGGCCTCCCTGAAATCCATGCTGATTCTCACTTAATTGATTATTGATTCCAGTAACTTGGTCTAATATTCGTTGTTGTATCACTTTTTTAAATAGCTTGTTAATTACCGGAAGATTTGAAATTAGACGGTAGCACAACAGACTAAGTCTTGAGCCTTGCCCCTTATAAACTGGTGTTACCACTGCCCGCTTCAGTTTGCCAGGGTATTTGCCTGTAGTTATAAACATATTAAAAACAATTGACAAGGGTAGCAATAAGCTGGAAAGGCAACACTGTAGTAACATGTAACTCACTTCACTTTCAGTACTCAAGTTTTTCCTTTTTAATTGACTGAAACGGTTTTTAATTTCATCTTTTGTCACTGGATTTATAGTTTCATTGCTCAAGTCATAGTTGTAGTTCAGCTCATTTAGTTGAGTATCTGTACTAAGCAGCACAAAGTTCTCGGCAAAACAGTTTGCTATTTCCTCAGGATCATAAAACTTCTTTTCCTAGATGAGTAGCTCTGTGACTACAGTCCTGTCATTATTCGCACCTAGTAGCACTTTTTGAACTTCCCACACATTTCGAAATGAAGGTGATTTGTCAAATTTTTCCTTAAAATAATTATATTTTGCACATTTTACTTGATTGTTAACAAAATTTCTGTGTGATTTCAGTTCAATCCGCGTAGCAGGATCATTTGAATCTCTACACTGTAATTTTAATCGATCCCGTGGTGTCATTAGATATTTTAGGTCTGAAGAAATCCAAGGTGGGCAGTATTCTTTTACTCGTTTCTTAGTCACCAATGAGTTTTCGTTTATCACTGAAAATAAGAGTCTTAAATTGATCGAGAGCGTCATAGGCACAGTCAAAAATACTAATTATAGGCCACGGCACTTCCTCTAATTCATTATTTACTTTTTTCTAGTCAGTGGTCTTATAGCTTTTGTTGCTTATATATTTCGGCCCGACCTTAATCTTGTTAGTTTTCCACACAAAGTACGTTGCGTCATGGTCGGAATTGGCGTACGGGACGATATCACAAACTGAAATGTTATTTTTATTGGGGACGTTCATGTGGTCAAGAAGCGTTTTGGTCACTTCTTGTGTGTATTTTGTTACTATTTGCTTAACACCAAACGATCTTGCTATATTCTGACATTTTCTTGCATCTGGAGTCTTTATTAAGATCTATATTAAGGTCACCAACCACAAAAAATTCTGTATTTTCATTGTTTAGTTTCTGCAGTGTTGAATAAAATGATTCCAGGAAGTCCGCTTTATTAATGTGCGGCGGATTATAGATGACTGTCAGCAGTAGTTTTTTAATACCCGGGAATCTGAACTCAATACAAGTAAGTTCAAGCTCGTCGTCTTTTGGTATATTAATAATTATCTGATTATACTTAATGTTTTGATTTATATATTAAATTGTACCACCTCCACTTCTGTTAACTCGGTCACAACGGAGAGTGTTATAACCATGTAAGCTAAAGTGTCCCGTCACATGTTGATCAAAAAGTTTGGATTCCGTTATACACACTATATGAAGTTCGTACATTTGTATTATTAGTCTTACGTCTTTAAGTTTGGCGGTTGTAAGACCATTTATGTTTAAATGCATGATTCGTATTCCCTTATGGATTTTAATGTGGTAGGGTTTACTAGGTGAAGTGGCTTTGGGTTCGTAATCGAGAGCTTCGTGGATATTATAAGATGGTAAAATACATTTCATGCACATTTCAAGTCCTACACTATACACATTGCAATTACCACAGGAGTTGCATACAGTTGGTTCAATGTTAACTTGGCATGGATAACAGACCTAGTTATCAAGGTCCAACTTACGATAGTCTCGAATGTTGTCAATTCCTCCGCAGATTCGATGATACTTTGAATGGCATGATTTGCATTTAAGAAGGTTGGTTGCAGTCCTTGGCTTCTTTAAACAAATACGGCAGCGCCAGCCCATTGCTGCCAATGAGTGTACAATAATTATGTTAATGTAAAACTGGTGCCAGTATTCTCTTGGGTATGGTTATAGGAAGTATTAACTTTAAACTAATTTACATATAGTTAAATTGTAAAATAAGGCGCCTTTTCTATTTGAATTCCTGCCTCACAGTCCAGTATGATTTTTGAAATTCCGATTTAGAAATTCACCAAAACAAGCACTTTTTTAGAATTAAATCACAAATTGTTAAGTATGAACGTGTTCTCCAGAAAAAGTTACACTTAATCGTGTAATTAGTTATAGCACCAATATTATTTTTATAGTAGTAATTTTGAGGGAGGCAAGTGGGCTCAGTGGTGCACGGTGCACGTCGAGATACGGGCTGTCAATGAGTGAAAAAGCATATGTAGTAATATATTTTGCTATACGAGATACCCTAATCCACTTGTCTTCACGGGTTGAACTTCCTACTGTCTATTCGTATACGCTGATAGGAAAGGAATAAGTGGAATAGTGTGGGATAGATACGTCTAGTAAAAACAGGCTACAGACCAAGTGAGTTCGGAAATCCGTGAGTAGGGGTGAGCTCTAGCGGGCAATAACGCCACTCGATGACGGAGCTGACTCTTAATGATACAGAGAGTGTCTGCTTGGTTTCTGGTTCGTCTGTAGTGACGATCCGATCACTATATCCTCTTTCCTCTACTTGATATAGCAAGTATCGAATGTCGTCTCATAGGATAGTTCTTCTCATAATGTAGGGGAACCAAGGTGTAGGGTGTATAGAATGACTCCTTGACTATGACTTGACACACCATAGGGACTGAGTCTATACTCTATCAAACCACGGCCTTGTAAAATAATCAACGAGCTATCTCCTTAGCTAGGAGTTTAAATATCGCGTCTTAAAGAGTGCGGCGTTTTCGAAAGCCCATATTATTCGGTAAAGTCTTCCCAAGTAAGCTAGTATTATATTCAGTGATCTCAATTGAGTGCACTAGGACTGTTGTCCGAATAGTGTATCTCATGAGTAGCTGTAATATCAAATTGTAATCTTAGTGTGCGTAGGCCTCGGCCTGTAAGTACAATACTACTACACATACATATAAACATATAGTAGTAATTTTGATTTAATCTGGAGCCCAATAAAGCACGTCCGTCACTTAAAAGCTCGATTGCTGCTCTAAAAACCATAACCGATTAACTTAAAAAAATTCATTCATCAGAAAAATATTTGTAGTTCTCAACATTGTTTTCAATTTGGTACGGTCTCATTTTAATTTATTGCTTATATGTTGCTGTTTTAAGTAATAAATGTAACCAGAGACGTAAATTTAACGTCGGAACCGGGGGGCAGAGTGCCATCCCCCCTCTGGAATGTGAATGCCCAATGTTAAAGCATAGGCCTGCCCCCTCTTGCCTTACGTGAAAAAATTTCCTAGTGATTGCACCCCCCCCCCCCCCTCCCTCGCAAAAGTAGGTTCCGACGTCCCTGAATGTAACGCTGGGCGTGATTTAAAACCTACAATTACAAAAGAGGATGTCTAAGATAGTAATTTTTATATTTCGTCATTTATGGTCGATCCCCGTATGCATATCAGTAAGATCCCATGTTAAATATATCCAATTACCTAATTCTTAAACTAATGACAAAGGAGATCTCTAAAATAGAAATGTTTAAATTACGTCATTTATGAACGATCCCCGTATCCATATTAGTAAGGTCCCATGTTAAATATATCCGATTACTTAATCCTTGCACAAATGACAAAGTAGACCTCTAAAATGGCAATGTTTAAATTACGTCATTTATGGACGATCTCTGTATGCATATAAGTAAAATCCCATGTTAAATATATCCGATTACTTAACTCTTAAAGTAATGACAAGAAAAATCTCTGAAGTCGTAATTTTTATATAACGTCATTTATGGACGATTTAAGCATGCATATTAGTAAGATCACATGTTAAATATATCCAATAACCTAATTCTTGAACTAATGACGAAGCGGATCTTAAAAATAGTAATCTTTGGATTACGTTATTTGTGGACGATGTTGTTTTGCATATAAGCAAGATCCCATGTCAAAAATATTTGATTAATTAATTTTTATGACAAGGCAGACATTTAAAGTGGTAATTTTTAAATAACGTCATTTATATACAATCTTCGTATGCATATTAGTAGGATCCCATGTAAAATATATCTGATTACGTAATTCTTGAACTAATGACAAAGGGGATCTCATACGCATACGCTCATCACTACGTTTGTCCGTTGGGGGGACGTGACACATTATTTGTAAACGTGGACGCAATAAAATTGGCCTTTCCAATTAAGGGGTTTACGCACATAACCATTGGCATGCACAAAAACGTAAAATACTTGTACTGTGGGCCCAAAGTAGCCTAAAACAAATTGGCTTGGTCACTGGTAAATAATGCTTTAGTAGTAAGGCTCTATAAAGCTCTTGCAGTCGGCGTGGTAAAAGTAGGCTATATACAAGTTTTGCTGGGGGAAAGAGAGTGATGGTAATATTTGAATGACCTCATTTAAGAACGATGCCTTACCATATTTAAGCCATATACGTATGTCTGTGATATGTAGTAATAAAGGAGGATCCGTAAAATGGTGATATATAAAAGACGTACCGAATCACCGCTACAATGTATGAGCCCATGTATTTTGAATCGCCTTCGCCTCAGATAATTGTAGGCAAAATCGGATTTGCATCGGCACAGGCAATTTGCAGTACACCGCAAGTATGCCGATAGCTGCAAATAAACGGATTCTGGCTGCCAGTGTCGGCAACTCTTCGGCGCTTTCACCACAACTTTGCCGATGCCAATCCGATGCAACAGTAAAATATTAGGGGGAAACCCGATGAAATGTAATTGCCGATGTAAAGTTGTAAAACACAAATTGTCACCGTTACTATGGAAATATTTACTTCCGTTGGTTTACTACAACAAAATACAATCTCTGCAAGTTTGTAATTCTAGGTAAGTAACACTGTACTTTCAAGTTCAATTTTGATTGTCCACACACTCAGGCTCCTCCTCCGTCATCATTTTTATTGGTTTGCTAACTCTCTTTTCCATTAAAAGTAAATAATACATCACACATTTTTCTTCAACATTGGGTGTACCAAAAATAAAACTTATGTACTCTTGAAATGTAAATATTTCCATAGTAACCGTGACAATTTATGTGTTTTACAACTTTACATCGGTAATTACATTTCATCGGGTTTCCCCCAATTGTTTTTAGGATCTAAGCTGCATATAATTTTCCGAGTTACTGCCGCTTCATTAATTTTTCCGTTACACTACTGCATTTCAACACTTTTCAAAGTTCGTGCAGTGTGGAGTGTTGCAGTGGAACGAGTGCAGTCTTCCTTTCCTCACATTTACTGCGTTAACTATAACTACATTTAGTTATAGCAATTGCAGTTCAGTAGTCATTTCATGGTAAAGTAACTTGTGAAATGTCCAGAATTAGTTTGTACGCTGCTATTGGGCCTTACAATAGCCGTAGTTTGTGTGATTAAACATTATAAACTCGCTATGATAACTTGCTGATGAATGCACGGTTAGTTAAGGTTTAAATGAACCTATTTGCGCATCCTTAAAGTTAATTCCGGTTTACCTGGCTAATTGGATGTTATTCAATTGAATGAGCCTTATGTGGAATGTGGAAACAATAGAATATGGAGTTGTCCGCTGAACCGCTATTAGTGACAGTTATTTCACATATCCGTTAAAAATAATTCAGTCATCCCGTCTAATTCCTTTATTACCTGTTTGCAGTGATGAGTGTTTACTGTTTCAAGATTTAAAGCTTACTTTAGAACATCCAACACCAACTGTCATATTCAGCAGTTAAGGTTCATTTAGCACTGCTGTTTCTAGAGAATATGTAAATAGAAGCCTAATTGAATGAATTAACTCAATTTTTTTTGTCATCATTTTTAAATGTGGTCTATTTAAGTACTTTATCAGAATCGAAGTGTGCTGTGTAGCTACTTACTAGGCTAGTGTGTGTTTGAAGCCCAAACTTTGAGAATTTCTTCGTGATATACCTAATTTTTAGCTGCTTATCGTTTTAAATAAATAAAATAGTGCCAATATCTCAAAATTTATTGTAAATCAATGTGTGCCTTCTAAATTATTTACCTACAGTACCGGGCTTTCTTCGGTAAGTCATGCCCAGGCCGGTAAGTCATGCCCAACTTCGGTAAGTCATGCCCCATTTCACTTCGGTAAGTTATGCCCCACTTCGGTAAGTCATGCCCCACTTTGGTGAGTCATGCCCCACTTCACTTCGGTAAGTGATGCCCCAATTTTGTTTTGTTTAAAACATTGAACTAGGCTCCTAAAGCTGCCTGAAAACGGATAGGTTATATTTTTTCCACCCGCCTTCGGCGGCCGAGAAAAAAATATAACCTAACCGTTTTCAGTCAGTTTTTCCTACCCCGGGCGGGCGGTGATCCGTATACGGATGCCAATGGCGCGCCGCTGGTGGGCCGCTACAAAAATGTTTCTTGGGTAAGAAGTAGTAAAGAGAAGAATGTGGTAATCAAAGCCTAGTGCCCAGACCTGCTCATGGAGATCTTTAAATTCGACACTGCAGTCCCAAACTCACGACCACAATACAAAAATACTAACCTGTCCTGTGAACGTACTAATAATTCCATTATAAGTACCTTTACTTGTAATGTAAATACGTAAAATGATTCCGTGCATTTTTATTGGCAAAACAGGACAAGGTCACATCTCTGTATCTACCTCCATGAATTGTCACCCCGTTTTTTAACTTTAAAACATGATTTTAACTTTAGTTACATCAAATTTATTGGTGGCTAGATGCCTTACCAGATTCTAACCAAAACTATACAGCACTGTATCCTCAAACTTGCGGACGATAGAAAGTTATTTGAATTTAATCAGTTCAAAAATGTGACCTGTAGAGTGTGACCTGCAGCCAGACAGACAGACATAAACAAACAAAACAGACAGCCAACACCATTTCAATAAATGCTTCCTCAGCATCTAAACAAATTTAATGTTGGAGATAGGGGTACTTCATATTATGATATTAAAAAGACATCATTATCTATGACCTATGATCAATACATATCTATGAGAAGTCAATGGAATGCACGCACTCATCTTTTCACAGATATTCTTGCAGCCATCACACAGCGGTAGCCATCCGACAGACAAGAAGCAGATCAACGGAAAGAGATAAATAGAGAGTCTACTCTGCAATTCTCTAACCTAGCAACTGGGAGTTGCTCATGGAACTCCAAGAAATAAAGCCCTTAAGCAGAAAGCCAAGCCAAGGATCAGCGAGGAACGAGGAAGGGAGAGGCATTTTCAAGAGTCTAGAGATAGCACTTGGGAAAACAAGACCAACATTTAAAACTTCCTAAAATTATATTTTGCTTTGATTTTTCCGGCAATCCGCGTAGGGAATAAGAGAGAAGATGGAAACGCCAAGAGTCATCCGACAAATCACAAGGGGATCATCCTCATGTACTTTGTTGGTGTCCAAAAGTTCCTAAAAATAAGAAAAAAACATTAGTGTGAAAATTTATACATATATATATTTTTGTTAGCGTTCATCTCTGTCTTCTCTGTTCCGATCTACGAGTTTTGTATTAGTATGCTAAGTTGAATTGATTCGAGGTCAAGAGACTAAATTTGTAAATCCTTAAATCTAAAATCAAAATTGAAATCTTAACTGTATTCAACCTGGACTCGGATCTGGAACTCCATTCGTACGGCTGCAGAAGAACGCATAAAATTGTAAAATATAAAATTAATAATATGTAATCAATTGGACGCAAACCCGAAAACATAACAAAAACACAATTACTAATCAATCCTAATTCTTTTGCACCCAGCTTTTAGCTTGTGGGAGACTCATCATTTCAATTTTCCATTTATAATTTCATTTTTCCTTAGAATTCAATACAAAATCTTAGTAACTTACCTCTTGTCTCCGCTCGTTGTGTTTCTTAATTCATTATTGGCAAACTTGATTGATTCTTATCCTCAGCATCCGAACCTATAAATATAAAAATGAATCAATGAAATTTTAAATTAAATCTATTTAGGTATGCATCATTGGCAGCATTATTAGTAAAAGGGCAGACGTTCATTAATAAATATTAATTATAAAAATACTGTTTAAAAATTGAAGGAAGGGCGGGAAATCAAACCAGCGACCTAGACTGTCATTTAAGGTCCCTCTTCCCCTTCGTATGTTGACGATGGACTGTCGCATATGGTAAGTTCCTTCGCCGACATGGACCGTCCATCCTCGACCCAGCTCCTTAACCTATATAATTGGCACAACCATATGAATTTAAACTAAATAAAAATAAAATAAAAATAAAATTCAAAAGTTAACTTACCTTATTATTTAAATTCAAAATCTAGGACCAGCAGTAGTACTGGAAAGAATGGTATGATGCGGTGTGTGCCCATGACCTGGAATGCTTGCGTCAGCGGGCACACCTTGTCACCAAGCGCTCATTCCTTTCAGTATTGATGTGGTCGATAAGGGTCGCGTCCCCTACCACGTCCCTGCCGCGTCCTTCTGCAAATCAAAGCAAAGTAAAATAAAGTAAAACTAAATTCTTACATCAACCATTAGCAAGATAAATTAAACAAAGATTTCCCGTGGCAGACCGGATTTCCGTGAGCCACGGTGGCAGTGTTGACTGTGGACTTGGTTGGTTAGCCTTGTACAGTTGACGGATTGCTACCGTCTCATGGTCATCTGGGAGCTTGTAGTGGCGGAACTGAAAAATGGCCTTTAGTGACAAATCCCGGTTCCCCCCACCGAGCTACATGACAATATAAATTGAGTCGTTCAAAATAATACATAAATACTAAACAAAACCTAATATTAGCATGAAATTAAAATCTAAAATATAAGAGTACCTATTTTCTATGTAGCCATCGGTGGAAACTTGACTGCACTCTTCAGTTAAGCTTCCCCCCCCTTATGTATTCACTAGCCTAACTAGTGTGGTTGATACTCCCAAATTAACATAAATCTCACTAACTGACATCACTACAAATGAAAACATAGAGATGCTTTAATTTCATAAAATCAAATAAACCACAAATGTTTAGGAGAATTTGAAAGTCCAAGTGACGAAGGTAAGGTAAACTTACCTATGGTTTTCCCGACCGGTTCCAAAAGTCGGTTGAGATTTCCAAACGCGTTTTACAAGGTGCAATGTAAAGTTAGCCCTACCCTTTCCGAAACATTAAAATTTTAGAATCTTAAAAAAATTCTGTTCTGAAACCATTTTTGTAAAAAAATTAAAGTTGTAAATAAGAACATGTACATAATATAGAAAAACTATACTTACCTATATAAAACAAACTTGTGGCGGAATTGATCCCGAGGTTGCAAACTTAGAGGCCACTCCACCTAGTTTCAACCATCAGAGTCGCGAAATGCTGCTGGTGCTCGTTAAACATCATATCGTACACGCTTAGCAGTACACTACTGCGTGTCCCCTTGAAAATTCCTATCAGATTGACAATTCAATGAAGCACGCGATTTGCCGGGATGTTAGGGTAAACTGGGCCAAGCCTGCCATGTAGCTAGCCACCGTGCTGGTAATGCCAGCATCTCCGTGCGGCTGGACTTTTGAAGATTACCCTAAACAAACTTTAACATTGAGTTCGCTCAGGTATCTTCTTGGAGGAGTGCAACTGAGAACAGCAACTGCGCCATTCCCACGCGCCGTATAAACGTATCAACGGCTTTAACTACAGCCACCCACAAGGAAAACCAAGCCGTCTTTCTATACGATTCACACCAAACTGTTAATTGTGTAGTGTGTGTTCATATGAGTAAGAAGTGAGACTTAGTTCTTCTAAAATCTCAAATATAAAATTTCTTAAATTCTAAATAAAAATCTGAATTTTAATTTTGAAATTCACAACATCCAAAAGAGAAGGCTACTCTCGTTCTGAATTTCAATAGCAGAAGACTCAGAAATTTAATTTAATTGCGGAAAATCGTGCAAGAGTTTCATGGATCTCAATTCCATAGTTGAAGGGATAGGGCTTCTTTGTCTTGTAGTGGCAAGTGTGATTTTTGCCATCGAATCGGTTTGGAACCGACGTGCCAGTTCTCACAAGGGACAAAGGAGATTCTTTTTCACATCCTAGTGAAAATCCGATTTTTGAAAAACCATCTGGAAGCTCGGCAGCTCCAATTTTTGGTTTTTTATTCCGCCACCGCGCACAAGCATTGGCGTCCTTTGTTACCGTCTAAACATCAAGTACGTACTTATTATGCCACAGCTAACTTTGTGAGTAAGCTCGTTGAAACAAAGGCATAGAAATGGGAAATGGGAAACCGAAGGTGTTCAATTAACTGTCGATTTTATTCGAACTTACGAAGTTAAAACATTCGGTGCTTAGTTGGTTCTACATATTTTGCTTTCAATATTTAAGCGAAATTCAAGTTAGTCAACTCCTGGGCGTCATGTCTATCTACGATCAGGGTAGTGTTGACTACGTTTCGGCGTCCAGCCAAACTAACTTGATGGAGTGTAGATAGGTAGTATCATTTTGCTTATGTCTAACATTAGCCTATTCAAGGCGATTCAGCGTATTGATAAGAGCATCCGGTGTTAGCATCGTATAGAAGGTTATCAAGTCATCTTAAACCAACAATTATAAACCCTTATTATATTTGTGTGCAACAAATTAAATATTCCCTAAGGGTTAGAATCGTTGCTTGACGACGATGCAATAACCCATCTCAACCTAATAAATTTTAACTTGTTATTAAAACATTCACTGGTCAATAGATAGTACCAAATTAGTCAGCACCACTTAAGTAGTAACCAAATTAGAGTCTATTAATGTGGTGCTTAGTCACAATAAATTGAGCCCATTAATCATTCAATAATAAAATCCTAGTTAGATCATAAGTGAATGTCGTTTATAGCCAATCTTGGTTACCCGTATTGAAGATTTAATACGGTACTGGCATTCCATCATCGGACACCAATACTTAAAAGTTTTATAGGTAGGTAACCTTCTTGAATTTGTGTGCCATCATTTAGGTCTCCGAGCGACAGCGAACTCTCCCATTGTTGCAACTATACCACACTTGAACCACGGGAACTTTTCAGAAAAGTTTAAACATTCAGTGTTTTGTTGGTAATACGGTTACGGGCACCGCTACTTGAATCATAACCAAATCCAGGAATTCATCACTGTTTTGTTTATGTACGACTAATACAGTGGTTTATCGGATTAGTAACAAAATCCAAATGAACTGGATTAAACATCGAAATTTTGCTGCGCGATTCGTTCATTCAGTACTTCAGTAATTCAGTGGCATCAAAGTGTGGGGAATATGCACTTGTTTAAACGACAAATAAACGGTTTTATTGCTATAGTTTTAGGGAATTTCAACGTCAGCGATCAAATTTTCCCTGACGGAGCATATACCTTGGAAAATCAGCAAGCCACATTACCCAAAAATTTATGTTTTAACAAGTTTAAAACTGACAAACCTAAGAAATCAAAGCAAAAACCTAAACACTGTATAGAAATAAAATCTTGTTCATGATGTTTTTCATTCCACTTTTAATCACTGACGTGATAAAGTTATTTTTGGTATTCCTTGTTTTGACTGTTATTCATTTTTATAGGAAACTCAGAATCTTCCGATATCCGTGGAAATTGTTAGCTATAACGGATTAAAACTATTAACGGTTAATCAGTTTTCACCTGTCACCTCCCTTTATCGGTTCTAAATCCTGGAAAGTTAAAACCTAATGTACGACATTAAAGATTTTCCTACATTATTTAATAAATCAATCGACTATTGGTAGTTCAATTGTGGGGTAAGAAAAATTTTTAGTTTCATTGAAAAAGAAGGCTTCATTAGTTTAGTGTTGTGGGATTTGTGTGCGTCAGGCGCTAATCAAACTCATTAATACTCATTCACCATCAAAGCATTCAAGTTTACAGTTACAAAACTCTAAGGTTAAAATTTTATCAAAAAGTAAAGTTGTCATTTGTATCTCTCTTAAAACCCCGTAGTTTTTACTTTCAACACCGTTAACACAGTTAATAGGTGCTTCCTTCAAAGTTAATTCAGCCAGTCAGTAATCCAAATAAGTAGTGGCAGATTTTAAAGGGCTCCGGATACAAACAGTCTCTCAAGCTCAAACTACAAACTCCTTCGTAGGAGCATCCATTAGGGGCCTAGGACACAAACAGTAGTCTCGGACCAACTGTTAGAGATAGGTCACGCATTAGTCAATAAGTCAATAAGAGTCAATAAAATTGAAAAATTTGGAGGTGTGCTTAATTCATTTCATTTTTGTGCCCAAGTTTGATTTGTGTAGAAATTTATGCCCATAATCCATCGTGAACAGCACTTTGCTTTTGTGATCGACGCCATCACATGGTTTTTCAATGGAAGTCATACAATCACTACAATCAACCATCTTTTTATGCTCCTTATTACTTACATTGCCACATTCGACAACATTATTTCCTTCTTTGTCAAATTGGAAATCCATGAACTAAACAAATCCTTAGCACATCTCAGATTTTGGGAATAAATCAAGGCGAGCTTTGCGCCCCATTGATTTATTTATCGTGACACCAAAGATTTGAACAGAAACTCCTATATCCCCACACAGGAACAAATTAAAGATAAACTATTATAAATTTACAGCAAATTAAACAACTAGAGATCCTGAATTACTTGAAAAGTAAATTTTCCACTAATAAAATTCTTAACTTTTGAGAACAGGTGAAGGTCCGCGTAAAGCTTTAAGCTGTCCCTGGCCTACGCACTGTCACAACGAGTTCTCTAAGTTACCACTTATTAGAAGTCAAAGTTTTTAAATTTTTGTCAACTTTCACTCCAAAAAAACAGCCTAAAGCGTACTGATCAATTCTTAAAAAATCCGCCACTAACGGACTGTATTTTCTATATCAAAATTCCCAATCCCTATTTGAATTATCAAAGGTCACATACCATAAGTTATAATCTAAAAGCTTCGTAGACCGTCAACTACAAATTAGAATTTTAAAGAGAGACACATTGATAAATAGAGTTCAATTTAAACCTCATATATAAAGTAAAACTGATTAAAATTAGTTAGAATATTTCTAGAGATAAAATCTTACTATAGTTAAAATAAAGGGTTGTATAACTTGACAGTCTTACACCTTTTGCAGGTAAGAACAACGGAGAAAACAGAGAAAAGAAGAAAGCTTGCGTTTATCAATTCTCACAAGTTCAGAAATAAAATTAAAATAATATTTAGAAAATAAAGTTGTCACGGAAATCTTAATAGTTTATTAAAGATAATCTACTACAAACTCCTGACGTTTGTTCACTTAAAGTTCAATTCCATAATCCATTCTTTCCACTTCTTCTCACCATAAGCCAAGACGGAAAGGAAGACTTTGATATGATTTATCTCAACTAAATCGGTGCCATGGGCGATCCCAACAAAGAGTCTGATGTGGACAAAACCGTCGTTAAGAAAACCCCTAGTACAGTCGATCAAGAAAAACCAATGAGAGGCAGAACAAAGGGCACGATTCTCTCTTCTTCCACCCGACGAAGTCGTCTCCCTGATAAAACGGAGACTTCTTCTCGCTCCAATTCGAAATCGGCTACCAAGCAGAAAACAAAACGGAAAAAGCCAGGAGTGAGCATTACAGTTGTTCAGAGTCATCTCTTCATTCAGGTGCTTCAAATGATGACAATGGCTCTGTGTTAACCGACGACGGTCAACAATTCTCTAAGGTCGATGATTCAAATTAGCCTGATTTGGAGAAAAACATTGACCGCCACAGTGGGGTCATCACTCATTAGGTGCTAGAAGCTGTAAGTTTGAACGCAAATTATTTAGAATTTTGCTTCAAGCGGATCAAAATGACTCCTAATCCAAACGTCTTGCTTTTCCATGTCAGAAATTCAAAATAATATGTCATTGATCTTGACCGTACTCACTTCATGATCGACCCATGGATTCGTGTTCTTCAAGAACACGACGATAACTCACAGATCTAACTGTTTTATCAGGAACGTGATGAATGTTTCGTTACGGAATCTATGATTTCACGCGTAACAAAAGTAAAGCCACCGCGCCCTTCAAATTGTGTTAATCAAACTTCACATACCTTTTCATTTTAAACAACCTCATTACCGGGGACCACATAATATTTATACTTAGCCGATTCATGTAGGCAACTTGATCTTGTTTGGCCATCATGAACCATAACTAAGGATCCAAGCACCCACATCGGGTCAGTATTCAGGTCAGACACCCTCATCATTGCTAGGTAACTTACCACCCGTACCTTCGGGAGCAGCGATGAAGGTGCACTCGGCTTATTGCCCAACACAAGGTTTTCCACTCACTAATCAAAATCCAAGCAAGGAATCCGCTGCGAATAAATCGATACCGCTCTGCTACAAAGGAACGTATCAACAAACACTTTTGCAGACTTCTGGTAAAGTGCCTTCGGTCAATCCCATCCAGTATACTCACATTTTTCATCCAGACACCTATTATCCGCAACCAATGATAACGCCTCCTCCGGCAGCACAACCACCCCCGCCACAATACTTGTCGGTGGATAATTCTCCACTACAACAACAGTCGCAGCCACAGCATGTTCCATTACTTATACGTTCTAGTTACATTACAGCTTCACTAGTGGCACCATCTCAAACTTCGCAACGGACGGTACAGGAAACAAGTAGCCGCCCAACATCACGTCGTACTACCAGATTGAAGGCTAGAAAGCCTTTTCCTCCTGATGAACGACCTTCAAGATCTCGTGGGGCTTACGTCTCTTTTCCACGAACTTCTAATTGTAGAAGTAGGAGTCGCCAAGCTACTTTATTTCCACCACCAGAGGAGAGCGAGAGTTCCTCCAAAGAGGAAATTTCACTCACACAGCAAGAACGCAGAGTGGTGAACCAAGTGTAAAAATAGTCTTGGCTAGGCTTAGTAAAGTCATGTATTTTGCTGGGTTTGACCACTACCAGCAAACCTAATGCATTCATAGGATGCCAAATGACAATGGAGATAAACTAGCAAGCAATTGGGCAAGGGATTTTAATTCCTGCATAATCCTGTACTAACTTCTTTCATCATTACATAATCATCACGATGTTAGACAACGTCTTCACTTATTAAGCTGGTCAGTGGTGGTCTCACAATAGAAATATATATATCGCTAGGGTTGATTACAGTGATTACGATCAATGCGCCGATACCTGGGAGACCATAACTGAGGATCTCATCAAAAAATTTCATAAGAATTATGTTTCAGACCGGGCGGCAGGTAGCTTAGGTACGACCCATTACAAAATTGGCCAAAGTGCTAGTGACTTCATAGCTGTTTAAGATGCATGTTTGGATCTCATAGACTCCAAAATGGACCTCAAACAAAAACTAGTTGGTATAATCAAAGAGTTGCCTGAGTCAAGTTAACCCATAGTCCTGAGTTGCGTGGACACCGCATCTCTCCAAATTGTTTTGCTACCCCAAATCACCCAGGTTCAACAGTATCAACTGAGCCAGCCTACCGCACATAATAACTCGGTGGTGACGTCGCTTCTATAAGTAAACATGAAAGGACTTGAAGCACAGGTGCAACATCCCTATCAACTTAAACATAATAAAGTCCTCCACCAAGATTATTATTCGACTTGGGATAGTTTAGAGTATCAAGCTGCTGACACAATTATAAACACGGCAGCCCAAAGGGAAGCCGCTAAAAATAACAAAGGTCGCATAAACTACATTCGATGTGGCTACGACAACCACGAAGCGAGAAAATGCATCACCATTCTCAAAGAGCAAGGCATTCCAACACTTCCTCTAAAACCAATGGCGTTGCAAAATAAGACGGGAGGACCCGCGCCAACCGGACCACGTAACAACAATGCACAGTACGTCTAACCAGCAGAAGATTCTACTATGATACAGATTTACCAGGGACTCACTCAGTCCATAAAACAAATACAAGCACAACAGGCCCCACCTATTCAATATACTCAGGCGCTTTTGACCTATGTTACAGCTCCACAGCTACTGGCACAAATTTCCCCAACATACACGCCAACACCACACTTTCCACAGGTATCCAAAACTTTTGACGCAAATGATTCGACACACACAAACTTTCACCCGCAGGTGAGCGGCGTGCTAGTTAGAGGTTTAAGCTCAGCCAGAGCACCCAGTGTGTCCTCCACTGGACCTCCTCCGCCTGCCCTCCAGGGCACTTCAGAATCTTTCAGCCATTCGAACGCACATGTCTTTAAACTTCAAAGGAGGGTGTGAATACACCTGAGCCCTTGTAATCGCCTTTAACTGATTTCGCGTTAGAAGTGGAACTAATAGACTACGTCCTTAATCATTCGGTTACACTAGTACCGTTTCAAACTTCACACACCAACCCTTTCTTACTACCAGCAGTAGCAAACTCAATACTAATTTCTTAGACCGCAGCACCAAACTCTGCTGTCCGTGACGGTTTCGACTCAGACGCATCTTTTGATTTTAACGTGGAAAAAAGTCACTTATGATTCAATTTTTAAGCTCCCTGAAGATAGATCATTTCAATATGTAAGCACGTTTTTTAAAGTTCAAATGGAGATATGCCGTAAATTTAGGGTCAATAATAGACATGGATGTGACGCCTGTATTGAAGCCCTCACTGACACGGGAGCCACTGTTAGCACCTTCAGCTCTAACACTTTAGTCCGACTGGAATTACAAACGAAAGTTCAACCATGTGCACCAATTAGAGCTATGTTGACCATTGACGACCGCAAAGCTTACATAATACAGAAATTTAAGTTCCTTATATTTTACATAGAAGAATTTAGGTTGTGGATCAAGTGGAGATTCTCTGTTATTGACAAGGCTAACGACCATTTAGTCTTCGGTATAGATTTATCTTTCAGGCCAATCATGCTCATGTCATGTGTCATGAGGGCATCCTGACCTGTTTGGCTTTGGAAAATAAGGAAGAATACTCACCACCACGTAAAAGTCTCAAACGAATCGGTACGGACTAAATCCGCCTTCGTAAAACTAAAGCTAAAACACTTAAGATTACAGATGAAATAACTCGTACAGATGGTATTCACCCCGAATTAAATGTTAATACTGATATTCAATTTGCTTTCAACCCATTAATAGATGACTCTTTTTATAATTGAGTAACTAAAACGGAGATCAACCCTATGGAGGTGGATGGCTCGAACACTGATACAGTGGTCCACACCATTCGTCCCTCATACGATTTGGACAGTTCCACCGACAATCGCATCTAAACTATTTCAACCTCCAGTATGTCATCTCAAGCTGAAAAACTTTTAACCATTTTAAAATTAAGACTTTGTTCCGTAACTTTTATATTCATTGATGCACACCGTCCTTATCCCATGAACTTGTATGTAGACAATAAGTGTATCAATGGGGATTCATTCTCTCGCTGACTGCGGAGCAGTGAGGATCTAGTTCAGGCTTGTCCACCGTACAGATCTTACTAATGTGCTGTGTGAATTATAAATATTAAAGGCTTTTGTCTTTCTGCCTAATTAGCTTTGCTTTTGTTTTGCTTTGCATTATTACGTTGTACATTATACTTTGCTGCGACGCTAGGAAAGGCCGAATTGCCCGTAAAATAGTTTCGGTGAAGAGCTCGAGTATTTCCTGCACCTGTTATCAGCGTTGGATATAATTTCTACACCTGCACCTGTAATCAGCGTTGGATATATATTCTACACCTGCACCTGTAGTCAGCGTTGGATTCATTCTCACACCTGTAATCAACGTTGGAACTCAAAACAATAAACCTGCATCTAAACTACGTTTTTAATTCTAATTTAAACCCAATTTAATTACACGCTTGATTTATTTTAATTTAATTTGATTAATCAATTTTGTGTAGTGTAATTAAAAAGCACCCACTTTCCTGCCTCTCTGCTTGTTGTGCCTACCCTATACTTAACAGTGGGACATGCTGGTATGTATTTAATTGTAATTATAAACTATATCAAGTATTAAGCAACTTCTCTCATTACGTAGGAATTAACGACCAGTTAGGTTTACATTTATATATTATATATTCTTATACCTTATATTCTTTTTCGATCTTTTCCCATTTTTAACTCTAACTCTAATTCCTAAGTTAAATTTCAACTGCAAAGCGCTTTAGAATGCCAAAGTGTTTTGACTCAAATTCAACATGCATTGTGTGCTGTAAAATAAGTGCCGCAAGATCTGGTATCTTGTGCACCAAATGTGGAATTTACTTCCACAAACTTTGCTTGTCAATTACTGACTTATTATTCAAATTATATTGTGGAGCAGGAAACTGGACTTGCATGGCTTGTATGTATCACAATGCGCTATACGCAGTGACATCCTTACACACCATCACAAAAGGCTGTGTATGTCTAAAAGTACACCGCAATAAGATACCTACTGTAGGACCTGTGGAGAGCCCTTTCATCGTGCATGTAATATTAATAGTACATTGAGATCTGAAGTGCATAACAGGAAATGGACATGTAACTCCTGTCTTTTTCCATATGCATATTGCAAAAATGAAGACGATGTCTTCTGCCCGTCATTTATTCCTCCAAGTATGCTTTCTACCACACAGGTACTTACGCCTGTCATCCAAATCCCAAATGGGTTCTCAGTTGCCCATCTAAATATTATTGGTATAGGAAATAAGCTAGACCAGCTGCATTCTTATACATGTACATATAATTTTGACATTGTATTTGTCTCGAAGTCAAAATGTTTCTACGACAATGCATTTAATCTTGATTTTAATAATTACAAGGTTTAAAGAAAGGACAGAGTTCGCAATGGGGGAGGTCTTGTAATATATGTTAAGGAAAATGTCGACTGTTTTATAATTACAAATTAACCATTACTTTCAAATGAAGTAGAAACATTTTCCCTTTCCATACAAAGGCAGATTGCTAAACCATTCTCTGTAACTAGTTTATAGACCTTCTCGCGCTAATCTGGCCTGTTTGTTTGAGAAGTATACTGCGTATCTAATGGCATTAAAAACATCCTCTTGTGAAATGATAATATTGGGCGATTTTAACGTTGATACACTGAAAAAAGACTGAAAAACCAGTACCAAAAACATATTATCACTATCAGAGCAGTTTGAGCTAGCCCAATACATTGCTGTCGCTACATTTACAAGGGGAAGTTGTCTCTCGGAATTTGACCATGTTTACTCAAACAATGGAAATTACTGCAAAAAAGAAGGGGTGATTGAAACAGGTATTTCTGACCACGATATTGTTTATATAGTACACAGAAAAATTAAACTCTCACGCCTAGCCCCTAAGAAGGTGACGTTTAGAATTTCCAAGAACGTAGACTTCATTGAGTTAAGTAAAGAACTACATGGAGTCCTGTGGAGCACTACTGAAATGTTAGACTGCCCAGATAAGATAGTAGCTCATTAAAATGCATTTGTGTTAGATATTTTGGAAAAAACCTATCCCATTGTCAAAAGAAATATAAATTCCACAAATGCACCATGGTTAAGAGTTGATCTAAAAAAAGCTAATGCATTGTAGAAATCATTTTAAAATTTTATGTAAATTATCAATGCTTTCAAGAGATTTATGTAGCTATAGAGTTGTTAGAAATGCAGTGAACATAGAGATACGTAAGTGCAAACAGCGATATTATAATACTGAATTTCTTAAGAGCAGAGACTCGGCTCACCTGTGGAAAACTTTCAAATCTCTAACTGGTACATGTACAAAAAGTACACTAATCAAAAAACTGCATGCAAATGGTGAAACTGGAAATAACATAAATAAAATATTCAGTACTTTGAATATTGCTATCGCCTTTTAACATGAAAATAATAATGATTGTCTTCAAAATGTTATAATTGAATGCAACCTTAAAATAAGTAATGACGTGCATAATGGAGCGCCAGTTATCTTAGCAGACGAAGTTTAAAGTTACATTTTAAAAGCAAAGGAAAAAGGCGGCTCAAATGAGTCAAGTATCCCGTCCGAAATACTCAAACTATGTATTAGCTCTTTGGCTCCAGCTATAGCTAGTATATTCAATGCATGTTTTGGTATAGGCTACGTTCCTACTGCATGGAAACAAGCAACTGTACCTGTACTTAAACCAAATTCTGACCTACTTGACCTATGCTCTTGTTGTCCAATATCTGTCCTGCCTTTTCTTTTCAAGGTCTTTGAAGCTATAATAGCTGATTTAGTTTTAAAGCATGTGACTATAAATAACCTACTAAATGAATGTCAGTATGGTTTCCGAAAGTTTTGCTCAACTACTGACGCTGCCATTAAATTGACAAATGAGCTCTTTCGTGCAGTTGACAGTTGTAAGTATGCCGCTGTTTTATTTTTTGACTTTAGAAAAGCATTTGACAGCTTGTCGTTTCGCTTACTTATAGACAAACTAAAAACAAAATTTAACTTACCTACCTACCTAGTACGTATAATTGCTTATTATCCTATTGAATGTGGCTATAAAATTTAGATTAGTAAAAACATCTCTGACTGCTATACTATAAAAGGGGGTGTACCACAAGGCTCTGTACTGGGGCCCTTACTTTTTGTTTTGTTTATTAATGACCTGGGGGATGCATTAACCTCACTAAAATGCCTATATGCAGATGACCTAGCCACAATTTGTGTTAAAAGTAGTCTTGAAGTCCTGATTCAATCACTCATTGAAGTAGCTAAACAGGTGGAATGCTAGGCAACTGTTAACAAAATTGAAATTAACTTGCTTAAAACAAAAGTAATGTTTTTATTAAAACGTCACTCAGCAAAATTACCAATCCACCTACTTCACTAACTGTTAATTCTTGTGAAATTGAATTTGTTGATAGGTTTAAGTATTTAGGTATTTGGCTTGACTGTAAATTATTTTTTTAAACTCATGCTCATAATGTTATTAAAAAATGAGCATGGAATGTAACCTCCTACTGCGTGTTAAAAGATGCATTACGATATATGTGGTGCGTCAGGTCTTTAACTCATTAGCAATAACTTTATTAGAATATGGTCTTCCTATTTGGGGAAGTGTCAATAAACATAATATTCAGTCAACTATTGTCACGTTCTTAAGGTTGTGGAAGTTGCCTTATAAATGCAATATTCAAAACATGTATGAAAATTTTAACCTAATTACTTTTAGTGAGTACTACAGGCTGAGCCTTCTCATTGAAACAAAGCGTATTTTGACCCTGATTATTGTATTGCTCCATATCTTAAAACTCTGTTTTAAATTTCTAACTGCTTTGATGCAGACACTGATAACATTTTAAACTTAAATCTGATTGTACTAAAACACATACTAAATATTTTCACAAACTCGTTTGTTTACACAGCTACACTAGCATGGAATAGCCTTTCAAAGAAATAACGCTGTATTAATAGTTTTAAGGTTTTTAAATGTAGTGTTACTCATTTATTGTTAAATTCCAGAATGGTAGCATAAGTTATAATTTATTTATTTATTACGCAATATCCTATATCTACTTATTACTACATTTTATTTTTCTCATATTTAACTTGTTAACTAAATTTATTGTCTTCTCTGTAAAACCATTATTAATTTGTTAAAGGGTTTGACAATAAAGCATAATACAATACAATACAATACAATACAATACAATATCCTACTACAACAAAATAACGCGTTATTCCACGTAGTCAAGACTTCACTGCGCATAAAAACGGTCATGGCATCTGACACCTCATTAATTCAGATAACGACGATTTTATCCTCCCCATACATAATTAGCTCACTACATATCAAGTTAATCCATCTGATAACATGCATCTTCAATCCGTTCGGCTACAAACCAAATTTCAGGAGTTCCCTTCTTCCCCGACGATAGAACCTGTCCTATTCCAAGTTGAAGGCAGCTCAAGGCTGACTGAAAGGAATTTCAACAATTCAAAATTTACGAGAAGCTAAAACCTGCTAAAAAAGACCAATTTAGAGACCTACTGAGTAAATTTTATAAAGATTTTCATGAAACTGTCAAGGTCCCATTACTGGCCAAACTGTAGAAGCTACCATAGAAATGTTAGATACCTCTTTAATAATACATAACCCAACAGTTATGTCAACAGCTGTAGTCCGACGCCAAACCGGGGCAGGTTTGGGGAGGAAAAGCATTAAGACCTGCAAAAGCTCTACGGTATCACGCATGTTAGTGCTTAAGCACGGTGCAACTGATTGGCGCCCGGTAATCGATTATCGGGACATCAATAAAAAGTAAAACCTATAGCAGCTTTCATACCCAATTTAGTGGGTTTATTTTCAAAATTCTTCGGTTGTATGTACTTCTGTAACGTAGACATGGCCAACTCATATCAACAGATACAAACCCCGGCTTGGCAGTCCAGTGTTCTAAGCACTGGATTGTGGAGTCGGGGGAGTAGGCCCCAAACTTGGATTGCATTCGGGTTGAGTTGGTTCTGGTTGAAGTGAGAAAGATTCAGTTTGGGGTAGGGAGATGGTATAGTGGACTGGTGGTATGTATGTTTATCCGTGGCCTTGTGCAAGAGACGGAGATATATATGCCTTAATACGGATACTCTGTAGCCATGCCACGTACACTTTGTATATACCTATACCCACACCAACTGTTTACTACTTGCTCTTCCAGCTCACCGCTCTCGTCTGCTTTCTCTAATAGTTCAGGGGTCGGCCGGTGTGCTGCTACGCTGAATTCGCTCTAGACGAGGATTGAGAACCCTCGGCTATTACGATGTGGTTTGCAGTAAGCCGCGGCTCAGCTGGAATATTAATAACATGCAGAGATGCAGACTAATCTATCCTCGCAAACTAAGAACTATGATGAAAAGCCCAATGTGATTTAGTTCCATACTCTATCGCGGGAACTTCGAATCGAATAGTAAAAATGTGAATAGAGAGTGAGTCATAGGTGATACGCCTGTAAGCTCTATACTCCTTCATACATACATACATACATACAACAGATACGAGTCTATAAATCGTGTCAAAATTTTCTAGCCTATAGAAATCATATGAAAGTATTTAGACCACTAAAACTTTCATATGGATATCTAAATTCAGGTAATTGTTTCCAACAAGTCATGAACAGTCAGTTTTGGAGGCTTTAGCTTTGGCCAGATGCTTGAGAGGTTAAAACAGGTTCTTTAAACATGTTTAAAATCGAATATGCAATTGAAACCATCTAAGTGCTTTTTTAAGTTTCCTTATATTATGTTTTTCAGTATTCATATCCTAGAAACACTACCAAAATTAGAAGGTAAATAAGTGTATCCAACTTCTTCCGCCGCATGATTAATGAGTGTTCTCAGGTAGCTCGACCTCTTTTTAACCTTCTCATGAAAAACGCTCTGTTCAACTTCGACATTCAACTTCGACAATTCGTGTTAACTTGCCATCGACACCCTTAAGCAACTCATAATCGACGCTCCTCTATTAGCCTTTCCGGTCCCACATAGTCAACTTGAACTATGGACAGACGCTTGTGAGTATTGCATTGGCTCCTGTCTAATTCAAAATATAGACATATTCAGAAGGCCCCGCTTTCAACTCATATCTACTCAAAGGTTATCTATTCTGCGATTATCAAGACATTAGAAGTCAATTCGAGACAAATTTAGGAAAACCCAAAGTTGAGCTCCTACCAAATCAATATCTTCCACGTTAAAGGCAAAAAAAAATGAAATGGCTGATGGACTCAGCCAACCACTAAAAGATATTCCTATTCAAGCTTGGAAAGAACCGGAACCCGAAACCACTGTCTACGTATGTAGTCTCTGACAATGGAGGCACCTTTGTAGCTACTAAATATTTACAATTTTGTATAAAAACTAACATCACGCGCATCACCAAGGCCCCTTACTACCCATCCTCAAATGCATATTGCCAAAGGGTGAATTCAACGTTTGGTAGTATTCTTAAAATTTCTTTTAGTTCGATCATAACTGGTTTTGGGACAACCACCCACCGGAGGTACAGGATGCATACAACAATGCTTCACACTCCAGTACAAAGTTTACCCCATATTTTCGTATGCACAGCATTAGCTTGCTATATAAGAATTTAAACTTGTTAACTGAACATCTAGATCCCGAACGAAATCTAGAACATCAACAGGTACGTATCGGTGAAATGTTCCGTAACCGTATGCAGGCTTTCTAAAACTCGTGCAAAAGCCAGCTAAAACGGAAACTAGCGTTCAATAAAAGATATCTAGCTGTAACTTTTGATATCGGTGACCTGGTCTGGAAACGTAATTAATCCCGTACACCAGGCACCAAATCGAAATTTATTATAAAGTATACAGGACCTTGCAAAATGTTTAGTTTAAATGAAAACATTCCTTTCATTTTTTTTGTTACCACACATACGACATAAATACTTTAATACCAAAACTTACACTACGTCTGGCTTACGGCCAAAAACTTCGTAAGTAAGTCTCTGGCCAACCTATATCCTCTCCGGAGGAATCCGCCGTCAACTCTGACTGGATCAACGATCTTTAGGCCGTCCTGGCAAAAGACATATTCCTTGCTGAGCCTTCATTGGATCCCACAGACGATTCTCCCCAGTTAAATAGTACCCTTATCGTGGTCGTCCTTCCGAGGGGGAATTTAACTGACTCGGCAGAATCTCCTACGAAAAACAATTACTTATCCCTTCCACAACATGGGCCACTGTCTACACACGATGACATTAGCTTATCTTATCAACCACATCAAAACATTGGGAGCACAGATGGTCCTATTGCTCTTGGAACATCCGTGCTCAACCTCCAGTTAAACGGAAAGCTGATACGAACCTTCCACCACCCGGACCCTTAATTAAAGAGTCGGCGTTTCGTCAAACGCCTAGAGGTGATGTCAGGGATGGTCTGATTTTAAACTCTGAAAATCCTTTAGACTACACACATTATGTCCAAACTTCTGGTCAGTCCATCATCCACATTAACTCTAGAAAAGTCCAAGCGATGCTTCGAGCTCAACTGGTTTAATGAAAGTTTCTTGCGCCGAAAGTAAAATGAGCACATCAGACAGCTCCACCACCGGAAGCACACCTGTCGGTCAAAATAGTAAAAAAGAAGCCACAACATTCTTGCAAGTTCTACTTAAAACGACTGACAGGAAACACAAGTCCTCAAGGGTATAAGGAGCAGCCACAACATACTTGTAGGCTCAAACACAGGATTTACCTACACAAAGGACCACCGAAGGTAACTTTGGAGGCCCTTTTCTCGCTAAAACTTTTTTCCTACTCGCATAAAGGGCATTTGCACCGACGCTAGTGAAGAGAGGGACCTCAGTCCCTGAAATGCATTAAAAAACCAACCGCTTTGAACGTTTTATATTTCGATTATACAACCAACAAAATTCAATCTAAATTATAAATTCAATAAACCTACAGTTCAAGAAATTAGAGAAAAATTTGAACAAATTAAAAATAAAAATTAAATAATTAGATAAACCCTTGGAGTGTGAAGAGCAATCAAATTATGCCTGCAAGCTCGACTCAAGAAGTTGTTTTCAATCGTTCACAATGTGTAATACAATCCAAATTGAGCTCAAGGTTATTCCTCGAGCCCTGAGCGACAGTGATGTTCGTCCCGGAGCGGCAACTCAATCCAAAAAAATTTGTCGACCGTGGGCTGGCCCGAAGTAGATGCTGAGCTTCAACAAAGGCGCAAGAAAATTTATGTTACGCTAAAAGATAAAACAAGATTTGTGGAAGCTCCCCTACAATCAATAAGACATATACCAATGTTCGTAGCATGTAGTTTAATATAGCTGAAGCTTTTCTATAAATTGCACCTTTGACGTTCATTATGGACAATCCCTGAATATCTGTTACGCATACAGGTATTATTATTATTATTTTTATTGGGCACCATGTGGATCATGGAATTGGTCCACATGGACACCGCCAAGGCCAATAAGGCCCATTGCGGACGTCCCGTTAATAATGTTTAATTTTGGCCCACGAGATAACCAGTGGCATATGCATGTGCCAGCAGTTCTCCCGCAGTGGCCTGACCCAACATACCTAATGTGAGGATGCAGCTACCTAGATATAAATTCCTAGTAAAAACAAACCTCGGACACGTGGTAAGAAAATGTATGGGGGTTTCGTCTTCCTCACCACATAAGCAGGTTGGCGAGTCCGATAAACCCAAAAGAAATTTATGCCTTCTAAGCTCTCCATGTCCGGTAATTAAACCAACCAGACAACGGAGGTGCTTGCGCGAATGCCGAATTAAGGATCGACTACCATAGAGTGGCGAGTCAATCCATATTTTTGTTTTGTTACACCCTCGCTCCATGTTCCACGACCTTTTATGCTCCTCCCAGGACAGCTCTTTGGTTGTCCAGTGGACAAGCGATAAAGGAATAGGGACTACGGGAGTAGGGCCGATAAAACGGCAATGATCGGCATCATAGGCCAATTTTGCCAGTCTGTCAGCTTTCTCGTTACCACGGTAACCAGAGTGGGCTGGGATCCACACCAGCTTGACACAGTTACTTGCAGCAACCCTGTTAAGGCAGTGGTGACAATCCAGGACAGATAGCGAGGATGTTAGCCTCGCTTGAAGTGCCTTTAAGGCACTCTGACTATCCACATAAATGTGTATAGATGTTTCACGTATGTTGTTATCCTCCAGCCATGTAATAGCGTGGAAGATAGCCAGTACTTCACATTGGAAAACCGAGGTGAATTCACCTAGGTAAACCGATTTAGAGAGTAGTTTTCTCCTTGTCTCAGCCCTCCCCTCAATGAGTATTCCGCAACCCGTGAGGACTCCATTACTGGAACCATCCGTGTAGCAGACAACACCCGAGGGAAGTTCCGAAAGATCAGAAGACCACACACTACGACATTGAATATCAACGTCATAGCGTTTAGTATTGATGTCTTTGAGGTTCAATACTAAATAATACGCATATAGGTAAGTACGTGATATGTAGTTAAAATAAGATGGAAACAAATTTAAAGTCGGGACTTGGGATAAACGAAACTATGGTATTTGGAGGACGTTATTATGGACGATCTCTGACCATCTAAAAAAAAAATCTTTATTTAATGTCCGATACATAGCAAAGGCTTTTTACAGCAGACAGTATTCTGGGAAGTGTGTGTTGTGTTGATACCTGCTATCTCTTTTAAGTAGTCGAGCATCCTTTACCCAACTCTGGACACCCCTCTACACTACCTATCGGAACACAACCTTTAGGATCTACAGCTTGAGTACTTTAATAACCTTCGCTTCCCCATAAGGATTTCGTTTTATGTGACAGATAGGTAGGTATAAATGTTCTACAGAGTTGGTATGCCACCGTCTGCTCGACTCAACGAGATAGTCAGATACCAACCACACAAGACCCTCACAAGATATTTCTTAATGTTAACAGTGAATTGAAATAATTGTATGCAACTATTCTAATAACTTATCTATTCAAACTATGAGGTAGAGTGAGCGATTGGGACAGATTATTGGAATCTTGAGGTTGCGTTGAAAGTACTTGTCTGCAGGCTTACTGTCCCCAGGGTGGTATGGTTTCAGGCAAAGTATCCCCTCACGTCGTCTGACTGCCTCCCGCGCTCCTCCCCCAGTCCTCCTCCTCTGCAAGCTTCTCTACCCCGCACAGCCCCAACGTAGGCGGGCACGAGGGCCATTCATCGAGTACGTCTGAGAGAGGGGGCACAAAAATAATGTGCTCCATCACAGATTCGACCTTAACTACTTCGCGTTACGTGTAGATCGTGTAACCACTTTGCTACAGGGGCCGCCTCTCTGACCATCTATAACACATATAGGTCAGTCCGTGACATGTGGAAGAAATTTTCACGTGACATTATTTGCGCGTCACCCTTAACCTGCTTACCTTATGTAAATGCGATAGCAGCTGAGTGGGGCTGTCTGAAAGAAATTTTCACGTAAAGTCATTTGCGCGTCACCCCTAGCCTGCTTACCTAATGTGGATGCGATAGCAGCTATGTGGGGCTGTTTAAAATAAATTTTCACGTGACGTCATTTGCGCGTCACCCCTAGCCTGCTTACCTAATGTGAATAAGATAGCAGCTGGGTGGAGGTGTCTACAAGAAATTTTCGCCTGACGTCATTTGCGCGTCACCCCTAACCTGCTCACCTAATGTGAATGCAACAGCAGCTGGGTGGGGGTGTCTAAAAGAAATTTTCACGTGACGTCATTTGCAAGTCACCCCTAGCCTGCTTACTTAATGTGAATGCGACAGCAGCTGGGTGGGGGTGTTTAAAAGAAATTTTCACGTGACGTCATTTGCGCGTCAACCCTAGCCTGCTCTCCTAATTTGAATGCGATAGCAGATGGGTGGGGTGTTTAAAAGAAATTTTCACGTGACGTAATTTGCGCGTTACCCTTAGCCTGCTTACCTAATGTGAATGCGACAGCAGCTGGGTGGGGGTGTCTAAAAGAAATTTTCACATGACGTCATTTGCGCGTCACCCCTGCATCAGACAATCAGGCTACATGTCATTGCCATTGAATACTGTAGCTGAGATTGGCTGTACTGTTTCTGTACTATAAGATATACTTGTATTTGCCGCGCAGAGCTTTAAAATTACGGGGTATGTACATGATTTCTCTATTTGTTTACACGCATGATTCGCTTTTTTAGAAAGTTCACTTCGACTTTGCTGAGTTTGCCATGGGTCCAGTTAACTTTTAATTGTAAAGAAATGGACAGTCCCATCAAATTGAAAAAACAATAGAGACCTGCGCGCGCGCATTTGTGATCGTTTTAAAAAAAATTAAAGGTCATAGCTTGAAAGCTGTGACCTGTAGTGTACGGCCAACAGACAGACAGACAGACAGACAGACAGACAGACGGACATGACCATCACAATAGATGCTTGCTCAGCATCTAAAAAGCACTTTTAAAGGTCTCGGAACAAGGACCTAGCTCAGCCGCCCACAAAAATCAACCTTCGTCAAAACCACTTAAACATTAAAATAAGGCACCTACTTACACCCACAGGTATCAAAACGAGAGCGCAAAAGGCATCCGCATAGACTTGATAAACCAAATAATCAAGTGCATGGGGAGCATGCACACCAACATTTGACAACTAAATCTGACTCTTTCAGATTCAAAATGAACTTAGATTTAAAAATTTTATTTGATTAAAGAAGTAATTCAAAATTCACAACGGGATTTAGAATTTAAATTTCCGTCGAAGCCTTGCATCTTCTAAATTTGGGAAAAAAGCAATGCTTAGATGTGTAATCCCACTTCTAGACCCAAACATATCTTAAAGTAGGGTAGGATATAAGTTTAACGTTAATAAAATAAAAATATCGCAGTGTCTGGATAAAGATTTCCGTTAGCAATATCGACGATGAAAACGGCCCTTCCGACCAGGAAGAATTATGGTTGGGGCCTGATACAGTGGAGTTCCGGCCCTCTTCACATAGTCCCACAACAACTATCAACTGGGACCCTGATCCTGACCTGCCTTTGTATAAGACTACAGACTCGAAAGCTTTTTCGGCATCCGCCTCTGCCCGAAAAGAGACTACTCTAATACCCACCGCAGGCTCTGCCCACGAGCGACCAAAAAGTTTCGGTGATGAGGTTATTACAATTAAAAATAAATATAATTCTAAAATCATAGAATGTCCAAAATGTAGGGAACATCCCATAAAAGGGGACATGTGGCACATCTTAAGAGATTATATTGTGTATAAAACCACTAAAGAAAAAAAGAGTCTGACGATGCGGCCACTGCAGTGGTGGGCACCGTCATAAATTCTGTAGGTAGGTTCAAAAGTGAGCGCTTGAAACAGAAGTCAGATTAAAACTTATCAAAATTTGATATAAAACTAAGACTATTTCTAACGAATTCCTTCCGAATTGAGCTTCGTAATTTTAAGTTTAAAAGTTAATTTCAACTAGGTGAACCAAAAACCTAATTTTATTCGGACGTCAGCGCCACATTGACGTTTGAAACCGCTTTACATGCAAAAAAATCTAGTGGTTTAAGCCGAAGAGAGAGTTTAGTGCCAAAAAGTAAACTCTATAATCAATTCTTGCTTCTTCAACGTTTTTGTGGATAGACTCTCAATTATCATCATATAGTTATAGTAATTGGCCACTGTTTCCATCAAACGCTACTTCTCGTTCCCTTCCGCGCTACATAATCGACGATAAGCTATTAGCTATCCTGTGCTAGACTATTAAATCCCTACAGGCAAAAGTAATTAAAACAAAGAGAAGTCGCCTTATCCAATCCTCAGATGACCCAGCGCTCTAGCCCGATACTCTACGAGATCATGCCTCAAGATTTATGATGACATTGATATTGAAAGCGGCCTTCAAGGAGATTGAAAGTTGTCAACGGGCTTCCGATCAAGAGGAAATAATAAAAGAGCATTACAAGAAGTCGATCAGTCAAATCATTAATGGATTCCAAACTGACTCTGATGCTGAGTATGATTTGCCTCCAGAAGGTGATACCCTCATTTCACGATGACAAAAAAAACCGCCGCTGTCTTTGTGAAAGTTCAAGAGGATCGGCCATAAAGTAAGGTGAAGGGTATTATTCCTCCTCCGCTCCAGCATCATTTCTAGAATAAATGTTATGTCTACCCTGTTCACCGGAGCAACTGCCTCTATTCCTCGAGTTCAGAAAAGGAAGGGGATGGTTTTACACGGAGGCGCATTGCAAATCCAAATCAACCTCAAGATCTAGCCGAAGTCCTGGCGGTGGAAGCTCTTCCGGCTTCTCCATCCAGTCATCCACAGCAATCATCAGAACAAGAAAATTCGGAGTAGGACGTCATTTTGGTGAAACGCCAAAAACAAACCGAGTAAAAAGCCAAGACCAAAAGGGTGAATCAGAAAGTTTACGTGAAACCCCAGGTTTCGTGATTCTGAAAACAGAAAGCCCACCATTTGAAAGGATTAGGGTTCCCAAAGCACAAGCAAAAACTTCGAGAAGTTCAGCGGGCTCATATAAGACATCACTCCTGCCACCCCTTACGCATACTCCGATTTAAATCAGCGTCTCTTAAGTTTTGGAATCCCAAGCAAGAAACGCAATTGGCCCGATGCGAATTTGGGTCGTTTCAAACACAGGCCTTCACTTTCCGAGACCGAGCCTCATGACACCTACTCGGGTGCCCGTGTCACCAACTTTCCGTGGGAAACCAGCGATCGTGGGTTAACAATTCGTCTTACCGTTGGTGGGAGGTCGTCCTAAACAAACTACAAGTCAGCCGACCGCCTCCACTAAGGGTGATTTGTAGAAAACTGGAGTCCCTCAAATCAGCGGAAGTCTCCAATCAGAAGCTCTGAGACCGTTCAAATTTCAATTCGCTTAGCCACGAGTTACCATGCAAATTCCTTATAACCTGTGGAGAAGCCTTGAAAAAGCTAGGGAAGTGACCTGGCAAGGATCTAACTTACCCATCTCAGAATACAATCGAATCCATCTGCTGCGCCAGGCCCCACGCGGTCACTACCAAAAGCAAACAAGGAGCCGCCCGCAACCAAGGCAAGATTGTGAAAGAAACGGAAATGGCTCTGACTCCTCCTGCAGTTTCTTGCAAGTAGCTACTCTAAATCGCCCAGCTCCTGTTCCACGGACCCTACCCCCACCGACCAGAGACTTACCACTAATTTAGGTCCCAAGGATTCCTGAAAGTTTAAGTTCAGAACCAGCAGCTCCAACGACCGTAATCACTCCTGAAGGTGTCAGGGACATGGCCATCGCCCAGGTATATCAGGTGTACCTTCAAGAGAAATTTCACGAAATAATCAATAACCCTAGGAGTCAATTTCCACAAGCCATAATCTTCGAAGCCGACCAGTGTTTTCACCTCATGCTGTCCCCTTGGGTAACTAATTACATGAATCAGACTGCCACGCTCTATACGTACCATAATCTGATGAGAATTTATGTAAACAATTTTAACGCCCGTTTAATTGGGCACGTTCGCCATGAGAAATTCAAAATCCCTCACTCCCTCCCGGATTCCGCAAGGGTTACTTACGTGAACCCAGTAATCCTGCCGGCACAACCACTTTTCAGGGTCCCCACTTCTCAGAAAGTGGAATATGTTCAAGATCCTCAAAATCCTGAATCCGGCGCCCGAGAAATGACTACGCTCCAGTTACTCCAAATGCGAACCCAAGCTCAAGCCGACAGATCCATGACATTGCAGACTCAGATTGTCCAGCTCATAAATATCACATCGAAAGACAACCGTCCGCTTCAGCATCTATCACAACAACCACCGAATTTTTTAAAAATTCTCCCAACCAGCCTTATGCATGACAGACATCGTAGGCGATGCCATGGATATCAATGTATGTAGGTCAATGTATAGGTCTGATGGATTGAGTTTCTAGTTATTACAAGATACAGTGCGACGCGATTCAAAACGGACCTGTACAGTGGGACACCTATAACAAGAAGACCTCAGTGATACCCGTAAACTACAAATACTACAGTGAGACCTTGATAACACGGCAACCATAGTCTGACAAAAATAATCAATACACTACAGTGGGACACGTATACAACGGAGACAGATAAAGAATTGACTAGTCGGGGAAGAAGCAAGGGTTGATGCGAATAAACGCCCAAGCACCAGCTCATACGCATAGCTAAATAAAACAAACGGATAAAGACGTGACTAGACGGGGAACGAGTAATGCACGCCTAAGCACTAGCTATTACGCATAGTCAAACCTAAAGCACTGTAACAGCATAACTTGTGATAGCTAATGGGGATACATAGATCCCTGCAGCGACCGGTGCCCCCAGCACAAAACGAACAAACCACAGTAGAACTACCCTTTACTCAAAGAGCAGCCAACAAAAGAGGCAGAGACAGCGCAAACTCATCTCCCAGAGCTGCAGAAAACGTAAAAAAGAACAAAAGCAAAGAAATGGGGGGCCACATGAGGGAAGAAATGAGAACGCTATTTGCACAGCTCATTAGCAAGGTGAATACGCAGGCTGAAGCACAAAGCAAACGGCTGGAGGTCTCTACGAACGCTATCTTTGAAAATTTCCAAGTGATACGTGCTAAACTAAAGGAGCAACACCGAGTCTACGAGAAGCTATTAGCACGGACAAAAACACTGGGGAAAACTTTTACCAACCTCACGACCTTTCTCGTGACTGAACTGGCCAAATGCAAAAAGCAAATAGAGAGAATCTCTAATGACACTGGACAATACAACGTACTTATCAAAGGAATAGCTGAGTCAGGCACGGAATCAAAGGACGATCTTAACCAGGCAGTAATCAAATTAATACATACTGAACTTAAGATAAAAGCGGACGTTGAAGTAATAGGACGACTAGGGCCGTATGAAGAAGGAAAGTGCCGTACCATCCTAGTTCCCTTTCTAAAAAGGCAAGACAAAACAGCAGTCCTTAAGGCCAAGCAACAATTTAAAAGCAGAAGCGGAGGCCCGATATTTATAAATGCGGACCCACTTCCGGAATTAAGTGAAAAGAGATTTAAGGAACAAGAGAATCAGAGACTAAAAAAGACGAAAATGGACACAAACAATAGACAAACATCAAAGAAACTCGGCAAGCACATACAACACCATGTAAAAACTGTAAATACAATCCTATACTGGAACATAAACGAAATTAATAACTGTACAAATGACAAAGCAAATAATGTTTTAAAACTTGACGTGAATATCTTCTGTTTATCTGAAACTTGGACTAGCGTATTAACTAAAGTTTTGGTTAAAACTGTCAACAAATTTAAATTAAATAATATCCTAGCGGTAGGAGAGAGAGAAATAAAGAGTGGGGGAATGATTATCGGCATTGAAAACAGAATAAATGAACAATGCAAATTTATCTATACTGACAGATTCAAAATCCTTATAAAATATAAACTAAATAGCAAAAAAACAAAAACTCTATTTTACTTACATACCGCCCACACCACAATAAGACAAACAACTGTAACAATTTCATGGAAGAAATGATAGCCACAAACAATTTAAAATACGTCCTTATAGGTGACTTCAACAGCAGGGTAGGAAAATTCTAAAATCAGACTGAATATACACTAAACCTTCACCAGATACGACACACAACTAACGGTGGTGTGAACAAACGAGGCAAGAAACTAATTGATTTTATTCTAACCAATCTTCTAGCAATCCTCAACTGCAGAAGTACATCTGAAAGATGCGGAAAAACAACCTACAAAGTACAAAACAGGCACAGCCTTATTGACCTATGCATTAGCAGCAGCAATGCCATCGATGAGTTTAAAGACTTCAAAGTGATTAAGAGTATCGAATCTGACCACCTTCCTATACTGTTCAGTGCTCAGCAAAATAACCAGATTGTATAACAAATCGTGATCTAACCAAGTAACAATATAAGATAATGCAAGGACAAACCCTTGATCTTCCGACAAAATCTAAGCTTTAACAGTACAGAGCTTGACTTCAGCAATTGCAGCTACCCTTAACTACACAAGCTAATACAGCAGACCGCCAAACAAACAGAAATGGCCCCAAAACGTAACAATAACATACAAAACTTTGGCCCAAAATGGTTCAACAAGTAATGCAGTGAAGCTTAAAAACAACACTTTCGTGGCTACATAAATATAGTGAAACTAAATGCTCAGATTGCCCTGACACGGACAGTCTAGACCGTTTTCTACAAGCCCAAAAAACATACCAAAGTCTTTGCTGTGACAAAAAGAAAACTTTCTACAGTAAAATCTATGAACAAATCCATCACAGCAAGGATAAGGCGGGGTAATGGAAAGCCATCAATATTCTCATAGACAAAAAATACAGTTTTAAAACAAATCATATTGCAAAGAAGACTTGAAACGCACACTTTAGATCTGTATTTGAAAGTTTCAGCGAAAACGAAGTAGAAGTTGTCGGCCAACATTAGCAAGCCACTGCAAATGAGTCCGTTGTACTCGACGGAGAGAGAACTATAACGGAGTTAATAAGAGCCACCAGCAAACTAGCAAATAACAAATCTCCAGGCGCGGATAGCATACCTAACGCGGTATGGAAAACGCTAGACAGTACTTGGTATGATGACCAGAAGAGTAGGAAGAAATCATAACAGCACTAATCTAAAAGAAAGGTGACGACTGCCTTTCTAGTAATTACAGTCCCATCGCCCTTATTAACTCCATAACCAAGCTCTACACCTGCATCATGTCGAACAAAATCAACTCTTACCGCTCTATAAACAACATCACATCAGAAAATCAGGCAGCGTACAGAAAAAAAAGAGGTTGCACAGATCACCTATTTGCTCTTCATACATGCATTCTCAAGCAGCTGAACAGACCAACGTTGTAAAAGAAAGGCAAGTTCTTTGCTTTTTGTAGATCTTAACTAAGCTTTCGATTCAATTAAAAGAAACAAGCTATGGATCAGGCTGAGAGAAGCGGGACTAAGTGAACAATTTGTAACAAACATCAAAGAGCTGTACGACCTAGCAAAAACCAAGGTTTGCTGTAAGGATGGCTTTCTGACATGCACAAAGTAATAGACGGTGTGCTGCAAAGAGAAACTCTGTCTCCAACTCTTTTCAGAATATACATTGACAAAATTACTATGATTCTCCTAAACAATGGAATTCAAGGGATACAGATGTTTACAATCGAACTACTCATTCTGCTCTATGCAGACGATATAATACAACTCGCCTCAAATAAATTGTATCTACAAAGACAGATCAACACGCGCAGTACTATTTTTTAAAAAAATGACTTAAACGTTAACTAAGGCAAGACTAAAGTCATGATCTTTAGAAAAAGAAATAAATTACGCAACTTATTAAGACTTTACTAGAAAAGGAAGCCACTAGAAGAAGTAAATACATACGTATACTTAGAAGTCTCTTTTACCCAAAGCGGAATATTAAATGAAGCCAAAAGGCACTTCTTTAACAACGCTTAGGCGGCTCAGTCAAAGATTTATGAGCTTGTTTATTCCGCTTAAATAAAGGACATAAAACTGCACCTAAAACTCTTTTATTCGCTAGTCAGCTCGGTACTCATGTTCGCAGCACCAATATGAGGCCTTCGCTACTGCGAAGATTTCAAGACCTTCCAGACCGCATTTCTTTGACGGCTTACAGGCACTACCAACTCCACTTCTAGATTTTTATTTCGATTGGAAACAGGAGCACAAAACATCAAGCTAATATTGTTTAAGGCAGTGCTTAAGTTTTTACGGAAGACACTTAATGCAAAAGAAGACAGCATTATCATAAACTGCTACCAAGAATCGCTGAAACTGAAAGCCTTAGATACCCGATATAACTGGATACTTCATATCAAGAAGCTTTTGGTGGACGCATCACTTGAAGAAGTCTGATAATCTAAACAGGGAATATTTCCCAAAACACAAAAATGAAATCATCAAAAAATACCGACTAAGCTGCATTGACAATGACATCCTTAGAATGCAGAACTGCAATGCAATGAAACTCTATGCCTCTATAAAGACCTATGCACTAAAATCAGACTACTTTGAGATGAACATAAAATGGAACCTAGCAAAGTATGTACTAAACCTGAGAACTGGCCTTCCTAGAATAGTACTTAGGGGCAAAGCAACCAATCTAAACGGCATGAACAAGATATGGAAAAGAGATGGAACTGACTGTGATCTATGTGCTAAAGAAGTGGAAGTTGCTTTCCATATAATGCTCGACTGCACGCATTACAAACCATCCTCATGAAGCTATCCACCAGCAGACCGACGAAGAAAAACATCATCTCAGCAATCTTCAGAAGCTACACTGATGCAGAGGGCTTTCAGCAACTCTAAAATTTCTAGGATAAAGCTCTAAGAATCCAAAAATTCTACCTAAGCTGTATCGAAGGAACATAACCCAATAACCATACCTTTTATCACATTACACAATATTTATCTATCTATCTATTATTTTATTATTTTATTACTTATAGAAATGAAATATATGCTCTGTAAACTCAATATTACTTGACACTATATTGACATGATTACTATATAAAACGCAGTTTTTACCTTTTGTTTTTACAGCACAACCAAGAAAATAACACAACAAACCTTTAATAATAATATATTTGAATAATATATGTAAATTAAAAAGAATCATTTGATCTTTGATCAAATTGGAAATAACCAATTTGTGAAAACTTAACAATGTTGTTTGATCTAACGCCAAATCGACATAATGAATAAACTTAAAAAACATTATGTACCTTGTTAGTGTCCAAAAGTTCCCAAAAATAACAAAAAAACGGTGTAAAAATTTATTTCTACCTATCTACATAATTAAGATAAATGTAGCAATTTTGAATTTTTTAAGCGATTTTGTTGAGTGAAAACTTATTTTAAAGCCCTTGAAAAAATATAAATCATATTTTTTTATTTACTTCTGGCCCATACAACACTTTTTATAACGATTTTTCGAATAAAAAATTGGTTATTTCCATTTTATTCAAAAATTGTTAAAATAACACGCTGTAAACTCGATCATGATTAGATTCTGCTAATCATTGCCGTTTTAATGATGTATTACTCGTATCCAAATTTTATGAATATCCGGGCAAAATATCAACTTTTATGTTTCAAAAATATTTGAGCGGGAAATTCTAACTCTTTCATTTTATACGGCTGATAAAGGGTCTGACAAACATGGTGTCACCAACTTTAAGGGTGGGTTAGCTGCAAATAAATAATACCCTTTCATACACATTGTCGTTTTTTATGTTAGGCTTCAGAGGGTGACGCTGGAGGTGGATGGGCCCCAAAATATCCTTAAGTTTGCTAGCGTCATTTGTGTCCGGCTCCTAATCTTATGCATCAAAAGTTTTTTCAGTTTCTTACGCAGTAGGCACAGTAAGTTAAAGTTAAACCTCCCGTCTACACAATTGTTATTCCTACTTATTCAAATAGTTTAGTACATTGTTGAAGTACTGGGCTGATTTGGCCGAGTTACAGCTTATTTTAAAGCCCTTAAAGCAGGATAAAAAAATTGCAAAAGCATATAACACTATATACGACATATAACTGCTCCATATTACTGTTATTGCTGCCCTTAAACAAGGGGCGAAGCCTCTTGTTTATTATATATTTATTTTTGTTGGCGTTAATCTCTGTCTTCTCCGTTCCGATCTACGAGTTTTGTATTCGTATTCTAATTTAAATTAATTCGAGGTCAAGAGACCAAATCTGCAAATCCTTAAATTTAAAATCAAAACCTTGCCTGTATTCAATCTGGACTCGGATCTGGAACTCCATTCGTACTGCTGCGGAAGTACGAGTTAAATTGTAAACTAAAATAATATTATGTAATCAATGGGACGTGAACCCAAAAACATAACAAAAACACAATTACTAATCAATCGGATTTTTTTTTTGCAGTCAGCTTTCAGCTTGTGGGAGACTCATTATTTCAATTTTCTATGTATAATTTTATTTTTCCTTTAAATTCAATACAAATTTATCCTAGTAACTTACCTTTCGTCTCCGCTAGTTGTGTTTTTTGATTCATCATTGGCAAACTTGATTGATTCTCATCCTTAGCATCCGAACCTATAAATATAAAACAATATTATTGAAATTTCAAATTAAATCTATTTAAGTATGCATCATTGGCAGCATTATTAGTAAACAAGCAGATGTTCTAAGAACTCCCCAAACATTGAGTAGGGACTAGCGCACGTTTATTCATAAATAAAAATTTTAAAAACACTGTTTAAAAATTGAAGGAAAGGCGGGGAAGCGAACCAGCGACCTGGACTGTCCCTTAAGGTTCCTCTCCCCCTTCGTATGTTGACGATGGACTGTCGCATATGGTAAGTTCCTTCGCCGACATGGACCGTCCATCCTCGACCCAGCTCCTTAACTTATATAATTGGCACAACCATATGAACTTAAACTAAATAAAAATAAAATAAAAATAAAATTCAAAAGTAAACTTACCTTATTATTTAAATTCAAAATCTAGGACTAGCAGTAGTACTAGAAAGAATGGTATGGTGCGGTGTGTGCCCATGACCTGGAATGCTTGCGTCAGCGGGCACACCTTGTTACCACGCGCTCTTTCTTTTCAGTATTGATGTGGTCGATAAGGGTCGCGTCCCCTACCACGTCCCTGCCGTGTCCTTCTGCAAATCAAAGCAAAGTAAAATAAACTAAAACTAAATTCTTACATCAACCATTGGCAAGATAAATTAAACAAAGATTTCCCGTGGCAGACCGGATTTCCGTGAGCCACGGTGGCAGTGTTGACTGTGGACATGGTTCGTTAGCCTTATACAGTTGACGGATTGCTACCGTCTCATGGTCATCTGGGAGCTTGTAGTGGCGGAACTGAAAAATGGCCTTTAGTGACAAATCCCGGTTCCCCCTACCGAGCTACATGACAATATAAATTGAGTCGTTCAAAATAAAACATAAATACTAAACAAAACCTAATATTAGCATGAAATTAAAATCTAAAATATAAGAGTAACTATTTTCTATGTAGCTATCGGTGGAAACTTGACTGCACTCTTCAGTTAAGCTTCCCCCCCCTTATGTATTCACTAGCTTAACTAGTATGGTGGACACCCCAAAATTAACATCAATTCTACCATTTGACATCACTACAAATGAAAACATGGAGATGCTTTAATTTTAGAAAATTAAATAAACCACAAATTTCTATAATTTTAAACTATAATATTTGAAGGACGTCGTTTGTAGACGATCCCTGAATATCTATAACCAATATAGGTAGGTTCATTACATGTAATAAAAAAGCTTGAAAACAAACTTTAAAGTTTAAAATGGGGGTTTTAACTGAAAGAAGACTGAAAATTTCGCCCGGAGGCCCGAAGTAGATGCTGAGCTTACAGCGCAATTTTGCTTTAAACTTTTTAGATGCTGAGCAAGCATCTATTGGTCTGGTGTTTGCTGTCTGTCTGTCTGTCTGTCTTTCTGTCTGTCTGTCACAATGTCAGTTAGTCGCACGCTACAGGTCGCATTTTTAAAGATTTTATATTGAAACCTTTTTTAATCGCCCAGAAAAGCGAGGGAGAAGTGCTGTATAGTTTTTAGTTATTATTCAATTTGTAGTTTCTTCGCAATTAGCAGTTAAACCGACAAAGAATTAGATCAATGTTCTAAGATAAAAAAAAGGGCTGATAATACATTGAAGGTACATATGGTGCTGAGAGCTTGTCAAGTTTCGCCGTTAGAAATACACATGGAAAGTTTTCACTAATATCCATTACAAGTAAATGTACTGCTGACATATGTACGTTCACAGGGCAGACTGGTATAGTGGTCGTTGGTTTGACACTGCAATGTGAAATTGGAAAATATGCGTTCTCATGACGGGGGTCCACTCTTCGAATACCAGCTCAGGCATTCGGAATTCTCCTTCCTCATCATTTTACAGACGTTAACAATGCAGCCTAGGGATCGTCCATAAATGACGTCATACAAATTTTACTATTTTAGGGATCCCAACTGTCCTAATTATAAAAATTCGGTTGACATATATCCTTAACATAGCATTTTACAAGTATGCATGCAGGGGTCTTCCATAAATGACGTCATATAAATTTTAACTATTTTAGGGATCCCCACTGTCACAAGTTTAGAAATTCGGTTGACATAATATATCCTTAACATGGGATTTTACCAGTATGGATGCGGGGATCGTCCATGAATGACGTCATAAAAATTTATACTATTTTAGGGATCCCCACTGTCATAAGTTTAGAAATTCGGTTGACATATATCCTTAACATAGGATTTTACTAGTATGCATGCAGGGATCGTCCATAAATGACGTTATACAAATTTTACTATTTTTGGGATCCTTACTGTCAACAGTTCAGAAATTCGGTTGACATATATCCTTAACATAGGATTTTACTAGTATGCATGCAGGGATCGTCCAAAAATGACGTCATGCAAATTTTACTTTTTTAGGGATCCCCACTGTCATAGGTTTAGAAATTAGGTTGACATATATCCTTAGCATAAGATTTTACTAGTATGCATGCAGGGTTTGTCTATAAAGGGCGTCATACAAATTTTACCGTTTTAGAAATTCACATGCCTTTAGTTCTAAAATAAGGTTAACTTATATACTTAACATTGAATTTTCAAGCTTACATACGGGGATCGTCCGTAAATGACGTCATTCAAATTGTAATATTTTAGAGATCCCTACTGTAATTAGTTCAGAAATTAGGTGGACGTATGACCTCAACATATGATTTTTTTAGTATTCATACGGAAATCTTTCATAGATTGCGTTGTTTAAATATTATTATTTCAAGTATCCCGCATGTATTTAGTTTTAAAATGAGGTAAACGGGTACCCATATTATGGAATGCCTCCAGTATTCATACTGGGATCTTCCATAAATTACGTCATCTAAATATCACTATTTTAGGGTTCTGCTATGCATTTGTTTAAAAATTAGGCAAACAGATACTTTGAACGCAGGGGCGTTACAAGAATACATACACAGATAGTTTATAAATACCTTTATCTAAGTATTATTATTTTTTTAACTGCTTGCAACGTACATTCTTAAATGGCTTATTGGTGGTAGAGGAGGCTCTATAAATGACGTTATTTGTTAATTAGGCAATTCTTACAAATTTTCCAGCTATATTTAACTACATGCCACGTACTTCCATCTATGGCTTATTGATGGTAGAAGAGCCTCTATAAATGACGTCAGTTGTGAATAGTGCAATTTGTCAACATTATTCAGCTATGTTTAACTACATGCTACGCACATTCGTATATGGCTTATTGATGGTAGGGGAGCTTCCATAAATCTAATATCATCTTTTAGCGTAACATAAATTGTGTTGCTCATTTGTTGAAGCTCAGCATCTACTTCGGGCCCGCCCTCGGTCGACAAATCCGGCGCGAAGCGCCGGATTTTTTTATTTTATTAAAAGAGTAGAACCCTATTGTGGCAACGTTTAAATGACGATAGCGCCTAACTCACCACTCACCATCCACGTTATACACCTGAATTTCACATTTTAATAAATGTGTAGTCGCACGCACGCAGATTTATAATTTTTGAGAGACAGGCAGCAGGTTGCAAGAGGTTTGCCGGTTGTACGAATGGTGTGGGTATGACTTAAGGTGTCAAATTATGCATCGAAACCTTGTGTTTGGAAAAACAATTGCCCGTGCAAACGGTTACGAATAGTAGACATTCGTATAGTACGATTACGAGTCGTACTAGAATACGTATGAGCATGACATGTTGGTTGGAAACATTTTGAAAGATGGAAAAGGGGGTAGTTAAAACTATGGTATTTGAATGACGTCATTATGGACGATCCATGAATATTTACATCCTATATAGGTATGTATGTTCATGGCAGGTTGTTACAATATATCGAAAAAACAATTGAAAGTTGTAAATGGGTGTGCTTAAATCTATGATATTTGAAGGACGCCATTTATCGACGACCCCTGAATATTTATAATACCTATATACTAAATATCTTTACCATATTCCCCGCTAGTCTGACTTAGCAGACCACAGACCGTTGAAAACTGTAGCTTTTGCGAGATTAGATAGGTCTGTACTATAAGGACTAATCGATACTACCAATAGGACTTATCACATGACATCGTTTGTGCTCAGCCCTAACTCTTTTACCTAACGTTATTGCAATAACAGGTAGGGGATGGTTTCGAAAAAGAATATTGACGTTACATTATTTGCACGTCATCCCTAACCCAATGTCAATGCGATAAAGGTTGGGTGAAGGTTTTTAAAAGGAATATTTACGTGACATCATTTGCGCGTAACCCCTTACCCGTTTTCCAAATGTCGATACGATAACAGCTTGGTGGAGGTGTCAAAAAGGAATATTCACTTGACATCATTTGCGAGTAACCACTAACCCGTTTTCCTAATGTCGGTGCGATAACAGCTTGGTGGGGGTGTCAAAAAGGAATATTCACTTGACATCATTTGCGAGTAACCATTACCCCGTTTTCCTAATGTCAATGCAATAACAGCTTGGTGGGGGTGTCAAAAATGAATATTCACTTGACATCATTTGCGCGTAACCCCTTACCCACTTTCCTAATGTCAATGCGATAAAAGCTTGGTGGGTGTGTGAAAAAGTAATATTCACTTGACATCATTTGCGCGTAACCCCTAACCCGTTTTCCCAATGTGAATGCGATAACAGCTTGGTGGAGGTGTCAAAAAGGAATATTCACTTGACATCATTTGCGAGTAACCACTAACCCGTTTTCCTAATGTCGATGCGATAACAGCTTGGTGGGGGTGTCAAAAAGGAATATTCACTTGACATCATTTGCGAGTAACCACTAACCCGTTTTCCTAATGTCAATGCAATAACAGCTTAGTGGGGGTGTCAAAAATGAATATTCACTTGACACCATTTGCGCGTAACCCCTAACCCGTTTTCCTAATGTCAATGCGATAAAAGCTTTGTGGGTGTGTGAAAATGTAATATTCACTTGACATCATTTGCGCGTAACCCCTAACACGTTTTCCTATTGTGAATGCGATAACAGCTTGGTGGGTGTGTGAAAAAGTAATATTCACTTGACATCCTTTCCGCGTAACCCCTAACCCGTTTTCCTAATGTCAATGCGATAACAGCTTGGTGGGTGTGTCGAAAAGGAATATTCACGTGACATCATTTGCGCGTAACCCCAAAGCGTCCACAACGATATTTCTAGCGTGTCTGAAGTGAGAGACCGAAAGATCACTGTAGCATAGACTATTGCTTGGATTTGTACTTATGCTGATCCTGTGTAATACTTGTATTTGCCCGGCAGAACTCAAAAAATTAAGTATGTACATTTATATTTTGCGTTTGTTTAATATGTGCTTACACTTAAATTAGATGTTTTTGCTCCCATTAACTGTAATGTGTTTTGACATGGGTCCATTCAACTGTTAATTGTGAAGAAATGGTTAGTCGGAGCAAATTTAAAAAACAATAAAGACCTGCATGTTCGCAGTTGTGGTGGCTTCAAAGTTTCATGAAAATCACATTATTACTGTAACCTGTAGTGTACGGCCAACACGGACACACGGACGGACAGACGGACATAAACATTTTATTAGATGATTAAGCTCAGCATCTAAAAAGCAATACCAAACGTACGGGACCATTTGGCGAAATTATTTTAAGTGTTGTTTTGATTTTTAGTGTTTTAATTTTTTATTAATATTTTTATACTACATGTAATTTTTTTTTATGCATGCATTAGGGTCGAATATTCGTATCTACGGAGATTGTTTTGTGCAAGGTACAGGTATGTAGTTAGTTTTGATACTTCAAAATTGAGAATAAGATCAGGCATGAGTAATTTAATGAATGTAATTGATCAGCGTATTATTGAGGATGACTAGGTAAGCTGATCTGAGATGTGACCATGCCATCAGCGGATGTGTCGAAGAGCGAGGTTCTCGAATGTGGATTCGAAAATGTATTTTTAAGTAAAAACAAAAGTATTAATTTGGAATAATCTTGCTTTATAAGAATTCCTTTCTACTAGTACTTCCAATTCTATCAATTGTACTTTTAAAATCTTATCAGTGAACCAATAAACTTATTCTTTGTCGTTTGTTATCAAGTCTCTGTTAGTCTTGCTCTCACTCATTATCACATAACAGTTAGAAATACTTTGTCTCATACTAAATCGCCAATTAAAACGGTATTTCACTGTATAAAGACAATTTATTAGAGTTAATGGTATCCTCCAAAGTTCTGTGGAGTGCACGTGCAGTCCAATAGAATTAGAGTGATTAACGAGGAGAATGAGCTGCATGTGTGAACGGCCGGCTGCATTTGGTTTTTACAAAACAAGACAACTGACAAGACACATCATTTTATGCAGAGGGAAGCGAGTAGACGAGAACTGTATTGAATTTCTGAGTTGACAATGCGATGAGCAGGTATTTTACTTACAATCAAAACCTGTTCTTTATCTAGTAAGGGAACTGCATGCCACAAAGTAAATATACTTTTATGCACGCAGTAGTAGACATTTATGCGGGTCCAGAAGGTTTTAGTGCTTAAATGGTGTAATTGGTTTTGAGTGGATTTATTCCGGGTATGATGACATGCCGTGTATGTACTTTATAGGTAATTGTTGTTAGTGTATGTCATACTATGTTATGCTAACTAAGTAACACACAACCCAGCAAACCACAATGAGTAAATAAGCATCGGATTTATGTTGGCCCAGTTGTCGTGATTTATGGTGGCTGAGGCTTGGAGATGTCGCACCTGCCTTGGTTGGCAGTGTGTCTTTATACTCCTGACGGTCCAACAGTGGATCTACTTTTAAACGCCAATGGGCCGCCTATTAACATACACCACTTACCACTGAGACCGCGCTACCCATCCAATAACCGCACTACCTCCGACTTTCACCCACTCTTAAAACACCCATATACCGGACTGATATCCACCAATACGTCTATCGCACTTACATTGCTCCTAAATATCATAAAAAATCATAAATTCATCCATAATTTTCATAAAACACTGGACACTTTTGCAGAAACATATACCACTGTCTGTTGATGCTAGTTGTCTATAGAAACAAAATGTTCGCTTAGTAAAGCAGTCAGTCAGTGCGATGAATGGCACGGTACACAGAAATCCTAATTTGGTAATAAATTGCACTGTAACTGGAGTTAACTACACTTGTTGCATGAAACCAATAAAATCCACTGCTCACAGAATACGACTTTAACTAAATTATATGCTAAACTGGATAACAACAATCAGTGAAGATTGACTTATTTTTTGCCACACACATTATTGCACTGTTTTCCATCCTTACAGTCGGACAACAATTAATTAAATATATCACGCTCCTACCTAACGACTGGAACGCACTGACTCAACTGACCGACTGATCGACTGACTGCTGACTCAATGAAACTCCATAAGTCTATACAGCACTATATTAAAGTACCGTGCACCGTAACCCCCTAATAAATTGACTAATGTGATACATAATTACACAAAGGACTAAAATCATGTTATAGTAATTCATACTTGGCAGTGTAACTGCAACTAAATTCACAAACATGTTAAAAAGTTAATGTTCCTTGTTTTATTTTGTCCGTTACTGCTGCCGTAGACTTTAGGTAACAGTTTCGGAATTTGCCGAAGTCTAACACACGACACTACAGAACTACACTATTACTGTTACTACTATGCTGCATACACACACTTCAAAAGTAGAGATTTTGGAGCGTTCACAAATGAAGCCACCTTTAGGCTTTAGGGTAGGTAGGTAGGTGGGTCCTAAAAGTAGCGATTTTCATAAGGCTTAGCGTAAATGACGGGGGGTGGGTGGGTCCAAAAATGGACCCAATGGGATGACGCCGTTTGTGCACGCTCCGAAAAGCCATCTAGCGTATAGGCTTTCCACTTCCCAATCTTCATTCTTCTACCGCGCCACTTGCCAATGTGAGCATGCAGTGCAGCTGGTCGTAAAATAAGAAAACTCCAGCAGTGGTTTATAAGTGGAATTGAAGTGGGAAGAGTAACATTTGTTACAGACATTAAAAGGACAATCGGCCAACATAAGATGCCACCTTAAAACCACTTGACGTTTTGTAAAGCCGGCCCACTACTTTTATAAATTTAAACGCAGATATTTATCCTTCAATCCATCTCCAACCGTGTGCCAACCAGCCACTCATAATCTGACTAAAAGCGTACCTGTTTTTGCCTACCGTGGTTTGCTGGGAACAATTTGAAACAAACAATACTGTTTTGCTACGCAGCGATAATTTAATTTGTGTCGGTGTTGTGGGAGGTTATTTCTGGAGTTTACGAGGGCTTTTTAAAGTTATTCCTGCTACGAAAGCACACAATTCTTCCGTGTTTGCCCGTGCTCAGTAATGTATAGTGGTTGCAGTGCAGTCATTGATACGCCACCAACATCATCAGGATTATCAAACTTCTTTTAAAACGTGATAATTAGAAACTGGACTGCACAGTGATTTCTCCGCTTAACTTTATTCATTTTCCTCTCTAAAAATTTTGTAATTACATGTTTCGAGCCTAGAATGCTCAGAACATTTTAAAATTATCATAAAACAATTTTTTTTATAAAATTATGAACCCCCGCATGCCTAAGCTATTCGGAAATTTTGGCCCGCAAAACTTTGTTCATAGATATTTTGGTAAATATCCCATGTAGCACATTTTTGCGAAAATCACCTATTAGATGCTGAGCTTAAGCATCTAATGAAATATAATAATAATAATAATAATTTTCCCGGGGAGAATCGAAGAACGATTTGAGACGTAGTCTCTTGGTATCCCGGTTGTCACTAAGTAAAGTTCACTTTTCACACTAAGAGTTTAAAGGAGACGAAACTTTCCCAAAATTCCATCCCATGTGTTTGTCTAACTTGTTCTTAAAACTGTTCACACCATATAGTACTGATTTATCAGTTTTCACGTCAATTGGTAAATTATTCCACTCAGTAACAATTTGTTGAGTAAAGAAATTATGTCTGGCATTTGTTACTGTTCTTTTCTTCTTCAAGAACGGTGCATGTCGACTTGTAGAGTCAATGTCAAAGAAGTCCGAAGGGTTGACATCGTATTTACCAGTAATTATCTTAAACGCCTCTATAAGATCACCACGTTGTCTTCGGTCCGCCAACGACAGGATTCTAAGGGATTTTAATCTTTCACTGTACGGCAAATTTTTAAGGGACGGAAGAAGGCGTGTTGCTAACTTTTGTACCTTTTCAATTTCGTCAATGTCATGTTTTGAAGAAGGGCTCCAGAGACTGTTGCAGTATTCCAGTAGCGGTCGTACAAATGTCACAATTAATTTTCTTAGCGTACTTATGTCCAGGTATTTGAAAGTCCGTTTGATTTGTAGACACATAGCCTTTGCCTTCCTTATTGCCTGCTGGCAGTGTAGACTGGAGTTTAGACTGTTGTCAATGTACACTCCAAGGTCGCGTTCGCACGTTGAACTGTGCAGCTTAGTATTATTGCACGCATACACAGGATTTTCCAAATTTTTCGCCCCAAAATGCACTGTGTTTTTTATATGTTAACTTGCATATAATTGCTGTCACACCATGTCACTAGATTATTAATGTCACTTTGGAGTTCATGGTAATCCCTATCCGCCTTTCTTGCTCTATATATCTTTGAGTCGTCCGCATACTGTTTTAGAGAGCTTTTCATTATTTCTCCCATTTCGTCTACATACAGAAGAAAAAGAATTGGACCCAAAACTGATCCCTGCGGACAACCACTGCGCACTAGTTTCTCGGACGATTCTTGTCCATTGACAATACCTTTGTACGATCGTCCCACTAGGAAATCCTTTACCCATTTGATTAAATAATCGTCCAAATCGTACCTTTGCTTTAACTTTTGCAAAAGCTTATTATGCGGAAGCCTGTCAAAAGCTTTGGAAAAATCCACATAAACGCAGTCAACAATATTCCCCTCATCAACTAGCTTAGTTACGTCTTCCAAGAATTCCAATAGATTGGTAAAACATGATTTCCTCGGGAGAAAGCCGTGTTGGTGGCTTGAAATTGAACACTTTGAAAACAGTTTTTCCCGGACGAACTGCTGAAGCAGCTTACAGCATACCGAGGTGAGGCTGATAGGCCTGTAGTTTCTGGCGTCACATTTAGAGCCAGCTTTGTGTATGCATGTGACATTTGCTTTTTTCCAATCGTTTGGTAGCTTTCCGGAGTTAATTGAATGTTGGAAAATAATAGAAAGGGGTAGACACAGAATAGAAGCACATTCCTTAAGTAACCTCGGGTGAATGTTGTCAGGTCCAGGCGCTTTATGTGAGTTAATATTTTTCAATTTCTTGAAAATGGTCAAGTCCGTCTGTCCGTCTGTCCGTCCGTCTGTTGGCCATACACTACAGGTCACAGTTTTAAACCCAGTAATTTCAAACACATTTTAAACGACCAGAAATGCGAACAGGCAGGTCTGTATTTTTTTTTACTTTGATCAGACTCGCCACTTCTTTACAATTAACAGTTAACTGCACTTATGTCAAAACTCAGGAAAGTGAGCTTCCCAAAAACCAATAGATACGTGTAAACAATGGAGAACGTACATGTTCACACGTATTTTTAAAGTTCTGCTGGGCGAATACAAGAATATCTTATAGTAAAGACCCAACTAATCCCAGCTATAGTTTTCAATGGTCTGTGGTCTGCAACGTCAGACACGCTGGGAATAGGTTATAAATATTCAGTATATAGGTTTATAGATATTCATGGATCGTCCATAATGACGTCCTTCAAATATCATAGTTTTAATTTCCCCTTTAAAACGTTAAGTTTGTTTTTAAAATGTTTTAACTTCATTTAATAAACATAAATATACAGATAATGGATGTTCAGGGATCGTCCATGAATGACGTCCTTCATTTATCATAGTTTTAAGTACCCCTATTTCCAACATTTATGTTTTTTCCAACATATTTGAACTACATGTCATGAACATACATACCTATATAGGCTGTAGATATTCAGGGATCGTCCATAATGACTTCCTTCAAATATCGTAGTTTTAACTACCCCCACTTTAAGCTTTAAAATTTTTTCCAACCTACATGTCATGCTCATAATTATTTTGGTACGACTCGTAATTGTACAATACGAATGTCTGCTATTCGTAACCGTACTGGTTGTACCCTTGCGACTCGTAATTATACCACTAGCATTCAGCCCGCGCGTACCAAGCATTCTAGTACAAGGAGCGTTCTTACTGGCACCTCTTTTTCCAAGCCCAAGGTTCCGATGCATAATTTTACGGCTCAAGTCATACCTTCACCATTTGAACAACCGGCAAACCTCTTGCCACCTGCTGTCTGTCACTCAAGAATGATAAATTGTGCGTAGGACTACACATTTATTAAAATGTGAAATTTAAGTGAGTAACGTAGAAGGTGAGTTAGACGCTGTCGTCATTAAAGTGCTGCCACAATAGGGTTCTACTCTTTCATTAAAAAAAAGCTAAGAGCAAAATTGCGTTGTAAGCTCAGCATCTACTCCGGGCCCCCGAGCAAAAAATCCGGATTTTTAAATTTTGTTTCTGTTAATCTCTTTAAAAACCTATTCAAGCTATTCTGCGCAATTGTTTTTAACTGATTTTGTACAAAAAATTAGTTTAAAATCACTTGTTTGAAATCAATATTGCTTCTAAACCAGGTCTCTAGAGCAAATCCCAGTAGTGTTTTACGTAGGTACAATCCACAGCTAAATTTTGTTTGTACAGACCTTTTGTGTGTCTTCAATAGCCACAGCGCTACGGAACTGTGAATGTCATCCACAATTTCTTTGTTGATCAAAACCTATTTTTGATGCTGCCGCCAAAGATTCCAACGCATAGACACAAGTATGCTTTTCAAAATCTGCACAAGCGCGTGCAGTTTTGAAGTTAAGGAAATGCTAGTTAAGGAAATTTAAAAAAATCTGTACATTTTGTCGTTTATATTTAACGTTTCGCCGCCATTTTGAATTTCGGCGTCCAATTGTTTTGTCAAATGTATTACACCAACTCTATTGTTTTAAGCGTGTGTACTTGCATTTTGCATAAAACTGCGTGCACATAATGGTTTTAAATGACAAGTCCAGAATTTTGTTTTGGCTTGTTACAAAAATCTCAGAGCTTAATGAGCCAAAAATTACTCTAAACTGAAGTAATCACCTTTATAAAATAAATGTTCTAAGTGCAGTTAAACAGCATATATATAAATTTCTAGAAACATTTTTCCAAAGCTTAAGTGTAAGAGCGTTAAGTAATCCGGGTGCAGTAAATTTTAAAATTATGAATTTTCTACACACACAACACAGACAATCGTGTAAAATCAGTGTTTTCATCACCAAAGTACTGTTCTAGATCCCCCTTTTGCTTTTGAAAGAAGTGTCGTTCGTTCGCAGTCACGAACGCCAATGCTCCCAAAATAGCTTAAATTTCCATCTGAGGGCTCACAGGCAGGCGCTAGTGTTTAATGAAAACAATGCAGTATGCTAACTGGCAAAGTCAAGTAAACACGTTACGATAGGCAAGTTATTTTTATTAAAATGTCAGGCAATTCAGTATGCATATACTGTTATTAAATTACGGGGAGTAGAACAAATACAAATAATTACAAATGCACCAGATAAATCAATGCCAAAGAAACTATTTGTCGGTAACCTTAAAAGCAAGAAGGCAACAGTACAAACACTACGGCGGAATATAGGGGCTATAAATATAAACGTCCCTGCTTCTTACTATATTAATAATAATAATAATAATAATAATTTATTCATTAAGTCGATTTAACCGAAGTTCATACAACCAGACTCAACCAGTGACTGTCAGTGAGGAAATAGGAGGCTACCGCGTTAGATCGTCTCGGTCTTTATACCCTTTCACCTATCCCCGTCCCCTCCTCCACAGCAATGAAGGAGATTTGGTTTCAATCAACCATCCAGTTACGTCTACCGTACAACACCGAGCCGTTAACGATTAGCAGTGGCCGAGGATCAAAGCCAGCGACTGTTAATTTTATTACAGTCATACAGTCTGCAGTCCTAACCGCTCACCCAAGCACGCCTGCTTCTTTCTACTATTTACTCTATCAACTTATTCCGAAAAGGACCAGTATTGTACAATTCAAAGTCCCCACTTTTAAGCAACACATACCCCTTTATACCCTCAGGAATATTATTCCATTTATCAGTGAATCTATAAAGTGGCAAGTTTCTATAACTTTCCCAGGAAAATCAGGACGTTGGCAACATGCTGGGATCATCCCCAATACTGGCATAATGCATAATACCCACCCACGTTATAAAATTCTAAGGCATTGCGTTAATGAATTTCGTTAACATGAGGTGTTATCATTTTCTAAAGTGACCCACCCTCAACTTCGATGACGACATTTATTATGACCCCATGAGAGTATTTTCCTTATGTACATGATTTCGCTTGAGAAAACTAGTCAAATAATTTGTAGCGGTGTTCGTTCCGCTGGGGCCACAGTGCAACGGAACGATCGAACCAAACTACAGCAGCAGCAGCCGACAGCACTGGACACTGCACTGTACTCACAGCCATAGCAGGACAGGAACCCGCCAACTGCTTTGAATTTTCTGTATACTGGCTGATGAGTTGCCGAAAATCATAGAATTAAAAATTCGATGCTTTGGTCTCTATGAAATCTCTATTTTTGTTTTGTCTTATTACGGACATGGACTACGGAACGGAGACTACGGACTCCAGCGAGTTCATAATCATAATGAAAACGAAATACATTCCAAAATTCCAAATTGAAAACAATATATCTTTTATACTGCTCAACCTCATTTGAGACAATTATATAAGCCGTTAGTGCCATATTTAATCAAATAATCATCAACCTTCATCTGCCCGTTCGAATGGAATTGATAGACTGGAAGTAAAAGAAGAGAGGACCAGTGCCATAATCCGTAATATTGTAAAACTATCGTGTGAAAAATATATTGTATTGTAAGTAAATACAATAAATTACAATATGAAGTTGTAGTTGTAAATTTCAATAATCAAATACTACATACATAGTAGTAAATGTCAATTACAACATAATTATAATTCGTGCTTTCGGAACCTTATTAGTGACTCCCAATTAGTTATGAGTTAAGCAGTGATTCAACTGCTCAGAGTAGTTAATCTACAACCCAGCTCTAAGCTGCTACTACTCCGAGCAGGTTACATACTTACGTCTCCGGTCCGGGGTGTAGATTAACTGTGTTGGCTAGTACTGAAGGCGCCGAACTGTAGATTTACATCTCAATTTGACATGGCGCTCAAGAATATGTCATGTGACTGGCGATGTCGCAGACCGGCCGTCCTGAAGTTACGATTTTCTGATAGAGAAGATTCTGTTTTAAAAATTCTCACAATAACTAAGGATTTAACACTTGAATTCAAGAGTTATAGAGAATTGAAATAAATAATCACATAGTTGATAGTAAGGTAACTAATGTACCGTATACATATTCTATAATAATGCGCGGGTCTGCAACAGTACGCGGGTCTGAGAGGTCTCAGTTTGAATTGTACGCGGGTCTATTTAACACAGTATTAAATGGCAGTTCGCGGGTCTGTAATAGTACGCTGGTCTGAGAGGTCCAAATTTAAATAGTACGCAGGGCGTACTATTATAGAATATACGGTAACTACCATAATTGTATGGTTATAGCTGTTCTTTGATAAGTGATAGCCACTGTTAGTTACTTCAGTAAGTGATGGCCGATTTGACTTTAGTAAGTGATGGCCACGTTGGCGTTAGTAAGTGATGGCCAACTTGATATTAATAAGTGAAAGCCAACTTAGCTTTAGTAAGTGATGGCCAGCTTGAATCTAGTAGGAATCCCAAAAAATCTTTTTATTGCACTGTTTTTTCATCTTCTCAGGAGCATTTCGAATTGATTGTGGGTCATCACGTACTATAGATAAGTTAATTATCACTTACTAATGCCACGTTGGTCATCACTTCTCGATCTAACTATCACTGATCATAGAAAAACAAATATTTATCTTCAGCAGTAAATTAACATCCCACATTGAGAGATAAGTTAACTGCTCCGAGCAGTTAAAGTACAGCTTAACTCCTGACTGCTAATTAGAAGTACACTACTGACTTGGTAATTGTAATGATTACAACCCTGTAGATATACACGATTTCATTGTAAAACAGAAGCTTAGAATGCATTGCAGAAATTACAGTGTGATGTTGTGTTGTATTGTAATAATTGTAATTTAGTAATTTACAGTACTATAACGCTCAAGGAATATTTTAATTGTATTCAAAATTCCGAATTGTAAATGTAACTTTATAAAATTACAATTTGCAATATTGCGGCACTAGTGAGAACACCCCCAACCTATTACAAACAAGTTGTGATTTTCAAGACCACCTTTAGAAACCTTTAAATTTTAAGTCATAACATTTGATTGTTTTTCCAGCCTTTTGATAGTTTTGATTTTACAAGTATTTGGCTTGATGTAAATTTTAAAGTCGAGACCATAACAGCAAGCACTGATAGTGACTTGGCACTGCAACGACGTGCGATATGCGATTTGAATATCGCAAATGTCACAAATTTTAACAAATGCCACATCGGATATGAATCTTAATATCAAGATATCAAAAATCCTAGGGACTGCAATACCGATGTTTTATAATTTAAAACAATGCCATAATATTTTGTATTCGCCAATGAGAATTCTTAAAACTTTACTTAAAATTTAATCGTAATAGATGCCTAGTTCACTAAGGTGCACAGCTGTCAACTTACTGTACTACTTTAGGAATCTGCCGTCAGCAAACTATACTATTACAGCCTTACTAATATGCCGCCAACAAACAATACCACTTCATTGCATTTTGATTTAAAATTCGCGATCAAAACGTAATGATTAAAGTTTTCAATGTGGCAACTGCTGTAACGCTATGTCATGCGTTGGTATCCACAGTTACATTGCGCTTTATTTACTTTTAAGTTTATCTATTTAGTTTTACTCTTGCTTTACTTACGTGGTAATAAACGTTATATGCTGCGTTAGCATCCCTACTTACAAGTTGTATCAAGTAACCTCTAATTTATTCCTTAAAAATCCGGCGCTTCGCGCCGGATTTGTCGACCGGGGGCGGTCCCGAAGTAGATGCTGAGCTACAACAAAGGCACTAGATAATTTATGTTACGCTAAAAGTTAACTTATACTAAATTACTTGGGGTAGAAATCAATAACAGTGTCAATTGGGAATACAATGTTTATACAAGAAAATTATTGCAAAGGCTTCCAAGAAGATTTTTATTCTTCGCAAATTAAAATATTATGGTTTTAACCAATCTCAATTACTAATGGGGTATAAAACTTATATCCGACCAAATTTAGAGTATGCTTTAATATTGTGGAGCAACAGATTAACTTTAAAATTGCAAAGAAAAATATCATCAGTTGAAAAACAATGAGTATAATTGTGAATAGTTATGTTAGTGAGAGTAATTACGATAATATCTGTAAGAAATTAAAATTTGTTAAACTTTTTGATAGACTAAAAACATTGTTAACTCTAACTTAAACAGCCAACTTAAAATGAGTTTAATCCTGTTGTGTTTTATTATGTTGTATACATTAGAATTTCAAGTTCAATAGAATAAATAAAATAATAAAGTATTTGAATAAAATATAAGGTTGAAAGAATATATGTAATAATATATATATATATTGCAAGTATATAGAATTATAAATTAGTGACAATTCCAATTATCCGCGAAAATCTACAAGCCTTGTTGTGTTGAGGTATGTTCGCTGAAAAAGTTTAAGATCAGCGTCAAATAATCCCCTATTAATTGCCGTTCGAGTGACGTCATATTTGATCCTTTTTTGCAGTAAGTAACCGGTCTAAAAACAGAATTTTCGGTTTCAACAAGTTCTTTGCGGGAACTCCCAAGTTGTCTCCTATCGCTGTTATCTACTGGAGCCGGACACAAATAACGCCATCTATGTAGAGAGTATGTCACATTGCAAAAACACTGCAGGTTAGACTTAGCTGCTTAAGCAATGCTTACAAGGGTAAAAAGGAGGGTGGGTGAAAAATTTCGTAAATTTGAGGGACATCAATAGGGTTTGACACTAAATGGGTGTATGATGTAGGTTGTCTGCATTGAAAGCTGAGGTTCACAAACTGAAAGTGAATTGCTTTATCGTTTTAGGTATTTCCATAATAAACCAAATTTTCCGTTACAAGATTTTTGCGGGAATTTCAAATGGAATCCTATCACTGTTGTCTTATGTGAATGTTAATCATAGTTGTTCAAGCAAAGCTCAAGAGGGTCACACAGGGGGTAGGGCAGTGCACGCCAAGAGTTAACTTTGTAGTATAAAGCTCGCATTTTCCATGGTTCATGTTTTTACGAAAAATCTGGAACAAAGCTCCAGATTTGTCGTACGGGGGCCCGAAGTAGATGCTGAGCTTCAGCGAACATTAGCTTCAATAAAGGGGGAAATTATTTTGAGTCACGCTAAAAGATGATCTATGAAATAAACAAATTAATTATAACAGCAAATTGTATTCCTAAATTTAAATTCAGCAACATTTGTTAAATGAAACTCTTAGTTAGCTAAAGGAACCTAGCTTAGTACCGAAACCTTGTCGCGTGAGTACTGGACAAAGGCATGTAGTAAAATATTAAGATGAGTAAAATCTTGAAATTTCCATTACGTCATTTGCAAACGATCCCAACTTTCTTAAAACCATGTAGGTGTGTCAGTGACATGAAGTAAAAAGGGTCCATTTACCTGTTAATTGTACGTAACTAGTCAGTATGATTACTCCTAAAAACAATAGGGCACCTCCTACTCGCATTTGTGAGATTTTAAAAGCAGTTTATAAGAACTTTGACCTGTAGAGTACGACCAACAGACAGACGGACACGCAGGTTGACAAAACCATTTCGATAAATGCTCAGCGTCTAAAAAGCGGGATCCGTAAAATAGTGAAATCTAAATTTCGTCATTTGCGGATGACCCCAAACTATCTTTAAGCTATAAAAGTATGTCAGTGACATGACGTAAAAATGGGGGAACCGTATAATAGTGAAATTTATATACGTCATTTACGAACCATTTTTAATATAAATGTCCGTGTTTTCTTTTTGAAAATATTTTGTTTCATAGCTGCGCATGTGCACTTGCTTTCCACCACTTCCTTGCGTACAATGTAAATTCCTTGCACTGGCACTCTACCCACTGAGTGGAGGCGAAAGAACTGTTCGAGTGTGCCCATCTATGTTTCGCTCTCCCGTTTTGACGGTGCTTACTTATAAATTTCTTGACATTGGTCCGTTCAACTTTTAATTGTAAAGCAATGGTCTGTCTTATTAAAGTAAAAACATCACAGACTTGCCTGCTTGCATTTGTGAGTTTTTAAAAAAAGTTTCAAGACCACGGAGTAAACGGTTTGACCTGTAGCGTGGGGCCAACAGACGGACGGACAGACGGACAATCGGACATGACCATTTGATTAGATGCTTAAGCTCAGCATCTGAAAACCTAAGCGCAAACGAGCACTTGCGGAGCAATAAAAGCGTTTGCTGAAATCTCACGAGCTTAAAATGGGAACTAGTATCACGAATGAGCGGGACGTGCGTCCCACTCATGGTGATTATGAGAGTGTTTCTGTTGTTTTTTTTTGGTTTTTAATGGTGATAAATGGTGTAAAACTAAGTTACGAAGTTTCTTAATTAATTTATGCGATTCCTATTCTCTGATTAGAAATCGCTGATTTATGAAATGATTTGATGTGTCAGATGGTAAAGATGTATGCAGTCTGGGGGTGTTTACCACATCCTATGAAGGGGATAAGCCTGAAATATAAAAATATGCAAAGATGAAGAGATAAAGACTCAGTAGGGAAGTGAGGTGATAACGTACAAGCCTCGTGTCCACGCTTCCATGCTAAAATTCAAAATTCCTTCATCATGGGCTAATTGAGTAAAATATGAGAACTTTATTTGAAAGAGGAATTATTAAGAATTTAAGAATTATTAACAATGGATTTAAGAAATTCTAGTGTAATGACATAGAGGTCGGTAAAGGGAGCTTGAGATATGATAACAAAATTAACATGAGAATGATATGAAGACGAGCGGCTTAGAGGAGATGGACTCGAATCTGAGATTCAAATACCCTTTCGTGTAGCTTTTTAAGTTGCAGTTCGCATGGATATCATTAAAACTAAACAATCGCCCGTAGCACGAAAATTCAGCGATCCACCTTGTCCTCGATAGCCATCGCGGATGCGGACGTCCTTGGAGAATTTTGCACCTGGAAATAAATAACGATAAACAGGAAAAGCAAATTATTACTATATAAATTTAACAAAGGATTAAATCAGGATTATGTAAGTGCAACAATTAGTTCTTAAGCCGTCCTGAATAATGTAGGGACAACTTGGCTGAGTGGAGATGACTGTGACATGTATTGCGCCTGCCGGCATACGCTTATTGTTTTTCCAGAGTCTAGAGCCAACAGTTCTACATGATCGCAGTTGATCGCTCTCTGCATGCGGCTAAAGTATGCAATTGACAAATTATTCTGGCAACTGCAACTGCAAGCTAGTGGTCGTCCTTGATAAATTTAACTAACTTCATCAATATCTGGGAGAAAACAAACGAAAATAAAAATAAAACTAAATTCTATAACTGAAAATTAAAGCTGCAGAGTAACTATAACTGGAAAACAAAATTACATTATTTTTTGGAGAACTATTGTAAATGGCAACATTTAAAGAAGGAAAATATGAGGAAGTTTAAAAGTGAATATAGTTTATGGAGAATTTTAGTAGGTCAAGCAGGTCGATAATGCGTAGCGTGGTTTTGAGGGACCACAACGCCACAAATCGCCACGGCTAAGAAAAAAGACACAGTCAAGCACCTGGAAAGCAGAGCAAAATGGCAGTCCTCTCTCGTGAAGCGACTTTACTATCAACTTGACCAGATTTCTTGATCTTATGATAGAAAATTTAATATTGTTTGGTGATGACGTAGCAGTTTGTAAAAAGAAGGGATTTAACAAATCTCCAATTCCATTATAATTAGGAATTGACTTGCTAAATAATGTTGAGATGGGTTCAATTAAACCTCGTCTCTGCGAATAAGGATTATGTGATGATACAGTAGCTGGATGAGAGAAAATAATAAGAGGTAGAAGGTGATTGAGAAAGGACGAGTAAACTTAAAAAACAGGTATGTTAAATAATAAAATTTACTTTAAATAATTTTATTTTTTTAAATAAAAACAAACAAAATAAAATTAATTACTGAGAAATTGAAAACTTCCGTAAAAGTGATGGTTTCACGGCGAAAAATAAAATGATAAAATAATAAAATCTTTAAGAATTATTTTTGGTCTACTTAAGATTATAAATTTTTTTCTACGGTTTATTGATTAAATAAGAGGTACGTTTACTGTGATTCTTGAGTGGAAGGATCTGGTTTGCGAACTAATAAACGTATATAATTTCTACAGAGTATTTTAATATATTTTTTTATTGTTATTAAACGACGAAAAAGTAAACAGAGAATGAACAAGAATCTTATTTATGAGAGTTGAATTTTCTTCAAGTTTAGTGAAGAATATTAACTGATCAGGATCAACCTCAAGTTGATCCTCCTGTAATTTACTTTCATGTCTCACTATCCAGAAATCGGGAATTAAATTTAAATGAAACAATTATAACTAGAGATTCAGACATGGTAATTTGCAATTGAAAAAATAATTTTAAAGTTGATTCGGTAGTTCCTAATTGAGAATAAAATCATAAATTTTTTTATATTCTCTAGTTTCTAAAATTTCAAGATTGAGAAATTTGTCGTTTTTAACTACAATTGTATATTTAGTGATTCAGTTTTTGCTTTTATTTTGTGACTGGTTGCTGGAAAGTTTTTTTCAGCACTGACAAGTGTGTAAAATTAGCGCTGACTCCTTGTAGAAAGTTTTTATCTTCTTGACACAACATCAAAGTGTCCTTAAATTCTGAAAGTTGCTCAAACTCTACTCTAGATAAGCATATTGAGCTAAGTCTACGTGATTTGTCAAAACTGATTTTTCTTGTTTTGTAGTTTTCGAGGGTGACACAAATTATTTAAAAAATCAGTTTCTACTTCAGGGCCTCAGCTTGTGACCTGGTTTTTGTTTGTGGACTTTTAAGTTACAACTAAAAATGTCACATCATGAGTTAAATGCATCAAAAAAATCAATTCTTTTAATAGATTTTCTACAATTTATGTAAATTTGATACATATCTTATAGAACTTCAACTGAATTATCTTTTAAAGTTAAAGTAGGTATCTGTCCATGCTGATAAAGGTCAGATTCAAGAAGAAAAAATGTCTTTGCTTCTGTCATGAGCTAAAACGCTTATGAGTTTGAGTTTGAGTTTGAGTAAACTTTATTACAGTGTCAGGTTTATTCGATACGATGGTACTGTTTTTAGTGAAGGACACTATTATAATCATACATACTTAAATTAAAAACTAATTCAATCACACCATAAATTACAAGCACACATTATCGAATCAAACCAATGACCTTATACCAAATAATTCAAATTTCACATACTTGATTTATCACCAATAGGACAATTAAATACTACACCACGCATTACGGTGGATGATACACTGAATATTAAACAAGTATTCTCACATTAATTAAGTGTTAGGTAAGAACGGACCTGAAATTAAAATCTTTAAAACACTTTAGACTATCTGGCAAAGCATTCCATTCAGTAATACTATTAAACAAAAACGAGCGTATATCAATTTCTGTATTACAATTAGTGGGATACTCCAACAGGCATGAATTACTAGACCTCGTCACTCGCTTTATCTGCTCTCATAAATAACATGAGCAATAATTAGCTATATCAGAACTATATTTTATTATTTGATACACAAATGACATGAAATAAAAGCTTATTCTTACTTTAATTGGCAACGTATTCGTATGCTTTAGTAACGCATTCTGCATAATAATTAGGCGATTAGATTTGTTTTTACGCTTTTAAAACACATTCTTGTCAGTGAATTGAATAAATAAACTGTTAATTTTATTCTGCAGTGCCTGCAGCTTACTTTTACTATTTACTGTATACACAATGGCACAATAATTAACTATCAATAAATAAAATAAATTTGAGGTTGCTCTGATTCAACCGCAGTTCTTTGAGGGTGACTGACCTTGAATTCACTTCTTTTACTGTGATATCACACAGGTTTTGGTCATTCCAACATGAGTCGGGCCTACTTCTACAGCAAACTTCATTTTACATTGATGTTTAAAGCCGCCGAGCCTTTCACTGCCTTGTAAACAAGAAAAACCCAGTGGAAAAACTTGCCACCGCCGCTGGTCTCTATCACTAAGACCTGAAGCGAGCATTTGCTTAAATAGCAGATTTATAGACACCAGTGCAGTAAGCACTGAGCTTTCTTGGCTCGCTAAAAAACCTATCAATAATACATATGCATTTAGCATGATTACAAAATTAATAAAATTTAATAAACGTTTTAAGTTGACAATCATACCAATAGTCAAACCTACTCTATCTCTAACATAATCAATATGATTTTTAAAGTTCAAGTTAGCATCCACAATAATATCTAGATATTAAAACGTCCACACACGCTCATATTGATATCATCTACTGATACATTTTTCAGTAAAGATATATCGCATATGAAAGATAAATTCATAAAAAGATTTCAAGTTGTCATCTGTTAAATTGATTTGAAAAGGTGTTATAAAAAATGTGTTTTTGACCACTTTGTTACGATAACGATATCCACTATCACTTTAAGTTAAACGTCGTTGGTCGATTTTAAACTCTCTTGGCCTGAAAACATTGTTTGTTGTTGATAATGACCCCAATCGTTTGAAATGAAATTAATTAATGTCAGCTTATTCTAACAAAGCTTTGGCTGAAGATGTAGATTTAAGCAATGTCTGGACAGCACTTTTGTCAAATTGTGGTTGAAAATGTTGGGATACTGATAAAAAAGTAAAACGTTTTGTGTAATATGCTGCTTTCTATTGTCTGTTACTTAGCCTTTCTTATTTAAACATTTAAAATTCAGTTATGTTTAGTTTATTACAATATCTGCATTCCTTTAAGTTGCCATTTAATATACCATTACTGAGTGCTACCAAATCCAATTTTTATATGTTTAGGTTGAAACATCAGACTTTATTTTGTAGTGTTTAAACCTCAAACTTTTTAAAAGTGAGATTTGGAAATTAAGCAAAAAATATAGGTCTAATGCTTCTTCAATATCTTTTAAAATAAATCTAAGTTGCGAATTTGTTACAAGAAATAGTGCAATAATTGTTGCAATGGGAATAACTGATCTTAATTAGAAACACTTTAACTTTTGTACAGAATTGCTGTTATGTTTAGACAATTTTTGCATGTTGAAAGTTAGTTGAACTGCTTAATGCAGAACTTAACTAACAAGGGAATGCCTCCGCATGTACTCTCTCGATTTTAAAACCAATGCCCATAATGAATTGCACTTCACTTAGTTACTACAGATCCAAAGTAACTCGACTGCATTTTGCGCCGTTCGCTCACAATCACTCGCCAAAGTTCAAAAAAATTTTTTGCAACTTTGCAACTCTGTATCTCCTACAATTTTTGTCCGATTTTGAAAAAATTTGAAGTTTTGTGATCTCTCAAACATTATCTAACAAATTAATTAAAATTTCAAAAAACTTCATTTTTTTTATAAAATTGGGGCATTTTGAGTGCTTCCAAACAGATTGGTTTTCAATAAAACTGAAAAAAACTAAACTTTTGAAATTATAAAAGTTTTTGTCTTTGTTGTGTAACAATGATCTGGAGATCACAAAATTTCAAATTTTTCAAAATCGGACCAAAATTGTAGGAGATACAGAGTTGCAAAGTTGCAAAAAATCGATTCTTTTGAACTTTGGCGCGTGATTGTAAGCGAACGGCGCGAAATGCAGTCGAGTTACTTTGGATCTGTAGTAACTACATGCGGTACAATTCATTATGGGCATTGGTTTTAGAATCGAGAGAGTACATGCGGCGGCATTCCCTTGTAAGTTGGGTTGTTGTTTAACAGAATTAGTTTTCTGTGTGCAAATCGCCTAGTTACGTAAGCCTGATTGAATACTTGTACCTACTATCTAGTTGGTATCAGATAGCTGGTACTACTAGTCTTAGGACAAAAACAGAATTCAGCCAGTCTTGAGTCTGTATTCTGTATAACTACAATCACAACGTTGATTTTTTATATTATGTTCTGCCAGGTTTGCACACACATTTTTTTGGGAGTTGTTTGGAATTTGGAAGCGCCAAACAACTGTAAAGTTATATTATTGTCTACTACTGTATTCTGCATAGCCGTATATTATCAATGTGAATGATTATCTATTTATTACATCATAGGTACATTGTATAGTGTTACACAATATATTAAAAGTACTAAGTAGTACTAAATTCATTCAAATAATTAAGAATAAGGGATATTGCATAGGATTGGTGTTGTGGCATTGTCATTTAAGGGTTATTATAAATAATTATAATATAAATATAGTTATTATTAATTCATTTCAGCATAATTAATTATTTATTTAAATAATAAATATTTAATACGAGTCATTATATATAGTTTGGATTATATTTAATATATTTAATATTATAGTAGTAGTAGTAGTGTAGTACTATTGCGTCTCGGGTCTTATCCATACACAGTACAGTTACTATAGGTTGTCTGTTTTTACCGCGAATATCTCATGAGTAGAGAATGTTCTCGAGTAATTTCAACCGTATTGTCTTTATGCTTGACATGCCTGGGATAATGTATACTTACTTACGAACTCTGTGCGGTACTATATTATACTGGAGCAATCCAGATATAGGTTAACATTTATAAGGCTTCCGAGACAACAGGCATCTATCAACACTGTCAGTACCAATAGGCAGAGTCTTTAGAGCTGTGAAAGGTTAGCCATTCCTATATAAAGAGCCAGCCCTTATATGACGAGGGTCTTGGTCGTGCAATGGTGGATGAAAAGCGTCAGGTTAGGTGGCAAGTGTGAACGCATGTGATCAGTGGACGAAAGAGAGAGAGTGGGAGCAGAGGGCACAGCCCCGGGATATTTAATATCATAGTATAATTCAAAGTCAAAAATTGTAGTACGATAATACTAAGTAGTAGAAGAAAGCGAGGTAGTGTAACCTCATTGCTTATAAATTGGTATCAGCGATGACTTTGAGTATTTTATCAGCAGGGGAATAATTTTTAATTAGTAATAAATCATGTTCTGATTAGCATATGTTGCAGATTGTTTCGTACTCAATATTACTATGACTTGGTTGTATTTATGAATTTAATTAAAATCATAATTATAATCATGATTGTTATGCAATTTTGCTGACTGTTGGCGATGATGAAAATAATTTAAAATAAACAACCAATCAACCACGCTTATGGCCAACAGTCAGCAGATCGAACAATTTAGACACGAATGAGAATTGATTAGAGAAACATTGAATAATTATTAATGCGAATTATCGAAACTGAGACGTGAAATATTTGATTAATAAAACTGTGATAATTTAGTGTTTTTAAACTTACTCGTGGTCTTGTGATATTTAAATATTTATTTAAAATTTGTTATCTCATATTGTTGTATTTTTGGCTTCAATAATAATGGTCCTTCTCACGTTAAACTGAACTAGTGAATTTTGTGGTTGTTGTGTGGTTGACTGTTGTGCACTAACTTTCATTTTCGATTTTGTTTTGTTTTAACGTCTCTATTTTTTATTTTTTTTCTGGGCGGAGGAATCCTCTGGATTAAAATATTGTTCAAGTGGGAGTTGAAATTGGTTTGGCTGGGACTGTGAAGTGGAAATTTTACTGTCTGTTCGGCACTGTCACTCAAATTTTTAAAACTAAAACTGGGTCCGGCTTTTCACGTTACTACACGACTGTTGGAATTTGGCTGTACTTGTTCAAGTGGTACTACGATCAATTGTTTATTTCTGGCTGCGACTGGAACTAACTGGTACTCTATAACAACCAAATCAACAATATTTGTTTTGATAATACTGTTATTGTTCGTGGTCAGTCATCGGCACCGTTGATTGCGTTGACCTGACGAAAATTTGAATTTGGCGCGTTGCCATATTTACCTACCAAGGGTGTATGAGACCTTGTTTATATTGAATAAATTGCTACGAGTCTGATTTATTTATTTTTTAAATTCAAAGTTGAATTTAAAATTAATATTTTTGAATTTCGTTCTCGACAAAAGTTCAAAATCTTATATTGTAAAATCTGACATAGCGAATTTTTTACAATCAATTGTTTTTTGGGATTTCAATTCTGAAGTTACATTGTACGTATTAGCACATTGCCAACCCGCTTGTTTTTCAGGGTTTTGAGAAATTGTCTATCTCATATACATACGTACATATTGAAATCTACTCAATGTTCCATTTTCATTATTGTTACATTAAAATAGATAGTGAATTGACTAATCAATCGAGACAAAGTTGTCAAATTCAAGGTGTGATGTCTAATGCACCAAATAATGAGCTAATTGAACATGAACGTAATAACATAAATGTTACTACACCTGTACCTGAACCGAAAGATTTTGTGGGATCGTATGTAGTTGATGGTGTGAAGTACACAATGGGTGCACGACGTCCATATATAAGGGGCGACCGTGCTGATCACACATCAGATAGTGATTTTGGCTTGAAGTCTACTTTAGATTCTACAAGTGATGATGTACGTGCAAAGTTTAAACCAAGTAAACGTAATACTTTTTTCGTATCTAAATCTCGAGGTCGACAACAATAAGCTGAATTACAGGCAAAGATGGATGAGCTAATTTTTCAGAGGGAAATGCAGAAAACACGACACCAAATGGCTCAAGTTAGAGCTGCTATGAATTACGGCGACGGGGATAGTGGTGAAGAAGATGCAGACGATGAAATTAAAAGAACTCAATTTCGTCTTAAGGATCAAGATCAAGGTTGCCACATTTCTCTGAATACAAATGGTCGTACAGCAGGCTCTATTATCAATGGGTTACGTGCTCCTCCTTGTAATGGTCCTCCTTTCTTAGACAAGAATTCTGATTCGATTATGGTAGATATGCAAAGATTACCACGACATCTAACGTCATCACCTAAACCTACAACTACTAATCCTCCTGTAACTGGTAAGGTATCTGAGGTATTACCACAACCGACTGCTACTGATACTGCTCCGACTAATATTACAACTGGTAATACGGTACTGACACCGACTGTGATGTTAAAGTTATTTCAACAGTTTATACCTCTTGCTAAAAGTTTAATGAGTAATGACAATGCTACTGCTTCTACGACTGTACATCAGCAATTACTGACTCGACAATCTGTAAAACAAGATCTATCTCCATTTGACGGGGATATTGCTTTGTGGCCTACTTTTATTTCTGAATACAGGCATTCAACAGAGGCTTGTGGTCTGTCCAACACAGAGAATATGCTACGATTGCAGAGGTGTCTGAAGGGTAAGGCTAGAGAGTTAGTTCAACCGATACTAGGTTTACCAAAAAACATTGAAGAAGTCATTTTGTCGTTGGAGAGTACTTTCGGTAGACCAGATTTGCTCATCAAAAATTGTATTGCTAAGGCCAAAGCTGTTGATATGCCAAGTGAGACAAATGCTGAAAGTTTAATTCAGTTTTCTAATGTCATCAGAAATATGGTTGCAACATTTGACAGATTGAAGTGTGAGAATCATACCAATAATCCGCAATTGCTTAAAGAATTAATTATTAAGCTGCCTTCTGCTCTTCAATTACAATGGTGTACTCATGCTTTTCATCGTCAAGGTACAGTTAATATCTCCGATTTGTCAAATTGGTTGAAGATTGTTGCTGGTTTTGTTGCTTTGTTACCGTCGACGTCATCGTGTCCTGAGCGTGATAAGAGAAAGTTTGATAACAAGAGTGGTGTCTTCGTTACTACAGAACAGAAAAAACTCAAGTTTGATTCCAAATTCTCATTCTGTACTGCTTCTTATCATTTCATAGATAAGTGTGAAGGTTTCTTGGAACTAGATGTTGATGCGCGCTGAAAACATGTCAATGAGACGGGAGAATGTTTTGGTTGCTTGAAGATGGGTCATATATTTTGTTATTACAAGTTTAAGAAAGACTGTGGTGTTGATGGATGTACTCAAAAGCATCATAAATTACTTCATCAACCAATTGAACTTCCAGTTCCTCCTACAATGGAAATTGTTTCACGTGCTTCTCAAGGGTGGTCTCAAGATCGCAACGTGCATTTAAGAGTTATTCTAGTTGAATTGACTGGTCCAGCTGGAACTATTTCTACTCATGCTTTACTGGATGATGGGTCCACAGTTACTACGGTTGATTTTCAACTCGCATCTCAACTTAGATTGCGAGGTCCTTTTGATCTTTTTTGTGTCTCCTGGATGAATAAAACTACTCAAACTGAATCTGACTCGATAAAGGTGACGTTACGTATCTCTTGTTCTTCTGCGGGCTTAAGGAATTATGCTATGCATAACGTTTGAATCTACCTTCTCAGTATTTGAACATGGAAAGTTTTAGAAGACGCTGGCCGTATCTTAAAGATGTTCCATTTGGTGATCTAAACGGTGCTATTCCGCGGTTACTGATTGGACAAGATAATGCTATTCTATCACTTCCACGAAAATATGTTCAAGGGTGTTTGAATTCTCCAGTTGCTACTAAAACATTACTAGGATGGGTCGTGCATGGTGTAAGTAGTTTTCGAGGACAAATGATCAAAGATTGTACATTTCAAATTTCTGAAATAGTAAGTCATGACAAAGCTGTTCCACATCTTACCCAAGAGTCATTCACTACTGAAAATTTTGCGGTAAATGTTTTTTCTAAGATTCCACGTTCAAAGCAAGATATGCAAGGTTTCGAAATAATGCAAAAAAATACTGGACCAGTTATTAGTAGATGGAAAACTGGGTTCTTATGGAAAGATGACGGTTCGAGTTTTTCAGAAAGTTTGGTGACAGCTAAGAAAAGATTGTCTTTAATTGAGTCAAAGCTCAACAAAGATCCTGTATATGTTCAAATAGACGATAATATCACCACAAGCTATGCTCGCAAGGGTTCTTCTTTTCTTTTTGGGGGGGAGGTAACTTGGAAAGTTGAAACTGAACGTAGTAGTTTTGTTAATTCTTTGGAAATGAAAAATAAAATCGTTGCAAATATTTATCCTAAAGAAGTTTATCGTAAAGCTACTGATTCTTTCACTTCAGATTCTACAATTGTAGCTGTTCGTTGATTCGTAGCTCGCCGTGGATTTCCTACGGTCCTGTACTCGGATAACGGGTCAGATCCAAGAATGGCGCATCAGGAGCTACGTGAAGCATTTTAAAGTCTAGATCAGAATAAATTACGACGTACATTTCAAGAAGTAAGTTGGTTTTTCATTCCTCCGGGTGCTCCACACATGGAAGGTGCTTGGGAACGGCTGATTAAGTCTGTCAAAACAGCATTGATTTTTACGATTCGACAAAAGATGTCTACGTATGAAGTTCTACAAACTGTAATGACTGAGGCTGAATATATCATCAATTCGTGTCCTCTAACACATGTGTCGTGTGATCTAAACGATAGTTGCGCTATTACTTTTAATCACTTTTTGCTTCTTTCTTCTAATAGAATTTCCAGTCCTGGTTTTTTCACTAACAAGGATTTGAATTTACGACATGAATGGAAGTTTGCTCAAAGATTACTGGATTAATTTTGAGATCGATGGCTTAAAGAGTATGTTTTTACTTTGCTTAATTGTACTAAGTGATTACAAAAGTGTAAGTTCTTGAAAGTTAGTGATCTGGTAATTTTTGTGGATCATACTGGACCACGTAATACTTGGCCGATGGGGAGAATTTCTAAGATATATTCTAGCAAAGATGATGTGGTTCGTGTAGTGGATGTTACTATTTCTGATGTTACTGTATATAGATGTCTTTCTACCAAAGTATGTGTTCTGGATGTTGATACAAGAAGCGTTGATACTCAATGGGATTTGAATACTGCTGGCAGAGAATGTTGCAGATTGTTTTGTATTCAATATTACCATGACTTGGTTGTATTTATGATTATAATTAAAATCATAATTATAATCATGATTGTTATGTAATTTTGCTGACTGTTGGCGATGATGAAAATAATTTAAAATAAACAACCAATCAACCACGCTTATGGCCAACAGTCAGCAGATCGAACAATTTAGACACGAATGAGAATTGATTAGAGAAACATTGAATAATTATTACTGCGAATTATCCAAACTGAGACGTGAAATATTTGATTAATAAAACTGTGATAATTTAGTGTTTTTAAACTTACTCGTGGTCTCGTGATATTTAAATATCTATTTAAAATTTGTTATCTCATATTGTTGTATTTTTGGCTTTAATAGCATATATTTATCTTATTACGCTCAAGCTCAGTGACATTGCAAGTTTTTGAATGTTTAAGAAAAACGCATGCATTTCAAAAAATCTGGCGCTTTGCGCCTGATTTGTCACCCAGGGGCTCAAAGTAGGTGCTGAGCTTCAACAAACATTAGCTTCAATAAATGAGGAAATTAATTTGACGTCACGCTAAAAGATAATTTATGAAATAAAAAAATTTAATTGAAACAGCAAATTGTATTCCAAAATTTAAATTTAGCAAAATTTGTTAAATAAAACTCTTAGTTGAATAAACACAGCTTAGTACCGAGACCTTGTCGCGTGCGTACTAGACAGATGACGTGAACAGACAGACAGAAAAAACCAATTTAAAATAAGCTTAGGGTAGTACTAAGTTGGTTATAATTTACTTGAGATAATTTAAAAACCATCTCTGACCCCGACGACGGGGTGAAGACGACAGGGTTTTGGCAAAAAACTTCCTTGAAAAGCAAATGCACCATGTCAAACTATTGGCGTGCCAACTCTCATAAAACTCATCTATATGCTTGCTCTCTTTAATGGTAGCAGGTCGGTAATAAATAAGGAACCGTATCTGAGATGTTGCAACGAAATGAAGTGAGGCGTTACTAAATACCTAATTATTTGTTGGCCATTGCTTATGGACAATTCATGAGTTAAAATAACAACATAGAAGTTGGCTAGTAATATATTATTTATGAGTAGTTGGACATCGTTTATATACCACACGTGAGTTGATGTGTTGCCATGGGAGTGAAGTAGCACAAAATATTAATTTGATAATTTGGGTAACGTTATTAGTATTCATTGAGATGAAATGAAAATAATAGTGATATTTATTTACGGACCATCCTTTACAATCTTGAAGTCATATACGTATGCCCGTGGCATGTAGTTAAATATTAAGATAGGTAAAATAGTGAAATTTCAATGACGTCATTTGCGGACGATCACAAACTATCTTCAAGCTATAAAAGTATGTCAGTGACATGAAGTAAAAATGGGGGAACCGTATAATAGTGAAATTTATATACGTCATTTACGAACCCGAGAAAAACTGAGAATTACAAATAACACGATATACTACATATTTGATGTAATGATGCTATTATTATATTAATATGATACAAAACCTGACAAGTAATTTTGATCAATACAAATAAAGGTATCAATGAATCTAAATTAAAGTATCAATCAAAACAAATTAAGGCACTAATTAGTCATGCAAACAATACAATTAAAGGCATCCGTATATACTAGGATGATGGTTATGGCATTATGAATCCTATGAATATTATTTTCTGTATCACAATATCATTTACTTACCTGTTCAGCATTACAACATTGTATCTATGTTTTCACAACCGTTTCAACTTATGGTTGACACGACGTCTGTAAGCATCTACAATAATTTTTCTTTAGCACAATAACCAAGTTGTTATTCACAACTACTTCTTCAAGTAGTTGTCAATTTCTTATTATTAAAATCTTGTCGAATAGAGTGCAAGCAAAATAATGTACAATTCTCATCTCAAATGTTATTTAATTAATTTTCATGTAACAATTTATATTCGCTCAAGTTCATCATCGACTGGCAAACCTGATATTTGCACACAGTATATGTTTCAAGGTCTCAGCTGTTTTTCAGACCAAATTGCCTAGTTTTAAAGCATCTGTGTATTTTTTTTTGGCCTCACAGGCTCTTTGCGATTAACTTCTCTCTATATCTTGGACTCCGCTTACAAGCTCATGACTTATATATACTCTGTTAGTCAGCTCCATATTATTTTAACCCACCATTTAACTGCGCTCACGAGTCTCTTATTCATTTCTAAGCAATACATCTAAGAAATCGGATCGCAGCCATTTCGTTTTTGCAGCACCTAATAAAAACAAGCCGCAAAAACGAATCAGATCACTAATGAGCAGCTTTTACCCACTATACCCAATAATCTTCATTTTCTGCACCAAGAGAAACTAAACAGACTGGTTTTCATTATTCACAATAACCACCAACCTAATTCTAAAGTTTTTCCTAATTTAGGTCATCGCTTTTTTAAAAAAACCCATCGCCCTTAGCAAAATACAACTTTAAGTGAGGTAAATATTAGGCTATTCCTCGTATAATTAAAGTTCTATAAAGAATTTATAAGAACTTATAAAACGTCTCTTTAGAACACTCAATTACCGTTGACAGTCTTAAATTTAGTTAAATAATCCACCTTTTGTCTCCATTAATTTTTACAACGTCACTTTGGAAAGAATCAATTAAATCCTAACCAGATAAATCAAGTAGTCTACTAGCCTTCGCACAATACACTCCTTTTTACCCGCTTTTTCACGAAGTTATCCCAATCTGACTACTTAACTCGGATACTTCTTACAGTTTTCGGTGCCTGAAATTGCTGGGTTTGGAATAAGCGACTCTGACGATATTGACGCTGATACAACATAATACAGATCAGACCTAGACAAAACCATACGAGGTGCAACACTAGCTGACAATAAACAAAATATTATTTCTGGCGACTCGAATCCAAACGGATTTGATTAAAGCGATTCTAATCCATACGACTGGGATCTGCAAAACAAGGGTCGGCGGACGCATACAACCATCGACTTGCCATGCGACACAACAACAAATATTCCGCTTCAACATTAACTGACCCATCCGGCGACAGCAAGAACTCCCACAACTGGAGAGTCTGCCTTGAGACGTGATAGAGAGTGGATGTGTGGTAAGTGAAGTGCTCTGAGTGATTTAAATTAAAACAAGAATTAATTAACGAAAAGAAGCAAAACTTATATCATCTTGGAGCGCTTGCTTACCACTTTCTATTAAACTAATTTGTAAAACAGTTAGTACACAATTTCAACAGTTTTATGACCCTTAAGATAAAATAATATATTCATATTGTGAAATAAAATAAAATTAAAAAAAGGGACTACGTGACTATATGTGCACAATTAGCGAAATCATCAGCAACAAAGTTTTAATTACACTCATCCGGTATAAAATTACACAAAATGTCACAACAACAAATCAGTGGTTCATATTCTGCTTATCAAGCTTTATTGGAAACATCGACGTCAGACGAAGGAACAACCGTAGCAGTGCCAAATCCTAGCTCAAATAAAATTTTATCATCTCCACAAGAAAACCCACTCACGAAAAGCAAACGTGAGATTCCTTTAAAATCCAGCGCATCAGCAACTTCGGCAATCTATGCTACATTTAAGGATGTTCATACACTACCTTCCCTCAAACAGCCAGAAATGACTACCAACGACCTGTACCGTTTACTGGTAACAAAATTTGACTCTTTCTACACTTCATTGAAAAAGGAAGTCTAAGTTATTCACAATTTGCTTATACAAGCTAACGCTGAAATAACAAATATGAAAAAAACAACACAAAGAAAAATCCAACAACATTAAAATGCTTCAAAAGCACTCTAACAACAAAAATCTAATGCTTTTAAATTTAGTAGAAAAAATTTGGCGCTTCGCGCCGGATTTGTAGACCAAGGGAGCCCGATGTAGATGCTGAGCTTACAGCGAATAATTGCTTTAACAAAGAAGTAGAACCCTATTGTGGCAACACTGAAACTACGAAAGCGCCTATCTTCACTTTAGCTTCTACTTTAATTTCTAATTTAATACAGTCCCAACAAATAACTAGGGCATTATTTAAATACAAATACTTATTTAGTTATTATTGAACGATCTGTGTATGCATTATTGTCACATCCTGCATTCAAAATATCTGTTTACCTAATTTTTGAACAAATGCAAAGCGGAAGCCTAAAATAGTGATTTTTAGATGACGTTATTAATGGAAGACCCTAGTATGAATACTGAAAGCATTTTATAATATCGGTACCCGTTTACCCTATTTTTAAACTAATGACAGGCGAAATACTTAAAATAGTAATATTTAAACAACGCCATCTATGCACGATCTCCGTATCAATACTAGTAAAATCATATGTCGAGGATATACGTCCACCTAATTTCTGAACTTATTACATGAGGGATCTTTAAAATAGTAAAATTTAAATGATTTCATTCACGTACGATCCCTGTACGTAAGCTCGTAAAATTAAATGTTAAGGATACAAGTTAACTTAATTTGCGAACTTAAGTCATGGAAATCTCTAAAATGGTAAAATTTGTATGTTGGCGTTTTGAGACAAACCCTGTATGTATGCTTGTAAAATCTTATGCTAAGGATATATGTCAACGTTATTTCTAAACTTATGACAGCGGGGATTCCAAAAATAGTAAAATTTGTATGACGCCCTTTATAGACAAACCCTGCACGTATACTAGTAAAATATTATGCTGAGGATATATCTTAACGTAATTTCTGAACTTATGAAGGTGAGGATTTAGAGCTGTCCAGACTGCTGAGCTGGACAGTAATAAGCAATTTTTGTAACAACGTGGGAGTTTAGTGGGAGTAAATAAACCGAAAATTACTAGCGGGGATTTGATTTACAAGGCAACACATTGGATATTTCAGAAGGAAATTTTTTAACGGAATTAGTCAATCAGCAAAACCATTCTTGGATGTGCTTGGGATACTTCTGCTTTTGATTATAGTGTTGTTTTTATAAATTCGGTAGTAGTGCTAGTGCGTAAAAATAATTATTTATTTTATTTTATTGGTGAGCTTAAGTTGTGTATCTGGTATGTCTTGAGTTTCTCTCTTTTACTTACTTACTTTTAATATATTCTCACATATTAGCAAATTAAATCAGATAGGCAAAGTAAATGATAAGAAATAAAATAGACATTTATAACTCAAACCCTCTGGCCAAGAGATGAGAACCGCCGTTTCTTAGCGGCAGGATGCAGGTTCAAATCCCGCTTAGTGCAATATGTCAGATGGACCTAAAATCCACCCTGGGTTTAAATATCCCGTACTGTCCTCCCGGAGTACATATTTTTAGATTTTATTTCCCATCTTTAACAAAATCTGACATATTGAGTTATTTTGCTCAAATTATTTTACTATCTGATTTTATAGATTCTATTTATTTATTTACTTAATAATAGTCAAACGTGGTATATGAAATAAGGGTATTTGTAAACTTTTATCTACCAATTAACAAAACTATTACCTGTCATGGCGGCTAAATGCAATATGTGTAAGGTTTTAAGTTTAAAAAATAGGAAGCTAGTTATTAAATGTAGTAAGTGCAAAAACATTTTTCATCGTATGTGCATACCTATTTCACTTAATATTTTTAGGCAGTTAAATCACGATGATTAGGTTTGCTTGGATTGTAGAGTTAATAAAAGTGCCTCTGTTGTGTTTGACTTTTATGTGGATTTGAATAAAGATGCTGAGCCTAGTCATAGTGGTAGCAGCATTGTAACTGGAAGTGTAGAGTTTCTAAGTTGCAAGGGTCTAAAGGTTTTTCACTTAAACATTAATTGTCTGAGTGTAGGTAAGCTGGAAAATCTAAAATGACTTGTTGAAAAGTATTCTTTCGATATTATTTGCATCACAGAAACCAAACTTAATGCATGCATGCCAGATGGGTCTATTTGTATAGATGGGTTTACTGTGCATAGATGTGATAGAAGTACTGGAATCGGTGGGGGTATTGTGATTTAAATTAGGGACTATAGTACTTTTGTTAGTCTATCAACTACTGAGTTAGGTTGTTCTGAAAGTATTGAAGGCCTTAAGTAAACAAATGTCAAACTTCTTTTACCATTTACAAGCCTGCGTTTATTGACTATTTAGAGCACTACCTTTCATGTATTGATAAATTAGGATTTGAAAATGTGATTACTGGAGATTTAAATATAGATGTAAGCAAGAGTGACACTATAAGTAGGCGACTGTTTAATACATGCAAGAGTTTTGGATTTGAGCAACTGATTTAGTCTCCTACGAGGCAGAGCATAGATACATCATTACTTTTGGATCAGATATATGTAAGTACTCCTAGTAAATATAGTAAGCATGGAATAATTAAGGTAGGAGTGTCTGATAATTATGGAATTTTCTGTGTAAGGCGCACAAAGAAAACTCTGTATGTACCTAAAGTAATTCATGTGCGTAACTAACGCAATACAGACTGAGATAAGGTCAAAAAGGATTAAGATTTGGTTCCTTAGTCTACGATGTGCATGTTTACTGATAGGGATAATATTCTAAATTTCTTTCAACTGAATGTAAATAAAGTCATAAATGAGCATGCCCCAGTTATTTCCAGTAAAGTATGTACAAAGCCCTCTCCAATCCTCACTGCTGATATGAAGCGTAAAATGCATTTAAGAGGTACACTAAAAGCTAAGAGCATACGGGAAGGTAACCAGGCAGTATATAAGGAATATCAGATATTAAGGAATGAAATAAATATCATTTTAGCCAGGTCCCAGCATGACTATGTAAGTTCACAGTTAGTAGATATACCCACCTTCACAAATACATAGAGTGTCTATAATAGGCTTGTAGGCAACAATACATCCAAGCAAATTGTGTCAGATATATTGTGCAATGAAAGCCTGCAAAGAGATAAAGCTATCATATCAGAGCAACTTGCTCGTTCGTTCACTGTTCCCAAAGGTCATTTAAATAAGTTAGAAGAACTTAAGAGTACTATTGACTTTAATGCTATTGTGGTTCCTTTTACTGAGAGTGAAGTGCATGGTGCATTTACGGAAGTTAAGCGCAAGGGTAATGTATGCTGTCATGATATTTTTTTTATGTTACTTTGAATTATTGTATGGATCAGTTAGCTCTTCCACTTGCACTAATGTTCACTCAGTTTTTAATACTGTGTTTGTATCTTCGCAAGCTTAAACGTGCAGTAATAACACTATTGTATAAGGGTGAAGGTTTAAGAAGGGATCCTCTTTTATATAGACCTATATCGTGTTTACTTATACTAGATACGATTCTTGAACAAATGATGCATGCTAGGCTCGTTGATAGCATAAATTTATATGAAGAGTAGCTTGGTTTTAGGAAAGATAGATTTTGTCAGTCTGCTGCTCTAAAGTTTGTTCAAGATTCTTTTAATTATTTAGATACTCAGTGTGGTAAGGTCCTGGCAGCATTTGTGGATGTTCAGAAAGCTTTCGACTCTGTCGGTCAAGTTAAATTATTGTGTAAATTGCGTGATGACTTCAATGTAAATGGGCACCTGCTGGGGTTGCCTACTAAATATTTAACAATTTGCCAGTTCAAAATAAAAATTGGTGAATATGTTTTTGATAATTTTGAATTATTGGTTGGTGTACCTCAAGGTTCTGTGCTTGGCCCTTATTGTTCGTTATGTACATAAATGAGTTAAATGAATCAATTATTCGTGGAGTTAAATTTAAACTATATGCTGACGATCTTGTCTTGTATTTTTCTAATTCCAATTTTACATGTATGTTTGACAGTATGCAAGCGTGCTTGAACTCAGTTAGTAGTTGGTTTCATGTAAATGGTCTAAAAATAAATGTAAAAAAAACCAAATATATGTTGCTTCATAAGAGTCAAGATACAAGCACCTCTGCAATAGAGCCATTTAGGTTAATGTGTGATGGTCATGACATTTAGCGTGTATACCTTTTGCTACCTATGTATTTTAATTGATTGTAATTTTCAATTTATTGATCATTTTCTGTATGTAAAAAGAGAGTATGTACTGCTATTGGAGTCATAAGTAGTGTTAAGCGCTATCTTGACTTCAGAACTTTTGTGCTGCTTTTAAATGCTTATGTCTTAACAATTTTATATCTTGTCCTGTAATATAGGCCTCTCAGTCTAGTCTTATTCTTCAATCTGTTTAAATTAAGTTTAAAAGGTGTATACTTTTATTTAGTAAGTTTCCTGTAAAATGTATTAAAGAGGCTGACCTCCCTAAAATGTGTAATATTTTATCTGTGCAGGAGAGAGTAACTTTTAATTTAATAATATTTGCATCTAAATGCTTGAAGTTTAAGCTTAATATTTTGTACTAATCTAAATTTTAAGTTTTTAGGGAATCTAAATGTGCAACTAGATCAAGCACGAAGTATAAGCCTAAATGTGTAAGATTTGCAACTCATCTATTCAAGAGTTCGCCTGTGTATCGCATTGTAAGTAGTTGGAATTCTTTGCCTAAGTATGTAAAGTGTTTAGAGTCGAATAGTGGAGTTGAATTATGTCATACAAATGTATTTAAATCTAAACTAATTGACATGTATGTTGAAAACCGTTAAGCCGATTGGTACTCATTATATTATCCGCTATGATGCTGTTTGGTATTTTCCTCCTTTAGTCAATAATATAAAAGATGGTAAATTTGATTTTCGGCATTTAAATAATATTTTATTTGTAGTTCCTAGTTTATTTATGTATTTAATTCTTATTGTATTTTGTGTCCGTTTTTGAAAAACAGTATTTATATTGAAAAATCTGACACGTAAATAAAGTAAAACTCAAACTTAAAGGATCCCCAAAGTAGTAAAAATTGTATGACGTCATTTATGGACGATCCTTTCATGCATACTAGTAAAATCCTATGTTAAGGATATATGTCAACTAAGCAGGCGTGCTTGGGTGAGCGGTTATGACTGCAGACTGTAACGAAATTTACAGTCTGAGTTTGAGTTTGAGTATGAGTAAACTTTATTAGTGTCAGGTTTATTCAATACAATTGTACTGCTATTCAATAAAGGACACTATCATAATTTTACCTACCTTAATTTAAAAAACTAATACAATTACAATCACACATTATCAAAGCAAATCAATGACCTAATACCAATTAATCCAAATTTTACATACACGATTCTTTACTAATAAGACATGTTTATACTACACCACCCATTACGGTGGTTGATACACTGAATATTCAATAGGTTTTTTTTACACTGATTAAGTGTTGAGTAAGAACGGACCTAAAATTACAATCTTTAAAACACTTTAAACTATCTGGCAAAGCATTACATTCAGTTATACTTCTATACAAAAATAAGGGTCTATACACTTCTGTATTACAATTAGTGGGATACTAATTGTATATCTATAATTATCATTCTGTACACAAATGACATCAAATACAAACCTATTCTTTCCGTAACTGACAACGTATTTGTCTGTCCAGTAATACATTTTGCATAAGTACTAAGCGATTAGATTTGTTTTTCCGCTTTTTAAACACATTTTGGTCAGTAACTTGAATAATTAAATTATTAATTTTGTTCTGCAATGCCTGCAGTTCACTTTAACTTCAGGCTGCCCACACTATGGCACAATAATCAACTATTGACAATACATATGCATTCAGCATAATTACAAAAATATTGAAATTCAAAAATCGTTTTAGATTGACAATTATCCCAATGGCTTAGCCTAATCTATTCTTAACATAATCAAAATGATTTTTAAAGCTCAAATTAGAATCCACAATAATACCTATATATTAAAACGTCCACACACGTTCAATATCATGACCATTACAGCTTAGCTTAACATCTACAGGTATTTTATAGTCTCTTGCTTTATGCAAAACCATGAACTTAGTCTTGGGCAATAGTATTTGCAAAGACAGAGGAATAATAATTTAAAACCAGGTCATTAGCATAAAGCACAAAATCAACACCACTTAAAATTACCTCCAAGACTTTATCCATGTAGATAACAAAAAGAAGTGGTCCTGAAATAGACCCTTGTGGAACTCCAACACACAAGTCAGATACTTCAGAACCAACTTTTATTTTAAACGTTCTATTCCGCAAGTAGTCTACTAGAAATTTCAATAAATTACCATCAATTTTGTAAACATCCCTTAATTTGACTAATAACTAATAGTCTGGGACTGAATCAAATGCCTTCTGTTAATCTATAAAGACTGCTATGACTCTTTCACATTCTAAAGTAATACAGTTATTCACATTCTGTATAAACTTTAGCGTTCGACTCTGGCATAATCGGCCCCTTCTAAAACCATGTTGCTAGTCACTCAAGTTTATTCTACCTAACATTTTAAAATAAAGCATTGTATCAAGAATTTTATCTAAAACTAGCAATGTAGAAATAAGGCGATAAGATAGTGCATCAAGCCTAGAGCCCTTTTGTTTATACAACAGGGTCACAGCTGCACTCTTTACTTTTGTTGGATACGATGCTAACTGCGTAAATAGAAGTGCTAGTGGAAGAACCAAAGACTCCTTACAATTATTGAGAACGAAATACGATAACTCATTTGGGTTACATTTATATTTTGATTTTAAACAAGATATTCTCGTCATCACCTCATCGGGTGTGAACGGCTCAAAATCATTATTAGTAGGAATGTTATCATAAAACTCATCCCAATTATTTACATCTACAGTAAACCACTGAACAACAAAAGCAGATGCAAATGCTTTTGACAATTTATCTACGTCAGTAACTATTTCCGACCCAACATTTAACTTTGCAGCAACATAGCCACTAATACTCTTGCCTATGAGCCTATTATGTACCGCCCATACATTTGACGACGATGGTACTTCCTCAAACTACCTATGGTAATATATATATTTTGCTTTAAAAATGTCTTTATTAATATTATTGCTTTCCTCTTTATACTGCCTAAAAAGTTAGGAATCCTTTGTCAGCAAGCTTTTCAATTTCAAGCTATCACGGTAGTGCATTCTAAGTTTTAGATCTTTGGTAAGCCAAGGAGATATTTTACCTTTACCTCGCCTAGATATCACAGATGCATGCCCATTTAACACTTCAAAAATTTACAATTCAGAAAACATTAAGTACATCATTAACATCATCAAAAATCTCCAATGTTGTACACGAAATAGGACTCATATCCTTATTTAAATTATCCCAATTAACAATTTTGTAGTTCCTAGTTTAAATGTGCTAAGCAGGATAACGCATTTTGACCGCCTTTCTCACAGTATAGACTGCACAATGGTCAGAAATGCGTACACTTAATACTCCATTATTAGTATGCATGGAAACATAGCTTAAATATATGATCAATTATGCTACTAGTACCTAATGTTCTACGAGTTGGTTGATCAACTAACTGTTTAAAACCACTTTGCCTGGCAATACTACCCAAAAGTTTTGAATACTTATCCTTAACAGATATATCAATGTTTAAATCCCTCATAATTACTGACTTTAGCTTTAGTAACTTGATATCAGCAACATTTGCACCGTTTGAAATTTCTACTGTGATTTTTAGGCCTAATTATCTACCCAAATCTGTAACAGTTATTGTAGTCATATGCGTCTACCTTTCACCTTAACAATCTGTACCTATCTTTCTCTCTCTGCTTAAATGTCTTATTCAAATTGTGGATAAAATCAAAACTATATACTGTAAACCTAGCTTTCTGATCACACGGGATTTCAATAGATGGCCAAATGCAACTAAATTTTTACACCAACCGGGTCTTAAACAAATTGTTAATTTCCCCACTTTCTCTTCTACAGTATAAGGTAATGTTAGTACACTAGATCTAGTGTTTTCTAATTTGTCCGATATTTAGTATCCTCCAGGTCCATTTTTATCATTAGATAATAAGAATTATGAACACGTTGGTATTCAATTAAATCTAAAACAATTTAGTCACCGTATGTTTCCTAAACAGATCAAGTCATTTTGTAATTTTAAATTAGGCAATAAAGCTAATTTTGCTAAAATTCTTGAAAAAATAGATTGAAATACTGAGTTTGACAGCTCTGATTTAATAGACAAAAATGTCGACAGGTTCTATAAAATCATTATGGATGCATTTAATAATTCATTTCCACTAACTATAAGAGCAGTATCCCTCACTAAACTGGTGTGGGCTACTCACGAAATTATACATCTATCTAATGAAATTAAGCAGCTTAAATTTAAAAATGACTTGTCATATAGAATCAAAGTAACTCAACTGAAATCTCTTATTGTCCGTTCCAAATCAAATTTTAGAAAATCCATAGAAGGTAAAATTTCAAATAATGGACCTGGATACTGGTATAAAGACGTTTAAAATATTTGTGGTTCCAATTATAGTTCATCTTGCATTGAAACTTTGTCTTTTTTAACCGAAAGCAAGTCTGAACTTGAAACTATCAACCAAATTAATAGGCATTTCTCTAGTATTAATAGTTTCTATGCTCCTATCCAAACTTATTGCCTTGCTTTCATCAATAAACAATTCTCCCCTCTGACAGTGAACCCTTTTGATGTTCTTAAACAAATTAATAATCTTAAACCAAATAAAAATAATGTTGCACATCTTTGGCCCACCTCTGTGACCAAAGAGTTTGGACCTCTTATGGCCGATTTTTTAAATCTTTTCTTTTCTAATTATGTTGTACCTAGTGTGTGGAAAATTGAGTACATTACTCCAATCCCCAAAACTAATAGTTTAGAATCAATGAATGATGTCTGCCCGATTACACAAACCGACTTGTTCTCAAAAATTCAGAAAACCTAATGTTTTTTAGAATTTTGAAGCAGATCGAACCCAAAATTGACCTTATGCAATTTAGCTCACTTCAGGGTGCGTCCACTTTATTCTGTCTCACTAAAATTACTGATTTTGTTCTCAAATCTATTAACATTCCTAACCATTATATAATGATTGTATTATTAGATCTTAAGAAGGCGTTTGACTTTGTTGACCATAATGTTCTCATTAAAATATTAATTGACATGGAAATCAACCCCCACGATATTTTATAGATAATTAGTTTTTTAAGTAACCGTACTCAATGTGTAAAAGGTAAAAATGTGTTTTCTGATTTCCCACCTATAAGTAACGGTACGCCTCAGGGAACTAAGATGGCCCCTTTATTGTTCATAATTTTAATAAATTCTCTTTTAGTTAATATTTCTACATTTTGTAATCAATCCAAAAATCACTGTAATGCTACCTTTGTTGACAACTTGACTTTACTTAAGAAGGTTAAGTATTACTGTCAACCCAAAATGCAATCATTATTAGATAACATAGGGAAATGGTCTATGGACCTAAAAATGCAAATTAACCCTCTCAAAAGTTCCGTAATAATTATTATTATGAGCAGAAAAAAACAATTTAGCAACATTCAGCTCAAAATTAACAATACTGTAATTTCTACTGTTAAATACAACAAAATCTTGGGTGTCTGTATTATTGATAAACTCAAATGGAAAGATCATGTCGATCTTGTACTTAAGAAAGCTAGTAGCAAAATTTCATGTCAACCAAATTAAGGCAATTTGGCTTCTTAAGTCGTGAATTGCTCAATGTGTACAAAACTTACATTAGATCTCAGTTAGAATATGCAATTCCAATTTGGGGTAATAGTCTTAACCAATGTGATATCAGGAAAGTTACGCGAATTGAAACACGTTGCTTTTAAATAATAACCAAAACCAAAATAACTAGTTCTGATTTTAATGTAATACTTAATATGTATAATACCAAATCAATAATTGATCGGATTTTAATTCTCGGGCTGAAATAAGTGAATCTTTGTACAAATCCTATCAATTTAGACACATAATTAACCCATGTATAAAATCTTAGTTCAACCAGGTCAAAAAATAATTTCAGAAATTTGATCAGGAAACGTAGTAGATATCTTAAATCGTTGGTCCCTACGTTAATCAAACAACTTATTACTTTAAGTCTAGCTAGGATAAGTAAATTAGATGAATGTTACAATAGTTCATTAACTCAGTTCCCTTCGAACAACTAAGCATGTAATTTAAGCTTTTGTTATGGTTTTAGATTATGGTCATGTCCTGCTATCTTTGAATACATTACTTTGATATTTCACTCCTTGTATTGAATTATCCTAATGTGGTGGTGTGTTTATGTATGCAATTATCTTTGGGCAATAAATCATTATTATTATAACATACAGAGAAAAGTATTGTAAAAACTCAGTCTTGCTAACATAAGGCTACTTGTACACTACTGTCAGTAACCGTGGCTTACAGAAAGTAACAAGCAATTTAACAGTTGTCATCTCTAGCTTCTTAGGCACTAGCACTGTTTTTAGAATGTTTATATTAACAACTTCAATTCCATTTTGCATGTAAATAACTATACCACTACCACGGCTGGCGCTGTTAACTCTGTCAAATATATGCATACTAAAGCCTTCAATAGCTAATTGGCCAAAAAAAAACTAAATTTATCAGCTTTGATGCAGACACACATAGTACATCTAGGTTAAATGTATTAATTAGCAACTTTAGGTTTTCAATTTTTGCTACATTCAGACCATTGACATTATTATGTAAATATTTAAAGCCTTTAGACTTAAGTAAAGAATTACTTATACCACTAGTACAATTCGTATTATCCAAATAATTTTTTGCAGGCTCCACAGTACATTCACTAAGAGGAAACAGACATTGCAAGCAGTAATTGCTACTACCATCAGTAATTCCATTAATTCTGGCCCCACAATCCACACATATACCTACATCCTCTGTACCTTGACTACAAACCATGCACTCCCAGTCCAATATAATTTCATCTTGGCTGTTATTAAATCCTAACGAAATACAAATAACATGGTACGCCTTATCGTAACTACTACAGACTACTGATTCGCCGCCTTTTACAACCTAAGCATTTTCCACTCATGACTATTTAGAATAACTATGTCAAATAAATAAATTGAACTAATGTAAAAATACGTAAATATTAAAATGGCTTAAAGCTATACGAATATGGGAATGTTTACTAGGAATAACAAACAACCCAAATCACAACTAGACTATAATTGTTGACTAAATAGTTGACTTAAACAAACTTACTACAAGCAGTATTACGCCCCATCTCCCACACATTTATATTGATCTGCAACAGCATTCGATGTCTTGATTCTTGACGTTGTGGGAAATAGGATACTTAAGTTGTGGCGGGACAGTGGGCAGGACCTCAAACACAGGAATCATGCACTGTTCGTCTCACGGCACACAGTTTAGGTTGTTGCCGGGTTACAGCTTCCAACAATCCTCCATATAGCGCCTAACACAAAGCCAGGATCTAAGAACAAAAAAGATGTCTATCACAGCAGCCGGCGGCACTCTTAAAAATTTCCATACGCAATTTCACAAAAACAATTCAAAAAAATGGAGTGGTCGGAATGAGCCAACTTTTTTGTCGAAAGCCCGTAAAAATGGAAACCTACGAGTAAAGTACAAAGAATTGAGAGTTGACTAACCCCATGCGCCTTAGCTGGATTTGAACCTACGACTCTAGTTCCTCCACCCTAGATCACCACCCCAACCTGAAAATGTGAACTGAAAGACGTAGCCTTCCAACTGCAGTTATACAATGAATGACAACTACGAGCAAATTACCATGATGGCTGGCTTATCACACGGGCACTGTGTCTTCCTTATATTACTAATACAGTGTAGATACGTTGCTATTACCACTGCACTGAGCCTTGTTTGCTTATCTTTGGGTTTGACTAATTAGATTAGTTGTGTACCTTTACTTTGCAGTCACAGCTTTTCTTTAATCTCGCGTCTTTTTATTTATTCCTACTCTTCATGTCCAATTTCGATTTTGATTTTTTTTCGAATATTTCATCGAATTTGTCTTGAATTTCGACAGTAACAAAGTTTAAAACACACACTAAATTTAACACAGTTAGAATCACGGTGCAAAAAATTTTGACTTCAAACTGCTACCTAGAACCCACTTAAAATTACACGTCCGTCACACTTGAAGACAAAGAGCAATTCTCAGATTCGGTTTCAATTCTAAGCCACTGCTAATCGTTTACGGCTTAGTGTTGTTCGTTGAACCTCACTATATGGTTGATTTAAACCTAATCTTCTTACTTGGGTGAGAATAAACGAGAAGTTTAGACTTTTATGTCATTCAGCCGCCAATCACGTGATGTCTTATTAAATAATGTCATTGGTTGTTGGATGCCCATAAATTTTACTCCTGGTTTGTCAAACATACAAAAGTACATAGGCTAACTTGGAGTCGGAGCGTATGAACGTAAATCTAAATTAACGAGCTGAGACCTGGTTTTTAACTTTGCTTAAAATAAAGTTTAAAAAATTTTGAGGTTTGGTCCATTTACGGGGTCATTCCAAAACACCTACTGCGTGGATCGTAACCAAAAACTATAGAGCTCATCTACATTGCATTTGTTAAAGTTCAAAATTTAGTTGAATCCAATTGGTAGTAAAATGTGACCTGTGGCGTACAACAACGAAATGAAGGAAATTCAGACAGAAAGGAGGACGGACGAACAAACCTTTTTTATAAGATGCTCCTTGAGCTAAAGCTCAGCATCTAAAAATGAATGAAACCAAAGAAGAAACACAATTTAAAGTTTAAAATCTTCTCAAAAGCTTAAAACTCCTAAATATTGAGATCGACCAGGCCTATCGTCTTGGGCATCGTTGCCAAGGATCAACACGCCCTGTGTTACTTTACGTTTTAAGAATTAACGACACGGAAAGAATCATAAAAGGAAAAGTAAAGTTTTAAAATGACCATTTGACTTTAAAAAATGGTATTTGCCCAGCATACACTCAACGCAAACGCCGAACTATTACTATAATACTTGCATATACTTATTAAGAAAAGCAACATTTCTCGCAAATTATATTTAAAATTTAAAATTGAATACTGCATCTGTAAAATCAAGGAACAAAATCATAGTCGACAGTAAATAAAAAGGAAAAAATAACTTCACACAAAATAAAACCCATTGGCCCATGTTTCGTCCAATTTGTTAAATAATATTATTTAGCTACATTAATATTTAATTTGAAGTACCATTTATTTATATAAATTGATTTAAAAATTGTGCCTAAATTATATTTAATCAGATTAAAAAGGCAGACTCTTCCAGTATTGTAAACTTACTTATATCATGAACATTGAAATTAATTAGCAAGTCATATAGGCGCGAGCCTAAAAAAATCAAAATCAGTTCCTGAATGACCAACTAGTGATTCAGGGTCACTCATCCACTCCAGTTTCTCAGGGAACAGCAGACGTCCTCTAGACTCAATTAGACGCATGGTAAGACAAGTTTGAGGACCTCAGCAACCATATGTTTGAGGTGGCCTACGGTACTGACGGTAAAGCCGAATCCGACTTGGGAACCATGCAAGTGGCGTAGACCAACTCCATGGAAAAGCTACTAGACATCATCTAGAGCCACAATCAGCGTGCTCCGCCTCCACCGCCTGGAGAAACGACCACTCTCCCAGGGCCCCAGCTCGGGTAACTGCCGGACCTCTCAGTTCCCTCATTCGCCAGAGACCTCCAAGAGTCGATGTCTTTTGCCGACCTGTTTAAGTCGGCAATTCATGCAAACAGCCGACTCTCCAACGTAGCAAGACTTCAGTACCTCAAAGCTTCACTCAAAGGCGAAGCACTCCAGTTAATTTCGTCCATTCCTGTCACGGATGGAAACTACACCAGAGCTAGGACGTTACTGGAAGAACGGTACCAAAACCGCCGTTAGTTAGTAGTCTCTCTCGTTTGTCGTCTCTTTCATCTTCCCGGAGCTTCTTTTGGCCAGCCAAAGGACCTCCGAAAGCTGATGGACTCTACAGCAGAGATTCTACAGCAGCTCCGAGAGCTGCAACAACCAGTCTATTAGTGGAATGCAGTCACAACAACTCTCTTAGGGGAAAAGATTGACGACGAGTGCCGCTGTGCGTAGAATCGAACTCTTAACCAAGCTATCCTGAACATACCTGAGATGTTCAAGTTTTTAAACGACCGAATCAACGCAGACCTAAATGGAGGGCCAACTTTACAGAAGAATACGTCGTCTAGCCAACCAGGAGAAAAGAAGAAGGCTTACCTTAACCACAGTGTGAGCTCCTCCTCCTCCTCCTTGACGTCAAAGTGCTCCGCGTGTCAAGACACTCTTAAACTTTTACAGTGCCAGGTCTTTCTTCATAAGACAGTGGGGAATAGGAAGCAATTTGTGCAAAAAAAGCGACTATGTTTCAACTGCCTGAGACAGAGCCACTCGGTCAGAGAGTGCAACTCCAAATTTACTTGCCGAAAATGCTCTCGTCGCCACTACACACTTTTCTATCAAGAAAATAAAGAAGGCCAGGTAACGACGAACTCGCCAGGTCCGGCGACAGCAGCTCCGGCAACAGAAGAAGCAAGTCTTTACGCTTCTTACACTAGTCCACCCGCGTCTTACATTTTCAACACACTTCTAGCAACGGCAATAGTACAGATCCGAGATCCATACAGAGATCCAATACACCAAGTAAGAGCACTACAAGACGGTAGGAGTCAAATCAGCTGCATAACGGAGCACTGCACCCAACGACTCTAACTCACTATGGAGTCCGTAAGGACTGAAGTATACGGGCTCCAGTCAGCTCCCACTGGAGTGTCCTCCGGTGTGGCCCATTTCAGTGTCTCCTCCTCAAGCAAGACGAACCCAGTGGTGGTCCCAGTTGCATCTGTTATTGTCAAACTATCACATGCCGTTTACTAACGTGTCAGATTAATCCTCAAACTTTTTTAGACCTTGTGGGCCTGCAACCAGCCGACAAGAACTTCACCCGACCCGCTCCAGTCGACTTGCTCCTGGGAGAGGATTGCTTTTCAGACATAATGCTAAAAAGGAAGGTTAAGGGACCAGCAGGGGCTTCTACTGCTTTCCACACCATCTTTGGATGTACTCTCATGGGAAAAGTTAGAGCCAGCAGCCCATTTAAGTATACACACCATGCTACTATATCTAACCTAAACCAAGACCTCCAAAAGTTCTGGCAGCCGGAGGAACTCAGCACCAAGGTACAGTCCCACAAATAGAAGGAATGTGAGAAGCACTTTCTAATAACGCATTTACGAGAAGCAGATGAAAATTTGGCGTCCGCCTTCCCATCAAAGAACCCCAGCAACCATTGGGACAGTCGCATCACTCCGCCAACCGCAGATGGTTACAAGAAAAGGCAAGACTCCGACGAAATCCTCCCAAGCAGGAGCAGTACTATCTTGACCTGAGCAACATGCTCACCTTGGGTCACATGCAAAGGTTCCCCCTGCAGCAGCAACTGAAGGACGTACCAGCAACTTACTACATGCCACATCACGCCGTCATCAACGCCACTAGCACTTTTACGAAGCTCTGAGTGGTATTTGACGCTTCCGCAAAAAGTAACACAGGCATCCCTCTCAACGACACACTCCGGGTTGGACTATGGGTACAGGACAACTTTCTATATCATTTCCTCTGCTTTTGTATGCACAAGGTCGCCTTGGTGGCAGACATAGTCAAGATGTTCTGACGAATAAAGGTCCACTTCGACGACTGGGATCTCCAGAGAATCATTTGGCGCTCCTCCGATGCCTCACAACCCGTCGCTTACTGGCTCACCTTTGTAGTGTACGGGCAGGCCGGCTCACCGTTCTTGACTACTCGCACCGTCAACAAGTAGCAACTTTAATGGAGGAGCTCCTTTAACAGACAAGGCAATCCACCTGATTCGCAAAATTAGTCAGCTGCTCCAAAGCGGACAGCTTTCACTAAAGAAATGGATGAGCCACAACGAAGCAGTTCTTCAATCCAAACCACAAGAGACCTGAGAGACAGAGACACTACTCTACTTCACAGATGCCGACACAATAAAGACCCTAGGAACCCAATGGAATCCCAGCTCCGATGACTTCTTCTTTGGTGTCTCTCCTCCTAATGGACGTCCCCGAACCACGGGGAAAGTGCTGTCAGACATTGCTCAATTTTTGATCCCCTCGCTTGGGTCGCACCAGTAACAGTTACAGCCAAACTCATGATGCAATTGATCTGGGCAAAACAAACTGGGTGAGATGAGAAATCCCCCAGCCCACTCCTTCAACATTAGACCAAGTATCGTGAGGCTCTCTAAAAACTAAAATCAATTCGCATCCCACGGTGGGTGCTGCCTTCCGCCGAATCAACATTCACCTTACACGGCTTCTCGGATGCCTCAAAGAAGTCTTACGCAGCAGCAGTGTATGCAGTAACAGATCATTCCACTCCTCATCTACTCATATCGAAGACAAACGTGGCTTTAGTCAAGCGAACTACTCTTCTCCGACTGTAGCTATGTGGAGCCCTCCTTCTGGCAAAGCTCAACTCAAGGGATATCAAAATCACTGACTCAACTTGACTCCGGCACTCCAGAGGCCTACGCCTTGACGGACTCTACCATAGTCCTAGCCTGGATCAAATCTAACGTCAACCGATGGTCAACATTCGTTGGTAATCGAGTCGCTCAAATATAGGAGCTCCTTCTTCCGTCCAAATGGAACCATGTTTGCCGTGAAGACAACCCCGCCGACGCTGCTTCCCGCGAAATCAATTCAACGGCCCTAAAACACAGTAATTTGTGGTGGTTTGGTCCAAGTTGGCTGTCATCGGTGAACATGTTACAATGTCACAAGCAACCAACACAAACAATAGGAGAAGAACGAACGATGACTCACCTCAACGCGGCCACCTCAAAGTGCCCAACTACTAAGCTTCTGGAGTCATTATACCAACTCTCCAAATTTGTAAGGGTCACTGCAAACCTTCGAAGAGGACTTTCAAAGTCAAAGGAGACCACCAGTCTCACCGTGCACGAGCTCCGAGGAGCTCTTCTAGTATAGGTCAAGCATGTTAAGGGTGTAGCGTCGTCTGTTGACATTGCAAAGCTAAACAAAACGGGCAACGTATCATCAACAAGCAAACTCGTTTCTCTTAACCCATTCTTAGATGAGAAAGGATTTATTCAGGTAAATGGTCGACTCCAACGATCCTCAGCTCCACTTGACCAACGCCAACCCATCCTCCTTCCCAAGGACAGTCATCTCACGAAGTTGATAATTAATTATGAACACCATCGTCTCCTCCACGCGGGACTACAACAAGTCAGGACGTCCCTCCAGCAAAACTATTGGATACGCGCTGGGCAAGGAGCAGTTCGAAAGGTTACCAGACAGTGCATCGTGTGTGCCAAAGCCAAAGCCATTACTCAACAGCAACTGATGGGAAATCTTCCTTCCCAACGTGTTACCGCCTCTTCTCCGTTTAAGGTCACGGGGTGGACTATGCAGGTCCGTTTGAGCTTCGAGTACAGAAGCTCTGAGGGCAGGCAAGATACAAGGTCTATGCTTGTATCTTTGTGTCTCTCTCCACCAAAGCAGTATATCTGGAACTAGTATCAGATTTGACCACTGAAAAATTTATTGAAGCTCTCTTCCAATTCACCTGTCAACGGGGAAAACCTTCCAAAAATCTCAGCGACAACGGAACCAACTTCCAAGGAGCGGCCAACATACTAAAAGAGTGGTATTAGTGTCTGCAGGACCCTCAGACATCAACAGAAATTTCAAGGCAATTCGCAAGCGACGGAATTGAGTGGAAATTCATTCCTCAGAGTGCACCACACATAGGAGGTCTGTGGGAAGCAGCCGTAAAAAGGATAAAGTACCACCTAAACAGAATCATGAAGGACGCCGGCCTCACCTACGAACAATTCTATACGGTACTTAAACCGGTGGAGGCCATCCTCAACTCCATACCCCTAGTGCCTGCCTTGACTGATCCGCGGAACCCCTAACCTCTGACGCCAGCTAACTTTCTCATTGAACGTCCGTTAACAGCCTGGCAAGAAGTCAACCTGTTCAATCTGAACTCATTGCGTCTCAACCAGTGGCAACGAGTCCAGCAGCTATCCCAACACTTATGGAACCGATGGAGCAAGGAATATCTGTCCAGTCTACAGGCCAGTCTAAAAGGATGGACACAGCAAAAGGATAACTTACGAGAAGGGGATCTGGTCATCATCAATCAGGAAAAATTGCCTCCCCTCCGATGGGAGATGGCTTGAGTCACTCAAGTTCTTAAGGTACAAGACGGCCTCGTCCGAGTCGTCACAGTAAGAACAGCTAATGGCAAGTTGTTCCAACGACCTATAGTGAAACTCTGCCGACTACCGGTGGACACCTAACTATAATAATGTAAAGTATATCTACTCAATCCCACCTCCATTGTTGCTCCTATGGACCAAGGGGGGGTATATGATCTGTGTAAAACAGAAGTTTTAGAAAAGTTAGCATTAAGTTAAATATTATACAATATTTATTCATGTATGTACATGTAATGATGTGAATTTCGAGCTCCGCTAAAATTACCTTCCCTATCTCTTAGCATTAGCAACATCTTATCACACTGATAAGCATGTCTCCAAACTTCTTATCAGATTCCTACCTAAGCCACATTCTAAAATTTCCAAATCTGCCTGACTCCTCTTTTCAAGAAACTAGCAAAAAAAATCCAAACGAAGAACATCAAAGTTGTGTGCGTGTAAATAAAGTCCCAAGTAAATTGTAAATCTGTAACGTGAAACCCTCAGCTACTTCATTTAAAGCACAGGTCGGCACTAGGTCACACGCGTGTGACGAGTCGCACGCGGCGGGATTTTTAGTAGCACGCGATGAACTGCAATTTTTTATAAATTCATACTATATAAAATAGTAAAATTGCTGAAATGACAAAATTTTGCTAATTTAGAAATTAATAGGGCAAGATAATATGTGCAGCAGGCAACAATGATATCCTTGAGAACTTGGTCAATGGCGCCAGCACTTTAATTTGAAATGTAGTTCGATCGTCATTGCAATCGCGTTTGCCGGAAGCAGACGTTGCCAAACATGAAATGTATTCATAAATAGCTAGAGCTGCCGTTTAATTGCAGCTTTTATGTGCATACCAACAGACATCATTACATAAGACTAGGTTTGGTCTCAGTTGTAGTTCGTAAAATCTAATGGCAAAATAAATTTCTGACTTCTAAATTGATCGTGTTTAAGTGAATGTTTCAAATAATTGTCAAAGTTCCGAACCAGAACTCAAAAAACAGAAAACGTATAATTTTCTTTCTAAGTGGCAAGAATGCAATTTTTGTACATTTAGTAATGACAAGTGCATTTGTCTCATTTGTAAAGTCTCTGTAAGTTTGAGTCATAAAGCTTGTGTGTGAAATTGTTGAATTCAAACGTCAGTCTCTTGAAGCAAAGAATTTTGACGGTAATGAGCTCTACGTTTCTCATCTTGAAGATATTCGGTTGGAATTCCAAACCCGCTAAAGATTTCCATAAGCTGGAACCTGTAGCTACAATTTTGGAAAACCCATTCGGGGAAATAATAATTTCTGATTTTGCGCCGACTGTGGCAGACTCGTTTTAGTTAACTAAAGCTGCGCTGCAAAACGAATTATTGTTGTTTTAAAACAATATAATTCTGAAATTAAAAAATTCTGATTTAAATTTTTGGTCAATTGTAAACAAACAGCAGTTTCCGTCTTTAGTATCTGTTGCCTCTCGTGTCACGTCGTTTTTTGGATCAAATTTGTTGTGCAAATCGTCCTTTTCCGATTTAAAGTTCATAAAAAACAAACATCGAGCTAAGCTTTTGGATACGTACCTTGACGATTGCCTGAGATTAGCAGTAATTAATTATACTCCTGATTTTGAAAGAATTGCAGACGCAATGCAATGTCAGGCATCAAATAATTCTAATTGAACGTAAGTTTTTGTAATCGTTGTTTTATGTTAATTACCTACTTAATTAACTATATTTAAAAAAATTGAAAGATAAATGTCGAGTATCTAACAATCTGATTTGTTAAACATGAATTTTTGCGATTATAGTTACGTGATATTTACCTAATTAACTGAAATTAAAAAGGTTTAAAAATGGTAAATTACAAGTCGCACGCGACTCGTCTTCAAAAATCCAAAAATTGCACGCGTTAAAAAATTAGTGCCGACCCCTGATTTAAAGCATCACCCCTAAACTTTAGTTCATCATCACTCACATACGCCAAGCATCACTATCACAGAGAAGCTAAGGCTTGGCATTTATTCTGTCCCGACTCATCCTCAAATTTAGCAAATTTCACCTTACATCTAGTCTAATAATGAATAGCTAAAGTAAGAAATACAAATGGCCACGCGACGAATTTGCGAGTGACAAATACTACAAAGGTACATTGGCTCTTTACAATATCTGCACTTAGTAAAATATATAAATATATTTTGCGCTGGAAGAAACATTGCAAATATTATTAAGGTTATGTTTTCTTCTAATAATCAATATAAAAAAGATATTGAAAATATTTATTTACAACTGGCGCTACTGTTTTGCTTGCCTAAAAAGAACAGTGGAAACAATACAAATCATTTACAGGTTTAGTATGATATTTTAATAATATAGAGTTCGTCATTTAATTACACCCAGTTTAAAATTAACTTTGAGCTAAATTTATGATTTAGACCAACCCTGATGACCAACCCTGCCAGGTTGGTCGAGAGGCTCCGGGTCTGCTGTTTGGAGTTTAACGACTTCCAGACTCAGACCGCAAGGATTGCAGTGTGGAGTTGGAAGACTTCCCGCTCAGCCCCAGTTCGATCCCCAGCTCTGGCAGGCTAGACCTGGCTGGTTCGGTGGAAAAAGTACAGGCCGGGCCACAGGCACTTGTGTCTGTGCTCTCTATAGTCACCCTTGGTTGTGAATAGAGAAAGAGTGTTTCTGGGGGTAAAACAGAGTAATTTGAAATGAGGGATTGACTCGCCTTGAACCTGCCTAGAAACACTATTTAATCGGAACTGTGAACCTCTAGATCAACTAACTAGTAGTAAATAGAAGTGTCTTTGTTAAGAAAAGTAAAAAAAATGATTATTGGCGATTTGGCAGAATCCGTACATTAAAGCAACCACTATTTCTTTAATAATTTTGATAAAAGACTAGGTATAGTTCCCTTAGCTCTAACAAAAAGTCCAGCCACTTCCAACTTCTTTATTTCGTACTTGTTATGAAAGTTTGAAATGCAAGGATCGTAACAAGTCTGATTTTCAATATTTACTTCTTCTGCTTGACTGCAAGACTGTTTTCATACGTATCGTTGAATCAAGAATGTTATTGGGCTTTAGTTTCTTTCGTCAGCATATTAAATCAACTCGATTTAAAACCCTGTCAGTCGCTTCGTCATGCACAACCTAGTCAAGTGTTTTTAACTGATTTGCAATAATGATAAGAACTTCATGATGTCTGCTAGTCCTTAAGGGGCTTTTCACATTACATTTTGCTAGAAAATGATTAAAGTTATCTTTTGTCTTGCTGTGTCCACAAACAAATGTATATACAGAACGACCTGGAATAGCTTTTACTAGGTAAAAATTAGCAGACACTTTTAAAGCATTCAACTATTAAGATGTTAAACCACATTTGTCAGTGATTATTTTATCGCCATATAGACAATGTTTATTTTAACAATTCACAATTTACCACTTTGTCCCCAAAGTGCAAATAAGCAAGTTTTCATATTCTTGACCACGCAAAACATTCTGTAGAATTTTGCCTAGTTTGGTTCTACGACACGAATTCAACCTAACTTGCACCTTATAACCATTTTACTGCAAAGCTGAAATACAACTTCCAATTTCAGACTGCTAAACTTACCCAAATCGTAAAAATGGATCTTTGCATCCTCAAAGGACAACAATAATATTGTAATGCTGAATAAATGTCTTTTAAGTGCGTCCTACTATTTGCAGATTTCTACAATTTTTTGAAGTATATAAAAATGCACTAGGTAATTCATAAGGAATAGCAAGAATATATTTTACTGTACCGTATGATCCTGTACAACTCTTTGAAAATTTCTTCTGTAATTTATAAACGGTGCTGTTTGTAAAAAGTACGTAAGGCACGGCTATAATTATTAATAAATTATAGCAATCTTCTGATTTTAAAATAGCATTGTGGTCCCAACTACCCTATAAACAGCTGTTCGTTGCATTAACGTCGGATTTGGGTTATTAACGTCAGACAACGTGATCCTAACGAAACTGATAGTTGCAGTTATAAATTGCCGTTTTAACGTCGAGAAATAGACGTCCGCACACCGACCGTGTATGGTTATTATTTCACGTTACATTTTCAACGTCTCTTCAACCATCCACCAACGTTGCGCTTTGACGATCTCGGCGTATGCGTTGTCTACACAGGTGTAGGGGCGTATACCTTTTAACTTCGTGAGGATACAACTACTGCGTGACGTTCCTGTAACGTCCAGACAGGTTACAGTCATGCGACGCCTATGAGGTACTTTTGTAAAGCGGTTGTAACACTCATGTACTCACAGCGCAATATTTTAAACCACGATATGGCCACGAGGAGCTGGAAGCTGGAACTGGAAGTTTGCAGATCTTCTACTTTTTGCAGATTAAAACTGTCGGTAGTTTCAGACTTTAAATTTGACTGAAGTTTTTTATTGTTAACTATAGTTTGTCAGTAATTACCAGTTAACGCGTTATTTGGTGTCAACTGGCAATTCATTTCTTAGTCAGTATAATCCTTCAGTTGAAATCAACAATCTTATTTGCATCATTTTACATACATTTTACTCTGCGGTTACTACATACAACAGGAGAAACCCGGTGAATTGTAAGCTCTGTATTTAAAGTTGTAGTGTGAATTATTGTGAAGGTATAAGTACTACTAAAAGGTAATCAATATTTAAATTTTTCTTTGGTGGCCGTGTCAATTATGTTGCCTTGCAACTTTACACTGACTGGCGTTTACAATTCATATGGTTTCTCCGCTATATTTTGCTCTGCTGTGCAGTGTTAGTGTGGTGTTACACGTCGAACTCTGCTCAGAAACTGTTTAACTTTAACTACAAGATTATAGCGCAAGTTTGAATTTATAAGTATAAAGTATGAATGATATAAAACATTAACAAACGAAAGCATTTGTAGTGTAATTGTGAGTTACGTGTTTTAGCTTATCATACTGTTACAAGTGAACTGAATTAATTAAATTATTGTTGCCATCATTTAGCTGGCGAAAAAATGAAATTACTAATGAATATGTGTTAATATTTGTGGTTCTGTTATTGAAAAAAGTGAGCTTAACATTCATTCTAAGTTCACATTAATGCGGGATACGGTTATCCCAACATGAATTGAATAAATGCAATATACTTTCTATTAAACTGCGTATCACTTCTACCTTATTTAATTATCATTATTAAATTAGAATTTCAAGCTGTAGTGTAGTCGGCATACTGGTAAATTATAAGGTTCATAGAACGGTTAAAGTAGACGTTTGTGGAAGGTTCAATTTCATCGTGGTGGTATCGTTACAAAGTAACGTCCTGACAACGGCAAACTCGCGGACATTTAGTAGGTACCATGACGTTAAACCAAGACGTTCCACTACCCACAGGACGTTACGTTGTAACCAACTACCAACGTTGGTGCAACCAAAATTGTTTATAGGGTAGGTTTTGCAAGTCTTTAGTAAAGTGTTTAATTGTTAATAAAGGAATGAAACATATTTAAGTATTAAAATTAGCGCCAAGAAATTTTACAGTTTTGTCTTGGTTGATGGCATCAATAATATTATTGTCATCTACAACTAGCGGATCTTCACAAATCAAGCTTTTAATAATATTAATGACCTTGCACTTTTAAATATTAATTTCATACCCCACCTCATTTAGATTTGCATACACAATTTTTGTCAACTCACAAGCACATTAAACAGAACCAGATAATAAAACAACATCATCCGCAAAACCATTTTCTGCTACGTTCGGCACATCATTAGGCAAATAAAACCAATATGCGTCACTTATTTCTTGACTAGTGTGAATTTGAGCTACGTTTTCCTCCTTAAGAAATAAAATTAAACATCGTGGTTTTGATAAAAGTAGCTTAGCAACAAAGTATTAGTAGTATGGGTATAGAACGTCTCTTGAAAAGCTTTACTAACGTCAAAAAACACTACTCAAAGGAAACAGGGCTCAAGTATGCAGAGGCAAAGTGGAAAACGATAAGAAAGAAAGACGACAGATATGGAATATCGTTTATTTTTTCCTCCTTTGCTTCATAACAAGGCTGACATAGCCAGTCTCCACGTGTAGAAAAGGCCTCGCAATAAAAGGTATATGAAGCTAAATTGAGAGTGGAGGAAGTTTAAGTGGTTTATATATTTTTTCTGCTTCGTCCATCTTAAGCTCCTAAAATTGTATGTAACATGCATTGAATGAAAGACACTTTGTATGGAGAAAGCATTCCTATTATTTTTTTGCACTTAACAAATATCTCTATTCTTCTTTCTTTGATTTGATACGAATCTAAATTATAGTAATAAATGGTAATAGAATAGGTTGTAGTAAAGTATTGTTACTAGTTTTTATTTACGAGAAAATGACACATACGTGCACTTTACGTTCGAAACACATAAGTAGGAACTTTTAAAGCTTGTTGTTAATATAAGTACTGTCTTATGCAATGTATGATATTTTTTGTGCTTTGTATTTAAGCAATGCCGTATTATATGCCTAATGAATTGATAAGAACCTAAGCTCAATTTCTTTGAAAAGCTATGTATATATTGTAGCAATAAATTGGTAATAACTACTGTCTAATTACCATCAAAGCTGTTTATATGTAATTCGTTTTCCAAAATTATTTATTTGACATTTAAAAATTTATAAACAAATATAATACGTTAGTATAAATGCAATATGATTCAAAAAGTGAGGTGGCGTTTTATGATAATTTAGTCAGTATTTTTGCTAAAACTAGTAACTAAGATTTTATGTCCTATAATGTACAGGTGCATTGCTCTGTATGTGTTTATAACGGATTATATTTAAAATAATGGATGCAGTTGTGAAAGTGTGAGAGTATGTAAAGATTATTACTAAACATATAGGATAGAGCTCCTACTAAATTACACACAAGTAATTTAGATTTCAGTTGTAAGAATTTTCTGTCCTTGCCATCCTATTTTCAGGTGTGGTATATGATGTTACTCATAGAGGTTACTGGATTTGTTTTTGCAGTTGTAATATTTCCTGTATTTGTATTGATTACAACGCTGACACATACTTGCAAATGACAAATTCTTATTTAGTTTATTGAATTTGAAAGGTTCTTGGTTGCCTCCTTATTTTTTGAGAGAGCTTTTTGCTTTTCAAAAAGTCTTTACTAACAAAGAGATCAATTGTGGCAGTCTTATGAAAGTCAGAATTGGCTTAGATTTGCCGTTTAATTGTCGTTGGTTCAGCAGTAATGGCTAGGGTTTTCAAGCACCACCATTGTATTCTGCGTCAAGTGTAAAATTCAATATTGTATATATTGTTTTGATCTTGTCCGAATTGCATAGTCAATGTTATTTTGCCTATTGTTCTGAGAGTGTCCTTTTCAGGAACAAGATATTTATACTAAGATGACGTCAGTTTTATCTGTAGATCCAAGTATCTTACTTAATGGATAGTGACAAAATTCTTTAGTTTCATTTTATCAAGAAATAAATGTACTTAAATGACTTGAGTTTTTGATAAAGCTTTATCCACGGTCACTGATAATAATATTTAAGGGGCCGGAATTTGAATTAAATTGTACTGGTGTATTTATGAAACCAGCATTGTGTAAGCATGTGTAGTAACGCTTTGCAGATCATGTGTGTATCAAGGCATTACATCAAAGTTTAATTACTCTAATTCAGATTTATGGTACTGTCAAAACTGTAAAAATATTTAAGCTGTAAGTGCTTGTTTGGTATGTAACAAAGAAATCGTGTATTGTAAAGAAGGTGATAGTAGCAGATGGTACTGCATGAACTGTATATTTCTGAATCCTGATTTGCATAATATTTTGATTTCTGATAACTGTTCAATGCTTAATAATATTATAGACAAAACAGGGCTAGGTACTAAGGAATTTAAAATAGCTCACATAAATTTGAATGGCTTTAGTATCTTAAAAATTGAGGATGCACACAATCTCTTAGATTCCTTTAAGCTTGACATTTTATTGATCACAGAAACTAAGCTACAGACAACTATGCCTTTTGGACCTTATAAAGTCAACGGGTGCAACTACTTTAGAAAGGACAGGGAGCATAAAGGAGGTAGTATTACTGTGGTATACTTGAAGGAACAGTTGGAATTTGTTGAATGCTCGGTCAGCATACCCACTATTCATAATGAGCTATAATTTAATGTTCTCAAAATATCTAGAGAATTTGCTGCACCATTCATATTAGTCAGTGTACAAACCCTCCCCCTCCAAGTTAAAGTTCATGTTTTTATAGGGAACTTTGAAGTTCTATTATCTCGAGTAGGTAATGACATTGTTCTTAATATCTCGAGAGTCTAAATGCTGAAGGTTTTTTGCAGAATCATAGTATATAAAACTCATAGAGCGTTGAGTACTATTGATGGTAGTATGTTTTTTTAGAGTGGGAAATTCAAGCAAATATGAAGTTAGAAAAGTAATTTTAAGTAAAGACTATTTTTTGATGCGGACGTGCACACGTGCGTACGGCAGTGCGGCTATATGTATATACATGCTATTTAGGCGGTTATACCTGGCTCGGTTAAACCGTTATTCTGATTGAGGCCGTCAAAAGTGCTAAATGCTACTTAGCACAAATTAATCATTAAATCATTCTGAATTCATTGCAACTAGTCACAAAGAGCACTTTTGACGGCCTTATTTTCAAAAATGTAATTGAAAAAAGCAATTATTTTAGTATAGTAAAAATAATAAAACCCGAATTTTGACTTTTAAAAAATTTCTTAATGGTTCCTATAGCCAAACTTGATTTTTTGCTTGAGCCGTTTTTTTATTGTGCATAGTTTCTTTTTAAAAAATTCTGTTCTATAATACTAAAATCCGGATTTTCTTTGAAACAGGTATCAAAAAATTCAAAGTTTTTACTTTAAACCTTATTGTGAGCTATTAGGATTAAATGATATGGGTTTGGTGAGAATCTGAGATGTGCCATTTTAAAAATCTCGAAATATAAAAAACAATTACTAATAAGTATGAATGTATAGTTATGGGTGACTTTAATATTAACTTTAATAAATACTATAGATGCCCTAGATTTGGTGAGCATAGCAAGTAGTTATGGCCTGTTTTAACTTATCACGGATGATACTAGAGTAACTAATAAGACCAATACACTAATAGACTACGTGTATGTAAGCGATGAGAATGTAGTTATCTTCTTAGGTGTACACAGGTCTGGATGCTCTGACTATGATATAGTGTACATAGTTACTAAAGCTACTAAATCTGAAATGTACAAAAATATATTATTATAACTCAAAACTACAAGCGAGCCAATTGAAAGAACATCAACATTGACCTTAGCAAGATAGCATGGAATGTTCTCGAGTGCTTGAGTAATGCTGATGATATTCTCAACTCATTTAATTTAAATGTAAATAGTATTTTCAATTTGCAAATTCCTAAAGTAAAACAAATGAAAAAATGTAAACATTCTGAATTTCTCACGGGCGACATTAAACGCTTAATGCATAGAAGGGATAATTTAAAATCTGTAAGTAAACGAACTGGCAATGCCGATTATTAGATTGAGTACAAGGCTATTCGTAACTACCTGGCTAATGTCATAAAGCAGGCAAAGGTTAGTCACTACAAAAGTAAACTATACAATGTACTTAACTGTTCCAGCATTTAGGACATAGTTAATTCACTAACGGGTAAAAATAAATGCACGAGGGAAATAACTGAACCTAGGCTGGACAGCACGGTTTTAAATAAACAAAGTGAAATTTTTCAAACGCTGGCTAATGCCTTTGTCGTACAAACTGCCTTATTACACAGCTTCGATGAATTTTACAACTCTTTTATCACTAATGCAAATGATTTCATTCCATTTACTCCCTCAGAAGTCATTACTGCATTTAGGAAAATAAAACCTAAAAACTCAGGTTCTTTAAATGATCAGAGCTATATAGTACTTAGTAACTGTATTATTACTCTAGCAATTACTCGAGCTATTATGTACGCCCAGTTTCTTATGCTTGCTGTCTTTCAAGCTGCATTTAAACACGCAACTGTAATTTTTGTATTTAAAGGCAAGGTGAGCAAATTAGACCCTAACTCGTACACACCCATATCCAAACTGTTATTATTTAACAACGTATTTGAAACGATGCTTCAGCTAAGAATTTTATATAAAGTTCAGTCATTAGTGTTGCTGAACGCTAATCAGTATGGATTTAGACCTGGACGATGCTTCCTTTCTGCTATTTTACAATACACACAGGATGTTTTTAATTCTATTTACTCTCTTTTTGTACGCTTTCTAGCTTTATTCATTGATCTTAGCAAGGCTTATGATTCAGTAGACCATGCATTACTGTTCGTAAAGTTAAGAGATAATTTCGGCACTGATGGGCACACACTAAAACTGTTGGCTGACTATCTGAGAAATAGAACATTTTGTATTCAAAATGGTCGCTATGTTTGTATAGACTATGACTTGTTAAGTGAAGTGCCGCAGGGGTCTATACTTTGTCCATTGCTATTTATTCTATTTATTAACGATATATCTAATACTATTGATTCTTCACTTCAATATGCTTTGTATGCTGACGATCGTTTTGTATACTGTGCTGATACATGCCTGCATAAACTTCAGGATAAAATGCAAAATGCCTTTAATAATTTAAATATCTGGTTTGGTAGCTGTAAACTGCAAATTAATGTCAGTAAAACTAAATTCATGATTTTTTATAAGTCACATGATGTAGTAAATAGTAGCGCTGTGCATATATCGTCTAATGGTTTACCTGTGGAAAGTGTGAATAATTTTAAGTACCTAGGTATTGTTATTTTCTCTCATTCAAATTCCAAAGATCACAGTAACTATGTGAAGAAGGAGTATCGGCTGCTATTTGTGTAATACATAATCTTATATATGATATATTTAACTTTTAAGGTTTGTTGTATCATAGGTAATGCTTATGTGCTATCTGTAATTGACAACTGTTCGTGTTCGGTGGCGAACCCAAATTTATGTAAAAGACAGAATGATGAGACTCCAGGTCGTAAAGCTGTATTCCAACTTCCGTGAATGGAGGTTGTTGCAAAATCCTAAATAGTAGAATTGTAGTAGCTTTTAATATATGGATTTATGCAGTAGATGACTGATGGAAATAATAATTCCGCCAGTGGACTCAACACAGAAACCAACAACTTCTATAAAAATAATAAATTACATTTATTTAACTATAAGAGGATGAAGGTAAATTTTGGTGTATAGTTTATAATAGACGTGTTAAAAGATACAGATACAGCAGATTAGTTTGTAAGTCTGATTTTCAAGACGGTTTGATTGAGTCTGTAGATTTTAGGCTGAGTTGTGGCGATGAGGGCTTGAAAGCGTGGTCATGCCACATGGCTGATGAAATATAAAAGTCGGCATGGTTGGACCGCATGGCAAAGTCGGATTTCATCAGAAATAATATTTAATTAGTATAAATGTAGTTCTAGTCCACGTGGACTAGAAAGCAGAATCTAATATATATAAAAGAACATGAGTTCAAGGATGAGGCTGGCCGGAAATGTAAAGAATGTAGGAATTACCATATTGATAAGTAACCGAGCCAGATCGAAGAGTTGATTTAACATAGAATGTAGGGAATGAGAAAAGTCAGGACTTAATTACTATTTCTTTAGAACTAACTTACAGATATGTGACAATGTGGTCAATGTCAGCACAGAGGTAATTTTACATTAATATTAATATTGAATTCACATTAAATATGACTAAATAATGCTGGCATTTCAACTAATAATTTGTGAAGTTGAACGAACTTTTAGATTTAAGTTAAATTAACTAAAACTTCGGTTCAGTACCGAACATACTCCCCCGGTTGAACTAATTAAAGTTCAAAACACAAAAAATATGAGAATGAAAATAACACTAGGGTTAAAAATAGGAATAAGACATAATGACAACTTATGGTAGAGTTATCGAAGGAATAAACACTGGTGATTTGAGGAAGATGAAGTAGAAATTTCTGGAAATGTTGAATTGTTAAAAATACACAACATGATAAAAAAAGCAATGATTAACTACAAGTAATATCTTATGAGTAGTTGAAGGAAGTATTACGCACAGGTAATATTGTGATTATTTTTGGAAATTAAAATGAATGATTACACTAACGTATGAATGTAACAACATAAAATAGTATATAACGTATTTCTGGAAATACGAAATAGTTAACACACCAATGAAATAAAAAACGTTTGATCACAAAAACACTGAACTGGATTTTACGAAGCACTGAAGATGTTGAATCTCCTTCGACGTTATCTTCGGCGATGTAAAATGTAGTGGAAGAGTAAGGGGAGGGATGATGGATGGATGCTGATTTTCTGGAGAGGTAAAAATTGTACATTTACCGTCTGTAGTCCAGATATGAGATGAGTTGACAACTCGAACAGAAATTCATCCAGATGAGAAATTGTAGTCGTCATCTGCAATAATGTAGGCTTCATCCTGCACCTAAGGCACGAGCTCTTGCTTGTAGATATGACAGTGTTTTCTATAGAGGTGGGTTGGTTAAGGATTTAAAAAGTAGTTCCCAGTCTTGTCTGGATTCGGTTGTCAGTCGTTCAAGAATGATGCGAATTAGAATGTGGTCCCACTGTTTAACTGGAGATTTGAGCACGTCCAGGGAGTAAGTGCAGTCTTTTTGTTGTGACGGAATTGTTGCTCCTGCTGTCCAGCAAATCAAGACAGACATGAAGATGACCAGTCCGGTCATGGTGATTGACGAACGCTTGGTCATAGCGTACGCAAGAAGTTATATAGTTTGTATTTTTGAGGTAAATACTAATGTATTTATTGAGCTTTGAAATGTTCTGGAACTGGAATGTAAACGAGCAAAACTTAGTAGTTTGTTCATCAGCGGTCAGTTCAAGATTTGGATTCTCCTCAACAAACTTTGAATTAGGGGTTGAAAGAGACAGGTTTTCTTCCAGAAGCAGTAGAAAATTGATTTCATGGACCTTTTAAAAACTCCTGGACAGAAAGTTGAATTAAATTTCACTTCTGGGAGAAGTAGTTCATACTTTTAAGGAACTTTAGAAGTGATTTGAGAATATTGATTTATTCTCGAAGGCTTATTATTGAGGACAGCTTTGCAGCAGCGTTGGCAGCCAGTTTTGTACTCATAGTTGTGGATGTGAAATATTGAATTATTTCAGAATGCTTGAATTTCTGGAACTTATTAAGACTATTATACCCACCTGCAAGTCACTGTAAAATATCTAGCTCACAGAATTGAGATTGAATGTTAGTTTAAAATATTGATTTATTTCAGAAGGCAGGAAGTTCTGGAACATAGCAAGAATATTTTACCCACCCGCAAGCCACTGTAAAATATCTGGTTCACAGAATAAGATTGATTGTTAGTGTACACAGAAGTAGGCAATGAAAATGTTTATTTCAAAGACTTGACACAGGTTCTGGAACTAATGCTGGGGTTTTCACAGCAGTGAAAATAGCTATAAGTGTTTAGTTTGCAGCTTAGGATGGTGTACACCAGACACAGAGTTGTGATGTGAAAATATATTACCCTGGGGTAAGTTGGATATTTTCAATTTTCTTAAAAACACCTTTTACACAACAATTGGTCTCGAATAATGTCTACACGTTGTTTCCGGCAATTGACATCCAGTTCGAAGGACCATGTTCGGTGGCGAACCTGGACGGTAGCTGTACTTAGTATAGTGTAACCGAAAACAGTGTCAATTATTGAAATTCAGTACCATCTCTTTTGTATGAAATGTATAATTTTTAGACACTTTAATAAATCTCACAACAACAACAACAACAACAACAACAACAGTCCATCAAATTGTGTATCTGTACTTTCACCCCTATTAAATCCTGACAATTATCACGTCACTTCAGTCAGTTTGAGGTGCACAAGCAGTGAACAAACTACAATAGTACAGAATTCACAAGTACAACTAGTTAGGAAATTCCGTAATGCAGAACGCAATGGGATAGAAGTAGCACTAAAACTATTTTTAAATTACATGCCTACTAAAACAACTGCATTTTGTTTTCAAAAAACAGCAGCCCAAATGACTGCTTAGAAGAAACAGTTGACCATTTGCTATTAGAAATTGTTCAACAAGTAATAAAGCAACAATCAGATAACTTAAATTTGTTTTAATAATTTAGCAACAACACTGTCAACATAGAAATTTCACCAGCTTTAATGTCTTTATTTATGGTCAATCAATACAGGTGTCTGAGAGACAACTGCCATATAAAAATATAACATACGCAAAATAAGACACGGTCCCAATGAATACAGTATTAAATTTTCCTGCTCACAAGTTTGTCAACACCTCAGATGTTATAAAAATATATGAATGATTCAAAACTCTAATACAGTATGAAAAAAAAGGTGATGGTGACGCTGATTTTAAGAAATACTTCATGCAGTTTGGCACATAACTACAATAACGACTTTAAATAAAGATTGAAATTGAATTTTCATCCTTAGAGCTTGGAGAAAATAAATGCTAGTTGACATTTGTAGGTAAAGAAAACAAATACGTTGTCTAACTAAAAGAAATGTTTGTTTGTCTTGGATTTTAACAAGATAATAAATTTGTTAACGGATTTTACAATTAAGAGACTCATTTTGTCGAAAAACGTACAGACAAACGGACAAATATTTATACATGCGATTGTTTGAATTATATTCCAATTATCTTCCAATAGAAGGAACAGAAAAAGTTGACTTGGATCATGTTGTTTATGAGATTAATCGTACATTGTCTAAAGGGTAGTTAGAAGATACGAGAAAACATTTTGAGCACAAAGATGGCGGGCTTAGTTTATTTCAAATGAGCGACGATATCTCAGTACAACTGCCAGCGTTGGTCAATAGATATATTGGATTTAAAAACAATTTTAGTTTTAAATCTAGAGTAGTTGAACGACTTAAGCCTAAATTAGCAGAGCAAGAGGAAAGAAAAGAGAAAACGAAGAATTTAAGGAGAAGATAGACCCAGAGCCACAGCAGACAATACCAGCTCAACGTCTGCTTGTATCATGCTATATGGTTTTAAATCAAATGCACGCCTCACATGATTAGTTGATAGTTCTCTGGTTTACAATAGAGAGACTGTAAATGTTTTTTCTCTAATAATTTACGTGCCATAAAAGCCACAGGCACAGCAAATAATTCAAATAACTCTATTAAATGAGTACCGCAATCTCATTACACTGCTCAAACTCTACAGTTATTGTAAAACTGCAGTTTAGACCATGCAATATGTAAAAATGTCGAGTGTATTATGATTTAAATTGACCTGTTATTGTATAATGTGCTAAAATGAACGTATAGTTGTACTTAAAACAACAAAAATGTATAAAACGTGTAATCAATTACTGTACACATTCATTCTAAACTCAACATTCAAACAGCAACAACATCGTTTTATTTACAGTGCTACTTAATAAACTACTTACCAAGAAATTTGCAACATGTCACTGATGACTAAGAATTATGCGTAAGATTTTGTGTAAAATTATTTACGACTCTAACAACAACAAGTTGACATACAATAGACAGACAGACATAGATACAGTAGACAAAGAGCTCGTAAAAGACAGCCTGTTAGGAGAATACTGTACGTTGGAACTAACTGATAAAACTAATGATGACAACTAAATAGGATCAGGCGACTACGATTTTATTGAAACTAAAAACAGTGAAAAATACATCTAAAAGGTTAAATTAAGGTGAAAATCAGACTGTAATACCAGTTAAATCTAAAAGCCATATAAACGTTGTTTAATCTTATAAAAAGTGCCGTGTCACCAATTGCTGATAAGCCTGCAAAAAACGTAAGATGACTACGTCTGTACAACGGCAACCTAATACAGACAGTAAAGGAGCTTGTGTTAATAGACAAAGAACGCAATCTGGTGGCTCTCAGCGCAGACGCGTGGGCCGCCCGCAACAAACTGAGGGTCTTTTCAAGCAGACAATAATATCTTACAGTAAACAACGAGGATGAGGTTGCAGGCATAGTCAAGCTGGAGCTAGACCAAGAAAGAATATGTACCGCTGACGATAAGTTTGTATGTATATAATCAATAAACCCGAATCATATTCGAGACCATTCATTTTCTAGTAATTGTCTAGTAATTGTAATTGTAATTGTTTTCTAGTAATTGTATTAGTTTTTTATTTTCTATTTAAGTATGTAAAATTATGATAGTGTCCTTCATTGAAAATCAGTACAATTGTATTAAATGAACCTGACACTGTAATAAAGTTCACTCAAACTCAAACTCAAACTCAAACTCTCTCTAGACTTGTAAGAAGCAATATCAAGCATAAATTCGATTAAAGCTCTAATACAATATGGATACGCAAGGGGTTCATGATGAACCGACAGTGTATACGGGATCACAAAAGTCCTTTTAAAGTAACTTAATCTTAGACAAGCTGCCACCTTCAAATTTCACTGTTTAAGAATCTGCTGATTATAATCCCTACTATTCTGTCTTGAGCCCTTTTAAGACGATAAAAATCCTTTGATTGTTGACATTTTAAAATTCCTAGGAATATATCACAACTTTTTCGAATCTCACTTAGAACTAAAATGTTGTATAGTGCTTAGTGATAATAAACTAATACCAGCTACGGATATAGTTGCGCCATTGTCAATGCTGTTCTACAATGTATTCAGTAATCTAGAATTTTATTTAAATGGCACTCTCATTAGTAACAATCTACAATCACTATGCTATTAGTGCCTACCTAAATCGCATGTTGTCTTTAAATCTCTTTGAAAATAAAAACAGTATGCTAGATCAGTTACATTTGCTAAACTCAACGCCTGATGCATTTTCAAAAACGGATAGTGGATTTTTAGCGCGATACATTATCGAAAGACAAACAAGACCATTTACAATGCTAGAAAGACCAGAAGCTCTATTTTTTAATAGAAAAATGGTTCCAGGCGACACTGACCTACGTATTATTATAAAAAGGTCATTGCCTGCGTTCTGTATAGACGCCGAGACTGAAACCTGCACAGGTTATTCTGGTTGCCCGTTTTGTATTGACATTTTCAATGCTATGTTGTATTTATGAAGACCGACAGTTTCACCACTTGCAATTGAAAAGTTTTTATCAAGTTTAAACAGTGGCATTACTTTAAAATATTCATGCCTTGATCCTAAATTAAAAAACCCTGTTATAACAGCTGGCGTCAGTTCGCATTCACTTGACAATTGTATAAACGGACAATTGCCACAGGCTATTGTTCTTGGGCTAGTAGGCAGCCGTGCGTATCTGGGTAAATTAACAAAATTGTTTAATTATAATTGTTTTAATTTAAGTGAAATTACTGTATCTATAAACTAAGAATCGTCAAAATACAAGACATCACCATTGAGTTTTAAAGACTATAATGGAAACAAAGAAGACAATTTTCTTCTTGCTATAATCACCTTGCCAAAAACAGCAGATAATCCTTGTTTAAAAAATAGGATCAATCCTTCCAACTTAACAAAAGGCAATGTCTGATTTGCATTTAAGCTTGCACCATCAAAGTCCAATTCAATGAGCATAATGAAAACTGAAAAGGTTAAGACTAACATAAACTTGAGATCTGCATTGGCGAATTCAGTAACTGCCATTCTGCTTATCCATTACCAAAACGTGGTGAAAATGGACAAAAACAAACAAGTATTAATTAATTGTTAAATTTGAAGTATCAAACTAGTTTTTAGTTGACCTACATGTATTTAATATTAATTAATTCTGCATAAAATCTACAGTTTCCTAATACAAACTGTATGTTGCTTCACAGAAATCAACTGAATCACGTAACGCTCACTATAAATACAGGCAGACTACAAAAATGTCTCGCAATTTTACTTGGGGGAACCTAAAACAAATTATTTTGTCATAGCATCAGATCAAATAAGATCTACTATGGAAGAACTAGAAAAAGAAAATTGTAAAAACGGATCAATTAACCCTATTGGAAAAATTCAAAACACAGACAAGATTAAAGACTTTGGCAAGCACTGGGTCAGTTATTGGGTGAAATTAAAAAAAATTTGTGAATATTTTGAATGGCACAGAATGCCGATTTACTAATACCAGAACCAGTAGTAGCCTGAAAAAAGCTTAGTAACTGAAAACTGCACAGCACTTTAAAGTGGAAGATCTACAGTTTGCGGATTATACTGTATATATATCTTGTGTTCACAATCCTAAGAGATTAGTTTTTAACACTTTTTAAATATATTCACAAGCTCTGTATTAATTAATGATAGAAAAGCAAGAGAATTTGCAAGTATGATTCCTATTTTAATATCATGTTTGTATTGTGCACCTAAATAATTCCAGTCTAATACATTTAAAGTGTCATGTCCAGAATTCTGTCATAGTTTAATAAGATAATAAGATATTGCTAATATAGGCTTTTGCAGTTGTAGTTTGCACCCACATTTAAATAATAAATCACTGAAAATTAAAAAATGTAAAACAAACTAGAAAAATTAAAATCAAATAAAAATTAGAAATTTATAAATAACAGTGTACTGTAACTTGCTGGTCAGTATTACTTTGCATTTCATAATGTTAACATTGGACACAGTCGACTTTAAATTAATTCACATTTTTACGGCTACTGTATGTGGTCATAGTTCATCTAGTAAAACTACTCTGTGCCTAGCAATTGTCCATCGCGGAAAGGAAATAATCCATAGTAAAGTCAATAAAGTATTATATGTCAGTGCCCACACTGACCAAATAGAATTTGTGAATACAGATTTTAGCAACTACAAAGACATTACTTGGATTACAGATCTGGCTACTATGGAATCTGTGCTTAAGATTATACCAAGCCTTTTCTTCTAGTTTTAGATAACCACCTAAACTGTATAGAAGCATATACCAAAGCAAGGCAATTAGTTCAAAAAATATTCACAAACTATCTAATTATTTGAATTTTAGTGTTATACTTATTTTACAAAACGAGTTTTCAAAAAAATTAAGAACTACAAGTTTAAACACGAAGTATTAAATTTTGTTTGACGTTCTAAGAGACAAAAGCATTATTGGTCAAATTTTCAAACAGATTAATCCAGGAAAATCGATCTATCTTCAAGAAGCATACGAAAGAGCATGTTATGCACGAAAACATAGCTACATTCTAATTGGCTTGCATCCACAGTGCCCAAACCTCGAAATATGCGAAATGCGAAATAGTGTATTTTCTGTGAGTGAAACTTATGTATATATTAGCAATAAGTGCCAATAACGTCAATGAATGAGAATAGGCAGTGCTGATTTGACAGTAATTACACGTTTTTGTCACACTTAACTTTTGTGAAAGCTAAAGCTTATAAAATAATAATTTAAACTGTAACAACGGAGCAATTCTATGCGATTTTAGAGATTGTATATAAATATTTTCTGTAAGCATCTGTTGAGAAGTTATAAAAACCAAATAAAAGTATTAGGTAACCGTTTAAGTTGGAAGGAAACCACCAAACTTTGCAAATTGCTTATTAAATACCATAAAATATTACAAAAGATTCTAGCCAATGTATAATTAAAAGTATATAAAAGTGAAATTTGTCGTAATGTCTTGCTTACTGAAGCAATTTTAAAAGATAAGAATTCATAAATATAATTAATACTTATACAATAAAAAAAACCGGACCTATAATGGAAGTAATTGAGCACAAGCTTTGTCTGATTTAATGCATATACGCAAAGAACAACAAGCAGTTAAGTTGAATCCTCAAATTCAGAGTATTACATCATATAATAAAGACCATTGCAAAACTATACTTAAACAGAAAAAAGGACATGCGAAAGACACACATACAGGTGCAATTTACAATGCATCGGAAGGAATGGAAACACTTATTCAACTACCCAGGCAGGAGTGGATAGCATACGAAAACATTGTTGCCAAACATAAAAAAGAAACCGTTAACTGATGCTAATCAGAAACATGCAGTATTGAAACGCAAGCGTATGACGTCACACATACATGAAAGAGAAGCTAGAAAATAAACGCATATAAAAAGCAACTTTATGTGGCCCTTTGTCAGTAGCTTTTGCAATGTCACTGTTGTCAATACAAACCTATAAAATGCATCACGTGCGTGCTTTGGTTGTTTTAATGTGTGCTTTAATTGCACTTAAAAGATCGTGCAACACTGCGTGCGCCTTACAACGACAAATAAATCAATATCAAGCCAAGTCTGCTAAAAATACTTTTACTGAAAGTATGATACATGCTGCGGCAAATGGCAACAAAACAATGGCATTGAACAAAGTTGAAAAACGCTAAAAATTAGTAGCTCAGACCCTGCATTGCGATACGAGTGGTATAAACAAGTTTGTTCCATAAAGTAATTCTTATGGCTTTAAAGTACATGCTTGAGAATGTCAACATACAAAATAAAATTATAATGGATGTAGTTGAGAATTATTAAAACAGCGAAACAAAACCTGTGCTTCAAAACACATTTGACTACATAAGTGAGTGAATAATATATAATTTGTGGAGGGAGCCAATAATTAGCGAGCTTTCTGATCACCACTTTAATGAGTTAAGAAATCAATGAAAATGAATTTCTTCATTTGGTTAATATACTGGACGACCAGTTTTGATATGTTTATTAGTCTTCGTCAGGCCCCTAGGTCCATGAGTTCACAGGTAATAAATTCTCTTAACTATTGGTACAAAATAAATAAATTGAGAATACTTCTGACAAATAAAAATAGAGATAATTATTTTTGTCCTATGATCCACCATGAATTTTGTAAGCAGTCTTAAAAAATTCATGGCCCCGCACAACCGGACTACGAAGGCTCTTATGGTCTAGTTTTTCATGGGAATGTATTTTAAATCACACAAAAGCAGAGATAGATTATATAGGTGACCCAAAAATATTAGAAATTGCAAGTCAAAAAATACGCAGTAGGCAGTGTATTTTTACAGCCAAACACGTAATCAAAAACCCTGAAAGATGCTTTGGAGAATTAGATCCATTTAAACCTCGTAATTTATTATTTTTACTAGACATTACCAGTTTATATGCACAGAGTATGAAGCAGCTTGTGCCAGTCTTAGACTATATGTATATGAAAGCAAAGAATTTAAAAAGTATTGATTGAACTGATCCAACTTTAGGTACAACAAAAGGTAGCTATGGCTACGTTCATGTTCGTGACTTGAAGTATCCTTTGGCTCTACACAACAGAGACGCTAACTTGCCACTTGCAATGGAACAGCGTGTACTAAATATGCAGGATATATCAGCACAATACAATTTTAATAAACATGCAATGAACTCAATTCAACACTATGTATTCCGCCTTCGGTTTATGTTAACAGGGTATGATAAAACAAACTACAGTTCATTTCAAAGCATTTAAATATTATTTGTAAAAAGGTTTAATTATTTTCAAAATTCAATGTGGTGTAAGCTCCAAACAACAGGGTTATTTTAAGCCATACATTGAATCTAATTTAGAAAACAGACAAAAAGCCAAAACTCTTTTTTCAAATAAGCCATTAAAAAAAAGTTCCAACGTTCTGTATAGCAAAACACTATCCCAAGTACTTGAATTTGTAAATGCCCAATTATGTTATAGTGCTGCGCAAGCTAAAAAATTACTTGCAAATGCTAACCGTAAAGATTTTTAAGGGCGTTTTGATAATTTAGGTGAAATCATTCAATACTTTAACAAATATCAAATAACTAACCTGCTTTTGACTGCTGTAGCAATTTTGGATTCTAGAAAAGTTGTGTTTCATAAAAAGTAGGATCTTTTGTGTAAAATATTTCAAAATAGAGCCCATCTAGATTACTCAAATACTAATGAATATGAGATGCACACATTTGACGCGTTTAATACGTTTTGGAATGATATTGTCAAAGCAAGATTTGAGTTTGATTTAAGTAAAGTTCCTTAAACCTTGAGTTTTTTAAAATTTATAAAAATAAACACCCAAACCTATATTTAATTAATAACGGTAAAAGTGGAAAACGTCAAATTCAGAGCTTGAATATAACGGAACTTATAGTAGAAAAATAGAAAATTTGTAGTACCTTATATACAAATAATTCTGAACAACAAAAACGTGCAAGCATTCCTGCAATTTCACTGCGCCAATGTGCAGATGTTGAAAAAAAATAAATCTTGTAAGATAGATGTAAATAAAATAGTGATTGTGGACTGTAATTTATTTAATAGATATCAGAAAAGGTTAGCTTTTGAAAGTTTAGATTTACCTGGAGCACTCATTGATCTTAACAATTGTAATTTTAGCCTACCCTAAGGTCACACTGATTAAGTTAATAAAGTCAATATTGAATGAAAGTCCAATATATAGGAAGTGTTAATTTATAATTGTAGTTGTAATTAAAGTTTAAGAAGTAAATTCATTTTACTCAAATAATTTGAGATGAAAATACTAGTGCACACATTATTGAAATAAATGTATCAATAAATTATTATGTAGTGTTTTGTGATAAAGTTGAATGTACATGTTTGTTAATAGTGGTATGATAATATTGTAAATGTAATTGTGTAGTAGCTGTAAAATTGTTTATACATAAATTAATTTTAGCGTCCGCAGATTAACTGCACACTTGTAAATATTATGTGTACTTTTAAATATGATTTTAGACTGTAAGTTATATGTATGTCTGTTGTATTTGTAAATCATGTGTGTAAATATTTGTATGTATGAACTTGTGGGTGTGTGAAAGAAAATTTGTGAAAGGTCGAAGAAACTGGGTTTGAAACATTTCAATCTCATCTATAGAGTAAAAAGACTATACCGGCGCCGCGTAGAAAACAATTGATCGTATCGAAGAATTAAATAGTTTTTTTTAATATCCAGCTGATTAGTCCGTGTGTTTCTGAGTAATATGTAGAACTGCGACATAGCGGATTTCGCTTTTCTCATAAAATGATCTTTTGCAGCAATTTATCAACTATTGTATGTCATTGAAATACCTATGTAGGTGTATTCATTGACTTGCTCAATTACATTACTACCCCAGTAAAGTTTTACATGTTTTAATTCTTTCTTGATTTTCTTGCGATCTCTAAATATCTTGACCTTATATTTTGGCAGGTTGACTTTCAGCAAGTTTAGATTGAAAAACGATTTCACTGTATTTATCTGTTTTTGAAGCTCTCCTGGGGTTGGCGCAGCTAAAATGATGTCATTAGCATATAACCACTGTGAGAATTGTTACAGCAGTCATTTTTTAAACTAAGAGCACCGCTGTTATTAAGTTTGTTTACTTAATTGTCTAGATACAAGTTAAATAAAAATTAGAAAAGGTGTTTTGCCTTGAAGAACACTAATAAGAACATCCATTCATTTTGTGTAACCAAATTCAGTACAGGCTCTTGTTTTTACTTTATTGTATAACTCCATGATTGTAAGGATGAATAATGTGCTAACTCCTTTTTCCTTCAGCTTATTCCATAACTTGGTGTGTATTATGCTGTCACAGGCCTGACTAGGGTTAATGAATACAGTAAAAAGGTAGTTGTAGTTTGGCTTTGACAGCGACTTCTAAACCATAGCGTTGAGTCTAAAGATGTTGTAATGTTAACTGGTATTCTGTTTATATGCAACTTGGTTCTCGGCTAAATTGTTATGAGGCTTGCACCACGCTTGCAATTGCTCTTTTAAAACTGAAGTGAACAGTCTTGCGCATGTGTTTAGCAGAGATACAGGCCGAAAGTTTTTGGGGTCTTCTTTATTTCATTTTTTGTAGATTGGAATGATCGTGATTTCTTTCCACCTGTCTTGTATTTTATTAACTCTAATAATTTCATTAAACATATCTGTCACATAAGTAACATATTTTTGATCTAAAATCTTCCAAACCTCATTGGGTATACCGTCACTACCAGGAGGTTTGTTATTTGCTCATTTAGCTATAGCTTTAGATATTCTTGGACAGTTAATTCATCGTAAACGTTATTGTCTGCCCTAATTGTGCTGTAGTTTAATTTCATTTGGTTGTCCTTCATGCAGAAAAGCGCCAAATAGTGAGACTTCCATTCTTAAATTGTGATTGTGGTAGTTATCTGTTGGTTTATCTTTCGTCTAAAGACGCTTAGAACTTTCCAGAAAGTTCTTGAGTCACGCGCGTTTAATATGTTATCCCTTATTTTATCGTAAAAAGCCAGCTTTTTATATTTTAATACTTTAAAATATTGCTTTTTGCTACGACTGTATTCCTCAACTGCAGTATCTAAATTTGGAACGTTGTCATTTTCTTTAGCTTTTCTAATTATATTTATGTGTTTGTTGCATTCAGCCTTACATTCTATACATTGTTTATCAAACCATTTAGGACCGTGAATTTTCGTCTTTGAAAACAGAATGATTTTTGAAATGTTTGCTTCAGCTGCAGCTGTTGTTAAATTTGTTTCAAGTTCTTCATGTAATAGTATTTTGTCTGCGTGCAGCGTAGGCAAAGCACTCTGAAACCGAGATAAATTGTCTTGCGTCCACATAATTTCTGAATACACTTGACGGCGTCGAGTTGACTGTTTTTGACATCCTAAAATCAGTTGAATATAGCTGTGATCAGAATGGGGATCGGCGGTAACTTTAAAATCTTGAATCATTGGAGCAATTTGCTGTCATGCTAAGCAGAGGTCAATAAGACTAGGATTTTCCTTTTGAAAAAGTTTTTTCCCCATTGGGATCTGATTTCGTCCTCCCATTAACAATTATAAGTCTATTACAATTAATTAATTTTAAATTTTCTCCTCGTCCATTAGAACCAATATCTTGAAATTTTTGGTCGCTGTTGAGCTAAAAACTATGAGTCTGATTTCCGATTCGGTCGCAGTTGTAGCCAGCAGCTCTTGCATTCATGGCTCCCATTATGATAGTTCTTGGTCCAGTTTCATCAATAATTTTAAATGTTTCAGCGTCGTATTCTGAAGCAGGCGGAATGTAAGTCAGTAAAATTTCTGTGCTTCCTGATACGTGTGATCCTGATAGTGTTGTGTAATATTTAAGTTGGTATAATTATAATAATGTCGTTCTAATATTCCTTAATACTCTTTTTTACCCCTACTATGTGACCTGCACTTGCTCTTCCAAATTTGGAAATCTTGTCACCGTGTTTTTTATATATGCAGTAGGCTTCTTTGATAAAAGGGTTCATTTTGATGTCTTTTGTTAGCTATGTTTCTGTAAAACAGAAAATACATGGGTCTGTTTTTAGAATTACATTCTGCTTCTCCGTTAGGGTTTTGTAAAATCCGTTAATATTCCAATATAAAATTATATTAAGGTTCAAAAGGTCGTTGTTTTAGGTCTTTTTCTTCCGTAAACAGCCAGAACTGTAGTTCCTGACGTCAGTTTTTTTGCTACGTACAAAGTTTGTATCGTCAGAGTTTAAATTATAGAAAAAAGAGAAATTTACAGACTTAAAAGGTTTTTTATGTTGTGAGGGTTTGCCAGATTCCTAGGATTTCGAATTCCAATCTCCTGACACCAACATAGCTGTGTGTCCATTGCTTCCTCTGGTTGTATTCAGGTTTGATTTTATGATCCTCTGTTTTTGTTTTTGCTGTTCGGATTGTGGTAGTAAGTCTGTGTTAAGGTAGACCTTCTTGTAGAGTTTACTGTCCTTAAGCTTCCGTTTGTTTGAAGCTACTAGCATTTTGTCTTTGACCTCAACGAATTTGACACCAATCGGTCTGATTTTGCCCTTTTTATATTTTCCAAGTCGTTTTGTGACATCAATCTCAATGTTTGAAAGTCCCATGGCTGAAATCACATTCCTTATTAGGATTTCACGCGTCTTCCATGTTTTGTCCTTTTTTTTTAGCAATTCCGCTAAATATCAGGTTTCCCTTTCTGATTTCTAACTGTAGAAGGTCCATTTCCCATTTCAGCATTTTGATTTTTTGCTTGAGTTCTGTGTTCATTACCTTCAGATCGTCAATTGCTGTATCGTGCTCATCCACTTTAAACTTTAAATCCTCAAAACTTTTTAGCTGGTCTTTGATTTCAGTCTTTGTTTCAAGAAGTTTCTGCATTGTATCGTTCAAACTGTCGAATTCGGTATTAGTCTCATTGTCAAAAGTCTGGCCTGTCTTCGGCTTTTGACTTCACTTCTTATGGTGCTTTGTATCATTTTGGTATTGTTTTGCTTTGTTGGTGTGTGTCCGAGTCCCATTTGTAAAAGATTTAAATAAAAATAATACCGGATCAAAATCTTATTTATTGACTTTAGAACGGGTAAATGTTTTGACTATCATAAATTATGTGATATCTGAATTCAGATGTTAGCTACTGAGTGAAAAATTAATGTTTGATAGATTTAATACTTGCCTCTTGTTGAGCCCGGAATCCGACTCAAACTTTTGATTTGCCCAAAATTGAATTCGGGAACTCAATCCCCTGTCAGTCTGGGCTTATGTCAGTGCTTGGAATTCGAAAATGTATTTTTTGGATCTGCTGTTGTCAGTGCTTTGATGTTGTTAGTTTAGTTATTTTTTATAATAATTTGATTTTCTATCCTTATTTTGTGTTGCGTGCTTATTATTATATATCAAATTAGACACAAAAGTTTTTGTGAACAATCTTAATTTGTTTATGTGATTTGCTTTAATTATTTTGTTTGTGTTGTTTCGAAATATGTTTGGAATTTTGTGCAGAGGGAAGAAATTCGAGGTAGTTCAAACGGCGCGCCAACCAAGGATTGTGACTTTTTATTACAATTAAATTAAATGGCCATATGCTTAGCAAGGTTATCTGTCGTTTCAGTCTCATATGTCACAGTACGCCTCAATTCTTGTCATGGCCCAGGCTGTCCCAGTTAATACTTTTGGACACGTCAACCTCTGCCACAGCTCCACCGTCACACCGTGACTTCGTCACCGACATAACCACCACTATACCCCTACTGTCCTCTATTAGTATTTATTGAATATACCTCACCCTACCTATATGCTATTTTATGTAAGCTGGTTGCTATAGTTAGGTTACGTGTATTTGTTTAAGTTTATTCCTACCTATCTACATAATTTACCGGAATTTTGAAAATTCTGCACTACTGATTATTTTTAAAGAGCTTTCAAATGATATATCACTTGACACAATCAATTAACTTTTTTAATTTGCAATTATGTTATTTAAAAACCATTTAAAAACTAATAACGATAGTGCTTCCACACCCTGTTAATAACCTTTGCCTAATTGTTACCGTTCCAAAAATATATCACTTTAGTGTTACTTTATTGAGTGACCTGTCGAAATCTTCACTTGTAACACAATATTTAAATTATTGGAGGGAAATTCAAGAATTTTAATTCTGAATTATTGGCTGTTTTACTGAAATTTATTATAACTAAGAATTTAAGCAGCTTTTTCACATTCAAAGTGTCCTATTTTGCTGTTAGGGCTGCCATTAAACAAGGGCTTTAGCCCTTGTTTTACTCATATGAATTTCCGTTGCAGCATGTGGCTCACTTTTGAAAGTGATATCCTGGGCAAGGCTTTTGAGTTTAAAAAGACCTTGTTGTCTATATCTATATCGTACTGGTTATGATAGAGTGTATAGCGAAGTTAAAATTGCAGCAGATTTTAAAATCTCTATATGATGCTAACGTTCACTGTTGTAAGTAGGTAGTCGATTTAAAGACTTGGGAGCAGTGACAACCCAATTTGCATGCTCTTTGGTGAATATTAGGCAAATGTCGTTGTACAGACTGTTGCACTTCATGTCAGTAGACAATGTCGCTGTGTAGACTGATATATATAGCATTTTTAACAGAGTGTCCCTCTGTACCTATGTACCTATGTATGAGTTCACGACTTATGCTCCAAAGTTGTATTAATTGAAGGCTTATGCTCCAATGCTGTATAATATAGAGACTTATGCTCCAATGGTGTATGTACAGATAAATCTCGTTACAACAGTCTTTTAAGGGGGTATGCATTTTGGCCTGTGTATCAAAGGTCCGTTGTAACGTTACAACGGTCTTTGGCCGTTGTATGGTAACATATTTTTGCATTTGTTTTGTTTCGACAAAAGTTTCAATTTAGCAGAAAGTGTATGTATGTATGTATTATGGTATTGCGTTTGAACCCAGTTGGGTTATACACACCATTAAAGTTACTGTAAGTATTCATATTTACCTCGCGGGCAACTCATAGGCTGAGACTGTCCTTGAGATATGAACCATGGAACTTAATACTAGTCCTGTTGCCGAACTACGCTATTGTATAAGAGGTCTAGGAAACGACCATCCACTGTGAGATGCGTTATTTAAACTCGAAGCCATCGAGATAATGAAACTGTTAAAGGTCTGCGAGGCTTTACAGGATTCTAGAGGCATTGCCAGTATCAATAGACTAAGCCTCCAGAGCTGTATACCCCGTTCACCATACCTATATGATGAGAGAGTCGTTATATAGACGTGGGTCTTTATCGTGCATACTGAGGAGCGTCAGGTTCAGTGGCGAGTGGAACGCATGTGGAACAGCAGTTGACTGAGAGATAGTAGAGGCATAGGGCATTTACCCCTGGTTGCACACAGGCATGAGGAGAGTCAGCAGATTACGTCTTCTGATCGTCACTCAACGCTGCCCCCACTCCCCCAACAGCCCTCTACTGACCACACGCCCTCCAATCGCCTCCCCCCCCCTCCACTCCCAACCTCAGTTACGAGACCACACAGCACGATCCCTCACGGTGAGTACTCGTGTTAGAAAGGCTCGTATAATACATGTAAACATATTTTTTACTCATTGCCTTCCGCATCTCTTGTGAGCCGTTCACCACGAGACCACGAAGTACTCCCCTTAGCAGAAAGTGTAACTAATGTTTTGTTCGTACATCAGTAATAAACAATTGTAATTAAACGTCAGAAGGCTCAAAATATTCGCTTAAGTTTGTTTGAAGTAGTGGCTTGCAATTGTCTAATAGAAGTGGAATTCTTCTTTTTACAAATCTCATTCATAGATCAGATCCGCTTTTCTGAGCTAAGTCGTAAATAGAAGCGATAATAATTAAATTATTTTTAAAAAATAAGCAATAAACTAATATTAAGTATGTTTTAAAATGCCTTTAAAAATAAACTACTTACACAATGAACTTCCAAATCGTCTGTGCTGTTGATTTGTGCAGGGAGTTTTCTTTTGTTAGTTTGTGTGCTTTATTTAAGTGTCAAAATTAAACAGTTCAAACAAATTAGTATGTACTGAATTCCAATAACATACACAGCATTCGGTTACATAATATCAAGTCCAGTACTTTTAAAACATATCCAAATACGCAATATATGGTTACAAACGGAATCAACAAAATATTAAACTATGAATTAAGGAGGTGTATACATAGTTACGTATCTACGTTTTCTATTCAATATTAAATAAGAACTTATATCTTAAACTCAGCTAGAGAAATGTCAGTATTACGTAGATGTGATAGGAGCTCGTTCCAGGTATCTACAGCTCCATACATGAAAGATTTTTTAAACGCTGCAGACAGGCTACAAGATATATGCTCGAGCAAAATACCATCACCTTACAATCTTTTTAACTGTAAAGAGTTTATTTAAAAATTCAATATTCGATCCAAATTTTAAAGTTTTAAACACAAAAATTAACATAAAATCATTTATACGTTCTCTGATGGAAGGCATATTAGCCTGCTCCTAGTAATGTGTGTATGTAATATAACAATTTTTCAAGTAATAAGAAGATTTTGCGTCGTAAGGTATAACTTTTCAGACTGTACAGCCCATATAGGCTAGCAGTAGTCAATTAAAGATAACACAGGCATTGACCATAGTGTAGCAGACCTTAAACGTTAGGTATTTTCTAATGTTAGGTATTACGTAGATAGCAGTAGAGACTCTTTTCTTAACATATATACTGTATTCATTAACATTTAAGTTTGAGTCAATATTAATACCTCAGTACTTAAAACTATTTACACGTTATAGAGATACACCATTGGACAACAGACTTACTGTGCCACTTAAGACTACATTGTTTGATTTATAAAGCATCATGAATTTAGTTTAAACGTTTAATTTTAATTTAAAGTTAAAAAACCAAATATTAACACTAATTAGTGCTTCTTGCATTGTACTCTGGAGTTTAAAAAGACACAAGTCAGCACAGTAGATAACTAAATCATCAGCATATAAAGCATATTGGAATTTAGAGTCAAACGCATCAGATACATCGTTAATAAAAAAGAATAAATAGTAAAGGTTCAAGAATAGATCCTTGCGGTACACCACCCACATATCAGCAGATCATAGTCAGCAGAAACATAACTACCGTTTTGAATACAAAATTTTCTATTTCTAAAATGATCAGCTATCAACTTTAAAGTGTGCCCATCGATGCCAAATTTATCTCTTAATTTTATTAACAATAGAGTGTGGTCGACATAGTCAAACGCCTTAATTAGATCAATAAATAATGCTAAACAGCAAACACTACGAGAATAAATAGAATTAAAGACATCCTGCGTGAACTGAAGTACTGCCGTCAGGCAGCAGCGTCTAGGTCTAAACCTATATTGATAAGCATTTAGCAGCCCTGCCGTCTGAAGTTTATCTAGCATTCTTTGCTGAAGCATCTCTTCAAACAATTTATTCAGTAATAACAGTTTGGATATTTGTCTAGACGAATTAGGGTCTGATTTGCTTCCCTTTACTTTGTATACAAGAATTACGGTTGCGTGTTTGAATGCAGATGGGCAAGCAGCAAGCAAGAGAAATTAAGTGTACATAATCGCTCGCGGGACAGCTAATGTATTAATACAGTTACTAAGTACAATGTAGCTTTGATCTTGGATAGAGCCTTAGTTTTTAGGCTATTTTTTTAAATGCACGAATAACTTTAGTAGTAGTAAATAGGATGACATCATTGACATTAGTGACAATTGCATTATAAAACTCATCTAGGTTGTTCGAAGGCACACTATGTACGACAAAAACATTAGCCAAATTTTGTGTAATTTCACTTTAAACGCATATAAACTCGCTATCTAGCCTTAGTTCATTAATTTGTCTCGTTCATTTATTTTTACCAGTCAATGTCACATTGTTCCATAGGCTGGACGAACTAGGTACGTTATGAAGCAGGCGTGCTTGGGTGAGCGGTTAGTACTGCAGACTGTAAAAAAATTTACAGTCTCAGACGCGGCTTCAATCCTCGGCCACTGCCAATCGTTTACAGCTCGGTGTTGTACGGTAAACGTCACTGGATGGTTAATTGATCCCCAATCTCCTTTGGTGCTCCTTAGTGACCACTACTTACTGTATGGGCCTATTGAATGAGACTACTTTACTGTAACGAAGGGGACGGGGATATGAAAAAGGGTACAAAGACTGAGACAATCTAACGCGGTAGCCTCTTATTTCCTCACCCACAGTGACTAGTTGAGTCTGGTTGTATGAACTTCAGTTAAATCGACCCAATAAATAAAATATATTATTAGTATTATATTGACTGCATGCTTTAGCACTGCCTGTTTTTTTACTTAGAAATTTGTAATGATTTCTAATATGCATGAGGCGTTTGATGTCCCCTGTGAGGAATTTTGAAGTTTTAATTATAATTGTGCGCTTAGCTTCAGGTATATTTAAGTTAAGTGCATTTTTTACAATTGATGTCAGTTAAGTGAGCTAAGGATATCGTCAGCATTACGTAGACATTCAAGAGCCTTTCATGCTATGTTGCTGAGGTCAGTATTAATTTTTTTATAGTTAGCTCGTTGATAGCTTTGGGTTCTAATGAAATTATTACTGCTGTACATTCTAGACTTACTTGTTCTAGTAGTTTTATACACTAGGTCATGGCTAGAACAGCGAAGTCTATGTACCCCAGAGAAAACGACTGCATTATTGTTACTTACCTAATCATGGTCTATCAGTGTATTGGTCCTATTAGTCACCCTTGTATCGTCCGCAATATGTTGGTACAAGCCAAAGTACAAGGTAATACAAGTAGCTACTTGCTATATGTAAAACATTAAGCGCGTCAGTAGTGTTGTCATTTAAACTTATGATGAAGTCTCCTAAAACGATTGTATCACTCTTATTGCCAACCTGAATTAATAGAACTTTTTAAGTTTTTAAAAACTTCTGGACTTCAATATGTGGGGGTTTATAAACAGAAATAATTGTAAAAAGAGCTACAAATTCTCTGGAAATTTTGACACAATTGGATTTCAACTCATTGTGTATGTTGGGTATTTTGACCGCATATTCTGCAAATTCCAAGCGGTTCCTTCAATAGACAACAGTGCCGCCACCACCTCTGTGTTCGCTTTTTTCCTAAAGTAGTTGTAACCTTTTACTACATAGTGTTTAAATGGCATTGTTGAATGCGACCTACTTTCAGTAATGCATAAAACGATTATAGGAGGTTATGTATATCTTCAATTTTATAAATATTAAAACCATTTAAATTTAGGCGAGCTACTTTAAACGTCTTATTCCCTAGTCCTGTTGTAAATATGTAATTATATAGGCTAGTAGCACTGTTAGTAGCTGTATATCAAGCAAATTATGACTTAGAAAGACACAGCTCATGCAGTACCAGTTACTACTATCACATTAATTACTGAGGACGACGTCCTCGTTACTTCCCAAACAAGCACTTACAACTAAATTATATTTTCAACTTTAACAGTACCATAAATCTGTAGTACAGCTATACAATATTGATTGAGTGTTTTGAAAGACGCAAGATAAATATAATTCCAGCTTGCAGTTGCAGTAAAAGCGCTTCTGTTGATGTCTTTCAAATTTATAATGGCACTTGCTGCATTTTTGGGGTCGTGCCATGATGACTTAAGGTTAATCTCAACGTACACTCCTTTACTACAACCCTTTATCCCTCCCACGCACGAAAAACGGTCTCGCCAAGTCGATTCAGGCTGATCTTCAGCTGTAAATTTTGAAACACTGAGCCACATCAGAAATTCACATATTTTAAGTTCCAACAGAGTAGACAGTTCAATAGCCCTAGCCCAGCACAGATAGGCAGCAGCTCAAATTACGTCCGAATTTGTTTAGCTGGAAGCCAGAATTCACACACTACTACTGCAAGAACTCATTCTCATTAATATGCATAATTATGCATCATTAATTAGAAAGAACAAATTTGACCAAAATTTGGTGGTTGAAATAAGCTAACGTTTTCTAAAGTTTGTGAAAAAGCGAAGACTGTAGTCGAAAGTAAATGACGAATTTGCAGTTGGCTTATTCCATGTGTGTGCCCTAGCTTAGATTCGAACCGCGAAGCAGGCTCTTCACTTAGGATAACCGTCTGGAACGAGACGTGGTGATCTGAACTTATTGATTTTCCAACAGTACTTATGTGATAAAAGTTATCAGCACTTACTTCCAACTTAAGTTGGCGGATCTTTTTCTATTGTTCTTTTTACTAGCACATAGCTTACTTCTCACAACTTTGCATTAGGTGTATTCTTAATGGCAAGTATATGTTTACTCACAAAATCTATTAAATTATTGTTTTATATGCGGATTTACTTAGTACTTATCACGTATAGATAAGGATCAATAAAATTTAGTTTGGTTGAAGTAAAATTTTCTCTATGCACCGTAGTTTATACTTTTATTTCCTAATGACTATCACTCCAGTTATTTTTCTTAAATAAATAATATTTTTACCACTGGACAGAGATAGTGTGATCGCTACGGCTGTCAACTGGAAACAGCTTTTTTTGCTACCACTGCCTCTTTTGTTCCACTTTCATGTTCTTGAATGTTTGACACTTTTTCTCTTGTCATTTGCTTGCAATTTTTTTTTTTGTAATTGCAGCCATACTCAATTAATAAAATATTGCTCACGCAAACAAAAGGTAAAGTTAAAAAAAATATTATAAGCTAGCAAAATTTCTAACTTCAAGGGCTAAGTGTAACTCCTTGTAAGTGTTAGCTCCTTTCGAATTTGTGTCTGTCGTAAGCACCCGGCCTAGTAATTTTGTTAAGGTTTTGAACTTTAACTTACATGGGAACCTACCTTGCTTGAACACATGGATTTCAATGAATTCTATCATAACGTCTTCTACTGTGACTAGTAACTACTGCTAGTATAGTCGTTCGGTTGCAAAATCGCTTATCTCCATTTTATTCGAATTTGAATTTTCGAAATTTTCTTGAAATAAAAAGTCAAGAAAATTCAGTGGGAATAACAGTGGAAAATTTTAGTGAGGACAGGGTCCCCCCTTCTATACTTTCGTAAAAACGAAAAAATTGTAACTTCCATTAAATGTAGTGTTTAATTTATGTTTAATAATAATTACCATCTTTTTGCAACGGAACATAACAAATATGCTTAAACTTCAATAGGGTCGTCCATAAATGATGTAATAGAAACTTTCCAATTTTTCGGACGGCATAACTCCCCCTATTGTCAGTTGAACCATTGTGTAAATGTCCATCCTAAACACGGGATGTCTTAAATAGCCAAGTACATATATTATCCATTGACCCTACCTGCGATGTCAGTTATGGACGATCCCTAACCTGTAAAGAGGATCAATGGAATACATAGTGGCGGTGGTAATTGGTGTCAAATTATGCATATCGCTGGCGAAGGATCAAAGATCAAATCCGCTTATTCCTTCCACTTTAATTTAAATAAGCATTTTAGCTGGCCAATTCATATATTATGAAAAGTGCAAATTCCTCTAATTGCATCCCATTCTAAAATTCAAAACATTCTAACTATATAGATTTTGGATATGCAAACTGCAAACTGTTCTAACTACAGAATTTAAAAACAAAAAAAAATCCACTAATTACATCATGTTAGTCCCAAACTGTGCTAACTACTTGATTTCAAACGCAAAATGTTCTAACAACATAGTTTCAAGTTTTAAACTAATCCAACTGCATTGTTTTAAGTTATCAAGTAATCTAACTGCATGATTTTAAAATATAGAAAACGGTTCAACTTTATTGTTTAAAATTGCAAACTAATCTTACTATTTATTTTTAAAAAGTGCAAAATATTCTAACTACTAGATTTAAAGAAAGCAAAATATTCTAACTACTAGATTTAAAAAAATCAAAATATCCTAACTACTTGATTTGAAAACGCATATTGCTCTAACTACATGGTTTTAGAAAGTTCAAAATGTTCTATGTAACTTCATTGTTTACAGTGGCAAACTGTACTAACTATATTATTTTCAAAAGTGAAAAATGTTTTAGTTGCATGTTTTCAAAATTTTTAAATGTTCTAATTACAAAATATTGAAAATGCAAAGTGCTTTAAATACAACGTTTAAGAAGGGCAAAAGCTATAACTACATGTAGAATTCAAAAGCACGTAATAAGAAAATTTTGCAATGTTCAATATTAGGTATTTATTTCAGTGTACAAGTTAGAAACATGTAGTTAGACCATTTTGCACTTTTTTAAATCATGTAGTTAGATAGGTTTGCAACTTAAAGTCATGTAGTTGGACTAGTTTGCAACAAAATACCCTGTAGTTAGAACAGTTCGCGCTTGAAGTGATGTAGTTAGAACAGTTTGCAGTTTGCATATCCAAAATTTATATAGTTAGAATGTTTTGAATTTTAGAATGGGATGCAATTAGAGGAATTTGCACTTTTCTATTACATCATTTATGGACGACCCTATTGAAGTTTAAGCATATTTGTTATGTTCCGTTGCAAAAAGATGGTAATTATTATTAAACATAAATTAAACACTACATTTAATGGAAGTTACAATTTTTTCGTTTTTACGAAAGTATAGAAGGGGGGACCCTGTCCTCACTAAAATTTTCCACTGTTATTTTCACTGAATTTTCTTGACTTTTTATTTCAAGAAAATTTCGAAAATTCAAATTCGAATAAAATGGAGATAAGCGATTTTGCAACCGAACGACTATACTAGCAGTAGTTACTAGTCACAGTAGAAGACGTTATGATAGAATTCATTGAAATCCATGTGTTCAAGCAAGGTAGGTTCCCATGTTAGTATAAAATACTTGGAAAAAGTAAGGTAACCAGTGGACCTGTCGGATTGTGCTGATAACCCCCACGTAAGGTGTGGGGGCCCAATAACTCAGTGGTATAAACGAGATTAAAGAAACTGGTAAGTATGCTTTAATGAGCTGACTGTACTAACGGACACCGCAGATAATTAGGGATGCAAAGAGGGTAAATGAAAAGGATTCTGGACTCTTTCAGAAGACTTCTGGTTGACTTGATCACAGATTCACGATTGATTTTTATTCACTCTGATTCTTACTGAATTAAACTCGGTTGACAATGATAATTACAATTTAAGATTTTAGTGTTTTGTCTCAGACAAAGACTACCGCATTCTTACAGTTGTCAAATTATAGTTTTAAGTAAATACATTTCATCATGTTTCACCAATATCCTTAAAATAATGTTTCTACCCAGACACATTAATTTGAATATTCTGGTACTTTACGAATTGTCCTAATAATTAAATAATTAGAGAATTCCGTGTTTTCTACATTTGTTTAATTCTTATAAAGAATCAAAGGAATAAAGTGTTTGGTTGCAATACAAAAATAAGAAATATTGCTGTCAATATTTATGTCTCTTAAAGTTTGATAATGAAAATAGATCTTGAACTTGAATTCTCATCGAAGTCGCAGACATCAGCGACAAGACATAAACATCCGCCTTCATACATACGTCACTCATAGCTCAGTTAAGTGCTCATCAGCGCATTCCATATTTATCTAATGCGACATGAAGCTAGACTCATCAATTATATTATTACTCATGCTTCTCTTATTCACAGAAGAATGAAATGTAAAATATAATTCTTTCTTAATCTTACGAAGTTGTACATACAATACTTCAACTTATATATGAATACCTGTTACTACCTGTAACTACCTGTATGACTAATATACGTCAATATTGTATGTCGCAGTTCAGATGTGATCACGCCGAATCGGCTCCATATATTTTTTTTCGAAAAGAGCGTGTGAAAAAAACTAGATTTGCTTAAGAACATGATGCCAATGGGCATTTTGACTTGCCAGGTGGGATTTTTGAAAGTATAAATTTGCTAATGGTAACTAAACGGGCGCCATATTTAGTTGACCAGAAAATTAACTTTAATTCTTTAGCACCCTGTCCTCCTACAATTTTGGCCCGATTTATAAAAAAATTATAGTGTTGTATTTTCCATAACATCTACAAAGTAATTTCTGGGTTTTTCCAAATTCAAAACATTATTTTTTTTTCAGATAATAGGGTAATTAATTGTCTTGATCCTGGATAATACGAATTTACAAGGACCAAGACAAACACATCAATATCTGAAAAAAATTTTTTTGAATTTTTAAAAACCAACAAATTACATTGTAGATAATGTTTTGGGAAATACATACTTTAATTTTTTTATGAATCTAAAGGAAATTGTAAGAGCTACGAGGTGCTAAAGAATTAAAATTAATTTTCTGGTTAACTAAATATGGCGCCCGTTTAGTTACCATTAGCAAATTTATACTTTCAAAAATCCTACTTAGCGAGTCAAAATGCCTATTGGCATCATGTTCTTAAGCAAATCTATTTTTTATCACATGCTCTTTTCGAAAAAAAATGTATGGAGCCGATTCGGCGTGATCACATCTTGCTAACAAAAAAAATCCGGCGCTTCGCGCCGGATTTGTCGACCGTAGGCTGGCCCGAAGTAGATGCTTAGCTTCAACAAAGGCGCAAGACAATTAATGTTACGCTAAAAGATAATACAAGATTTGTGGAAGCTCCCCTACAATCAATAAGACATATACCAATGCTCGTAGCATGTAGTTTAAAATAGCTGAAATTTTTCTATAAATTGCACCATTCACAAATAACGTCATTATGGACAATCCCTGAATATCTGTTACGCATATAGGTAAGTACGTGACATGTAGTTAAAATAAGATGGAAACAAATTTAAAGTTGAGACTTGGGATATTAGAAACTATGGTATTTGAAGGACGTTATTATGGACGATCTCTGAACATCTATAACACATATAGGTCAGTCCGTGACATGTAGAAGAAATTTTCACGTGACATTATTTGCGCGTCACCCTTAACCTGCTTACCTTATGTGAATGCGATAGCAGCTGAGTGGGGCTGTCTGAAACAAATTTTCACGTGACTTCATTTGCGCGTCACCCTTAGCCTGCTTACCTAATGTGAATGCGATAGCAGCTGGGTGGGGGTGTCTAAAAGAAATTTTCACATGACGTCATTTGCGCGTCACCCCTGCATCAGAAAATCAGACTACATGTTATTGCCATTGAATACTGTAGCTGAGGTTGGCTGGGTCTGGGTCTGTACTATAAAATATACTTGTATTCGCCGCGCAGAGCTTTGAAATTACGGGGTATGTACATGAATTCTCTATTTGTTTACACGCATGATTCGCTTTTTTGGAAAGCTCACTTTGCTGAGTTTTGACATGGGTCCAGTTAACTGTTAATTGTGAAGAAATGGGCAGTCCGATCAAATTGAAAAAACAATACAGACCTGCGCGCGCGCATTTGTGATCGTTTTAAAAAAAATTGAAGGTCATAGCTTGAAAGCTGTGACCTGTAGTGTATTATTATTATTATTTACCAGGGATTCAGCCTCTTACGAGACTGACGCCGCCTTGGCCTTATTTATAATGGCCTATCGCAGACTCCCCCTTAAAAAAAGCACCTTATTCCGAGTCAGTGTGTGAGCCTGCCCGTGGCACGTGCAAACGCCACGAGCTGACCCACAGATGCCTGACCCAACATATCAAACGAGATAACGCAACCACCAAGATAGAGGTTTCTCACGAATACAAAGGCTGGGCATGTTGTCATGAAGTAAATCGGGGTATCATCCTCCTCCCCACAGTGCAAGCACAGCGGAGAGTCCAATACTCCTATCCTCCAGCCATGACTGCCCCAAGCCCCATGCCCGGTAACAAGCCCAATCAACCACCTTAATTGATCTCTAGGATATCGTACCAGTGACGTATTACCGTACAACGGTGCCGATATCCAGAGCTTGGCCATCCTACAACTGCTTAAGCCAGTCCAGTGTCTCTCATGCTCACGCCTTGCCCATCCCGCAATAGCGCAATGGACAGCGGAGATTGGGACTGGTAGTATTGGCCTTAGGCCAAACTGCTTGACGCAACTACCATCATGCGAAGCCTTCGCCAGACTATCCGCCTCTTCATTACCCCTGAACCCCGAGTGAGCAGGGACCGAAACCAATTCAACCTCGCAACCCCTATCAGCGAGTCTATTAAGGTACGAGTGGCAGTCCCCTACAACACTCGAGGCAGTGTAAGGCCTAGATAGGGCACGCAAAGAGCTCTGACTATCACTGAAAACCCTAACCGGGAGATCCTGGCGTTCATTCTCCAGCAGCCAATGAGCTGCCAGAGAAATGCCAAAGATCTTACACTGGAAAACAGAGGCATCAGCTCCTAAATACACGGACATAGCCAGAAGGGTAGTGGTTACCCCCTGACTCCTGTCCTCAATAAAGACCCCACAGCCAGCATTGTCACCTTCACGTGAGCCGTCTGTGTAACACACAACACCCCCTCCGCCAAGGGATAAATCCCTCACCCAATCAGCCCGTGACCCAAGTTCCACAGTGAACCTGCGATACTTCAGGTTTTTATATGTCCAGTCCACTGGCATCCTGAGAATTAGGTCACATAAGCCCCATCTTTCGCAGATCACAGTGTGACTACCAGAACCCCCAAACATAGGATTGACCGTCCACAATCCCCTGGTTTTCAGCCTATGAAATGATCTAACGGCAACCGCTCTAAGACAGATGTCTAGAGGGATTAGCCCGATAAGACACTCCATGGCCGCTTTCGGCGTTGAGCGAAGGCCACCAGTGATCATAAGACACGCCTGGTGCTGAACCCTGCTCAACAAACTTACATACGAGCTTTTCTTTAGTGCTGGTGACCAAACAACAATCCCATATTCAAACAAGAGATGTGTATGTCCATTTCGCAACACTCGGTGAAAGCCCCTATTTCCTACCCACTATGCGTTTACACCTGGCCAAAGTAACTTGCGTTCTGCTCACAACTGAATTACAGTGTGGCTTCCACGTAAGATGCTTGTCCAGGACAACACAAAGGTACTTAATTTTACGCTGGATTTCCAGACGCACGCCCCTATACCGAATGGCAGAGGGACATAGTCTGGTGTTCCTTGTGAACAACACCAGCACCGTTTTCTCAGCACTCAGCCTCAGTTCAACTTCCACGCACCATTCACTGATGATATTAAGACCATCAGTGATACGGTGCGTGAGTGTACTAAGCAACTTGCCGCACTGAAGCATCCCGGTATCATCCGCATACCCTTGCGACAGAGTAGACGACGCTCTCGGCCGTAGTCTCAGCAATAGACCATCCATCACAAGATTCCACAAGAGGGGCGATATAACCCCACCCTGTGGACATCCTCTCTCCACTTTCAGATGTCTAGAACAACCATTGACCTCAGACACAACTCGTCTGTTCCTAAGGCCAAAGTGGATCCACCTCTTCAGCAATGAGCAAACACCAAACCTATCTAGTGCATCCGTAATTGCACTGAATAAAACATTGTTGAAGGCCCCCTCAATGTCGGCAAAAGCACCCAAGACCATCTTTCCAGACTCCAAGGCCCTCTCCACGTAGGCAACTACCCTGTGAATAGCAGCATCTGTGGAAAGTCCCCGCAAATATGCGAACTGATGATTTACCTTAAACTTGCTCTCTAGCTCAGGTGTCCTGAGGTGCCCATTAACCAGTCTTTCAAGGACCTTCAACAAAACAGGAGCTAACTGTATAGGCCTCCATGCAGAGGCCTTACAGTAGTTCCTCTTCCCCGGCTTAGGTAAAAACACTAACTTAGCCACTCTCCAATAAGACGGAACAGTGCCCAGTGCCAAGCAAGCTTGATAAAGAGCAACTAACTATCCAATAATGACCGGCAAACACCTCTGCAAAAGCACAGGCTGAACACCATCTGATCCTGCAGTCGTGTATGGCTTGAAACTTCAAACAGCGGTCCGCACTTTACTCTCAGTAACAATCCCTGAGCACCCATGGGCACCCAAGGATTGCAACCCGCGTTCAGGAATATGTTCCTGCTCACCAACATACCCAGGGAAGTAATGACGTAAAAGGACATCAAGGGTCTCATCCATTGACACCGTTAGACGACCGGTCTCTGTGTCAAGGATAGACCCAGGAGTCTTCGTCACACTACCCTCCAGACTGCGAAGACACTTCACAGCATCCCCAAACTTACCAACCCCACTACAAAAATCAGTCCATGACTTCCTTTTTGCACAACGAACAGCAGACATATAGGCATTGCGGGCTGTCTTATACTCAGCCCAGAGATCAGGGTCACGACGGTGACGACCAAGTCTCTTGTACAAAGTACCAGCCCCGTCACGGAGAGCTGTGAGCTCGTTCGTCCACCTAGCCGCAACCCTGTCCCTACGCTTAAGTACCCGCATTGGGCACACTACATCCAGGGAGTCCATCAGAGCATTACTGATAGCCAAAGCCTCAGCATCAACGCTTTCGACACTGCACAGCTGACCATCAGGTAATCGATGAACTCGCTCCTGAACACATGTAGTGTACTTGTTCTAGTCTACCTTTCTAATACTTCTGCAACGAATCACTACAGGCAGACCAACCGAGATACGAAACCGAATGTACTTATGATCAGACGCCGATTCTTCATCCGATACAGTCCATTCCTGAATCCATTGCTCGGCTAGCCTGTTTGCCAGAGTGATGTCAATAACCTCACTTCTATTAGCTACCACGAACGTAGGAGTACATTCATGATTTACAACCGACAAGTCGGTAGACATGATGTACTCGAACAACTCAACCTCTGCGATTTGTGTCTGTACTGCCCCATACCATGTGATGAGCATTAGCATCAGCAACAATAATAAAGAGCAGCTTGTTGACTTCACAGTGTTCAACCAGCTGGCGCACCAGATCTCCAGGGGGATCAGAGGCTTTGCCAGGCATATGCACAGAGGCAAAGACTACCGGACCCTTGGTCCACTATGTAACTACAGAGACAACATCCCTGTCAGTAAACTGCGGCAGCAGCTGAACCTTAACATACCTTGCAACTAGGACACATGAGCGTAGTGTCTCATGCGACCCAGCTACAAAAAGTTGGTCAGCTCTGCCCAACCCTTTTACTGCACCTCGGTAACAGTATAGTTCCTGAATGAGACACACATGCGAGCAGACTGGACGACTACGAGCGACACTGTTTTGGCGATTTCCCTGTCGCACCACTCTATCACGGAGACCACATAAACTAAAGGCCGCCGCTTTAGAGTGGTTCATATTAATTTGGGTCAGGTCAACACTGGAGATGTTCACTGAGTGAACACCCCCATGTAGTTGACCTAACCCGGTGTTAAAATTTGTCACCGCACTCGCTGCCGCCAGCATCGTCCCATCCGCTCACATTGCCTACAGACCTCACCTTACCTAAACCATACAACACTATGCAGTGTGGAACACATGTGCATATACCAATTTAAACAAGCCTTAATAGACCCGTAACATGAACGGGCCTTGATAGACCGGCAAAACCAACAATCCCAAAGCGATTTAGTAGACCAGCTATGTGAACCAGCCTTAACAGACCACGCTTCTAAACCAGCCTTAATAGACGTGCTATATAAACATACCTTAATAGACCAGCAATCCCAAATGACTAAAGTGGGCCACCTATGTGAACTTGCCTTAATAGACCACCTATCTGATCTAGCCTTAATAGACCTGCTATATAAACAGGCCTTAATAGACCAGAAATCTAAAACATTTCTAATTATTCTATTGACATTAGTCGACACGTCGTAGTCGGAAGAGCTACGCCATCCATCGGCCAACACATGAACTAGAGTGAGAGAAAAAAGCGCGAGAAAGACTGCAAAAGTGAGCATATGTACACACATATTACAGCACTGACCTAGCCCTCCCATCTCCACCATACAGATATATGAATTTACAAAAATAAATAAAATATCCAAACTTAAACTAGAGAAACCCGGTTTTCGGGGGGAGTACTTCCAAACCTGCAGGAGAATTCCTCTTCTCCTAATTTTTCGGTACTTGTTCCATGTTCCCAAAGCCACAGGTATTCTCACCACCACCACACAAAACACAAAAAAACTTTTGCCAGCACAAATTCATACGTCTACACCTCACGATGCTTCGACGCCCTAATGACCTGTAGTGTACGGCCAACAAACAGACAGACAGACAGACGGACGGACATGACCATCACAATAGATGCTTGCTCAGCATCTAAAAAAGCAAAACCGCTGTAACAAATATGATTCTAATGGTAAAAGTGCTGTCCGGCTTTATATTGTGACCGTCGATATCAAGTTGACCGTTGTAAAATTGACATTCGAAGACCACAATTTAACATAACACAGCATAGCGTTGTTTTTGGGACTGATAAACTTACCTGGTGTATCAGGATAACCGTTGAAAAGTAGGAAGAAGAATTTTGTATAATGGCTTCGCTTGAATATGTATAATGAGATATTAGAGCTTTTGCTTGACTCCAGTAATTATTGCTTATAACTCAACCTATAATATAATAAATATTCATTAGGTCGATATAACAGAAGTTTTTACAACCAGACTCAACCAGTCACTGTGAGTGACGGAAAAGGAGGCTACCGCGTTAGATCGTGTCGGTCTTTGGACCCTTTTGCCTGTCCCTGTCCCCTCCTCTACAGTAAAAGTCTAATTTCCCAGGCCCCTACAGTAGGTAGTAGTCACTAAGAAGCACCGAGGGAGATCAGGTTTCAATCAACTATAAAGTGTCGTTTACCGTACAACACCGAGCCGTAAACGATTGGCAGTGGCCAAGGATCGAAGCCGGGTCTGAGACTGTAAATTTTGTTACAGTCTGCAGTCCTAACTGCTTACTTAAGCACGCCCGCTTAACTCTGCTTAAATGTATATTATGTCCAATATTTTGGATGGGTATATCATTAATCATATTGTTAAAATTTTTCTGCTTTGCTAACTTGTGTACCATTATACAATATTTATATCGTACGATTTTCTCTTTCCACTTTTAACAGTGATCTTATATATATATACATATTATGTACATATGTACTTGTCTTATACTTGTTCCCAAATACATATGATATTATTATAATTATATGACAGGGGTTCGGTCCCAAAGAGACCAACGCCGCCGAGGCCTTTATAATTATGGCCTATTGCAGACTCCTCCTCTAAAAATAGCAGAAGAAACCAGATCAAATCGCAAAGCCTGCCAGTAGAGCGCGAAAACGCCACAAACTGAGCCACCGTCGCCTAACCAACATATCCAATGATATAAGAAACCCCCCAAGATAGAGGTTTCTCACAAGTACAAAGGCAGGGCACACAGTCAAATAGTGAATTGGTGTATCATCTATCATCCTCCTTCCAACAGTGCACGCACGTAGGAAAGTCCAACACTCCAATCCTCCAACTGTGAGCTCCCCAAGCCCAATGTCCCGTCACTAGCCCAATCAACCATTGTAATTGATCTCTGAGGATTCTTGGTTTCTCGCTTACTGACAACACTCCTTACTTTTTTCGTTCGCTTTTTAAAGTTTCGCTTTTTAAATAAAAAAATAGGGAAAAAGTGTGACCTAGGACCCGAAAGTAATACCATTGGAAAGAGAAATTCTAACTGTGCCAGAATTGGATCGAAGACACTTATAAACTGATAATTTTCAGTTCCAGAAAGCAATAATAATTAATCGATTATTTCAGTTATTTCCTCCTCAGTCTGTTACGACCAACCTGAAAAAACCTGAAACTACCCAAAACCTCAAAAGACAGTTGCACCAAACCAGACAACACTTACAGATACTAAAAATGGAGCTCGCTGCCTACAGTGACTACACCTTTTTGTGCTCCCTGAGAAGTTTACTTTAAAGTTTCCAGAGAAGTTATACGAGATTTACGAATTACAAATTACGAAATATTGCCTTACTATTCACTTCAAAATTACAAGCAACAACAATAACATTAATTACATGCCCAGAATAGGAAAAATAATAAAAATAAATTCATCCCGAAAGCCTCTTTGGAAATCAATTTCAACAAAGGCAGTTCCTGATTCTCATCATCTACTACAATCTTGGATGTCAAAAATGCGCCACAAAATAAATCACTAGTAATAAATAGCAATTTAGCATAAATATAAGAAAATTGTAAGCTCGACGATTCAACATTTATCATTGAAAACCCTAAGTAGTGAAATTTACCTCTCAGTGTACGGTTTACGCCAAAATTCTACACGAATTCTCCCTACCAGCCCTATGCATGACAGTTATCGTAGGCGATGCCATGGATGCTGTCACTGTGTAGGTCTGTTGGCTTGAGTTTTCAGTATTTACAGTATACAGTGGGACGCGATTTAGGACGGACCTGTACAGTGGGACACTAATTACACGGTAACCTTAGTGACACCCTCACACTGCAAATACTACAGTAAAACCCTGATAACACGGCGACCATAGGAGGGCACGAATAACTCATTAGGTACAGTGAGGCACATATGTAACGGATGTGAATAAATTATTGACTCGACAGGAAACGAGCAAAGGTTGATGCGCAGCACGCCTAAGCACAAGTCAAATACTAAAAGCAAAAGCAACCACTCATTAGCGACGCTAATAAGTGTTTCCTGTTTCACTTATGCCGAACATAATCAAAGACGGTAATCAAATTAATAGAACCCCCCCATCCCCTCATTCCGCAAAACTAGCATTGCCTATAACTACTGACAAGGAAGGAAATAAAAATCGAAAGTTGTACTTCGACGAAATTAGCTAGGAAATAAGTCAGAAAAGCAAGCAAGCCGCAAACCTTAACTGTTAAAGACCTGCTGGAGTTAGACGGATCTGAGGATACTAATTTAGCACCTAATAGCACAATGCGTTATACAGACGTGCTCGCAGCTATCAATCAAGGCAACCTTGACATTATGACTAACGTATCCGAAAAAATCTCCACAACAGGGAAAAACATCCGAGAACGACTTAACTCAATTGAGCTAAGATTGACCAACCAAGTAGAGATACTGTCTTCAAAAATAGACATTTTAAAGGAGGAAAATGAGCAACTGGAAGCCAGAATCGTCGAATTAGAGCAGAACCTCAGAGGCAACTTGAACAACAGCGAAATCGAAAAAAGACTCCTTAAAATTGAGATTGAAGCACGGAAGCTTAACCTTATCTTTACTGGCATGAAACCCCAAGGAGGTGAAAACCAAGACAAACTAGAAGTTGCAGTCAAAAGTTTTATTCACGACACTCTAACACTAGCGACCATAAACCCAACCAAGGTTAGAAGAATAAAAAGCAAAGGAAGCATCCCGCTGGATAAAGTTGGTATCATCTTTTGCTCTCTAGAAGATCGCAACACTGTGATGGGGGAAAAAACGAAGCTACGATAGGCAAAATCCTCTACCTACTTTTTGAATCCTGACCTACCGGCGGCAATGGCTAAAGCAAAGTATGAGGAGCGCAAAGCAAAGAATGCAGCAAAACCAAAAGACAATAACGTGGTAACAGATATGCACATTGACTAGGATAGTGGCAGGCCCATACTTATAAAGCACACTCAAAATAAACGTTCTGTAAATACAATAATATACTAGAATGTAAATGCACTCAAAAACAGGAATGAAAAGGCTAACATAATTGTAAAAAATGACGTGGATATCTTTTGCTTATCTGAAACCTGGATTTCTGATTTAAATGACGACCAAAAAAGAATTTTTTATAACTATACCCTCATGCTTACCCCTGCTGTAGGAGAACGAGGCAGAAAGAGGTGAGGACTCATTTTAGGAACGCGAAACTGTATCACTAAGTTGTGTAAACTTAGGCACCAAGACCGACACAAATCACACTTGAATATACATGCCAAGGAAACCCTACCCTCATCGGCTTTGCGTACATCCTACCAGCATCTCCGTATGACGATAAAATTGACAACATTTTTTAAGATAACCCTCAACTCAACAGACAAAGATGCATCTAAATGGGGGACTACAATGGTGAAACAGGCAGTTTTAAAAACTCCTTAGATTCCATGCAATATTTTAGCAAGAACAGAAACTTGTCAGACCCGATCACCAACAAAAGAAAAAAAAGCTAATTAGAGCTCACCACAGAGCACGAACTAACAATATTAAAAAAAGAACGCCCTCTGATCAGCATGGCCACTATACTTACATAGGACATAACGGCAGCAACCATATTGGATTATGCCTAGGCAATGACAAAACGTTGGACTACATTGAAGACTTTTCAGTAATCGAATGTTTGGAATCGGACCAACTCCTAATTCTGGACCGCACATAGTTGACAAAAACAGGCTTGTGCTCTGAATGCAGTAGAGGACAAAATACAGTAGAACAAAGAGAAAGCCATTGATTTTCAAAATCAACTTAAAGCAGACAGCAGAGCATTGAACCATTACCAGTGTGACTTCCAAACCCTTAGCAAGTTAATCTACCAAGCAGCGAATAAAACCAGAATGCGCACTAAAACCAGTACTGACTTGAGAAAGAATCACGGCCCTCAATGGTTTGACAGAGACTGCAGCATCGCTAAACAATAGGCCCTCCTTTTCCTGCACAAGAACAGAAATGATACACGCCAAAGTCAAACAACACAAGACAGCCTCTACAACCTGATTAAAGCCAACAAAGAATACCGCAAACTTTGCCAGATAAAACGTAATCATTCTTCGACTTAGTTTAAACAGAAATCCATCAAAGCAGAGATTCAGAAGAATATTGGAAGGCAGCGAACATGCTAGGAGACAAAAAGTATAGTTTCAAAACAAACAACATTAAAGAATCTCGATGGATTTCGCACTTTTCGTCTGTCTTTGAGACTTCATATACTGACATTGTAGAAGTGTGCTAACCTCGTGTTCAAGCTCTACTACGCGATCCTGCCCTACATGACGCTGAAATATCCCTATCAGAACTTTTCAAAGCAATTAAAAACCTTGCTGACAACAAATCCCTAGGAGCAGATGGCATACCCAACGAAGTATGGAAAACTTTGGACACCGTATCTTACAAATACTTACTTCAGTTGCTTAACATAGCCAAAGTAAAACAAATAACAAGTAGCTGGGCGCAAATTATAACAGCACTTATCTTTAAGAAAAGCGACGCAGAACTACCTATGCTTCATCCAGACTACGATAATAGGTACCTATTGAAGTAATTGAACTAACATGCTAAATAGTGAGACCCATCCACACTATGGATAATAGCCTATGGTGTTTAGGATCATATATGCAATCAACTGGAATCGATGATTTCAATTGAGAATAACTTCTCAATTGACTCTCATCGACCTATTACAATGAGCGTTTCATCCAGACTATGATCTATGATATTTAAAGTCAGGTGCATTTTGATTTTAGCGCGTGAAAATATCAAACCACTTCACCGGGACCAGAGCTGAGAAGAAAACTAAATCTCTCGCTTATGGAAGTTTACACTGTAATTTTCTGCTTCAGTTTTTCAACAAGTATTTTATTTTTAGCTTTAGTTTTCACTGGTTTTACGTTGCAAGCTCACAGTTTTTGATCTAGTTTTTCAGTCTTAGTTTGATAACTTGTCGTAATTCAGTATTGTAAGACTTAAAGTTTCCTGTGTTTAATAAAAATTCGAGATACATTTTATCAGTGATAAATTTTAATATTAAATTGAAATGGAAGACGATGCTCAGGTTCCATTAGCTATTTCTTTTAGCTTTGATAAAACTAAAGCTGTATTGCAGGTCTGGGCATCACCAGAAATTCAAAATTTGTTTTGTTTAAGTAAACGTCATGCCCATATTTGGAAAAAAATTAGTGAACAAGTTTATGAGCTAGGCATTACTGAAAATTCGGATCCCAAGTACCCTAAGCGATCTAGAAAAAGCGTCAAAACTTGATTTAATAACAAGAAATCCAATAACAACAAAGTCATGTCAAGGTTCAAGTCTGGTAAGTTCCAAACAAGTTTTTAATTAATTGTTGTTGCAATTTACGGATCATACATACAGATTTAATTACAGCAGTCGCGTATACAATTTAAAAGCATGAATGAAAATAAAAAGTAAGTAAAAAATGGCTAATAAAAATAGGTACGTGTACTGTAAGTAATAGGGTGGCTATAATCAATTAAATTAGTATTAATTAAATCTCATTTTCGATTCAGGAGCTAGCGCTGACGTTGCTAAGGCATTTTCATTCTACTAGGACTTTGAAAAAGTACTAGGGACTCAGCCGTCAGTGACCGGAGAATTTGCCATTGATTCAATGGACGATGCTGACCCCGAAAATATTACTAGCGGACTTAACGATTTTGACATAGACGCAGTAAGTAATACTCACATTTTATGAAATAATTTGACATAAGTAGAATACATGAGCGCATTTCTGTAATTACTTACAGCACACTAGTACTGTTAAGCTAAGCATGCTAAATTAAAATAATTTTAATTTTACAGTGCCACAGAAGAAGGCAAAGAAATCTACAAACGAGAGAGACGACTGGCAAGAAAAGTGAGTAGAATGTCAAGAAAAGTCATTTGAATTAAATCATCAGCGGTTTGAGGAAGAAACGAAGATGGTAGATGCCATGACTCGTTTTTTTGATGCAGAGTCAAGATACTACGAAAAGAAAATTGAAAAACTCAAAACCCAACTGTTTACAATTAATTAAAATTTTTAATTCCTATACACATATTGAAATTAATGTTAACTGTTTAATCACTGCAATGCAGAATAATATAGTTAAAATTAACTTAAAATTTGGTATGTAAAATACTTTAGGCATATCTAGTCTAGCATTTTAACTTTTAAAATTAAGGTTACAAGTTTTTTGTGTATCAGGCTGCAATAGTATTTACACTTTTTTAAATTTTTACAAAAATTAGAAGCATTAAAGTAGTATAGATATGTACTTAAATCGATACTTTCAAATGTACAGAATAAATAAAAAGATAACGCTAATGTAATTCACTAGTGATGTCCTCAAGTTCTTTTAATGATGTTGCTATTGCATGACGCTTCTGTTCTCTAATTTGGTTGTTAGAATTATGAGATGGAGTATCTGGTTGTACGTACGTATCTTCCGGGGAATGTAGTTCGTCATCCCATTCTTCGAAATATTCATGACTGTGAAATTCACAAATATTGTGCAAGATAACACATGCTCTAATAATTCTGACACAGTTTTCCACATTGTGGTCCAACCGTTTCAGCAGAATTCGCCATCGACCTTGAAAAATGAAGTAAATCATTAGTTTTTGTGTTTGTTAATGTTAACCTCGAACTGTTAACGTCCAGGCATTTTATTGAACACAGATGAATTAAACTACTTATGTTTACATTTCAGACGGCCAAAAACATTTTCGACTGTCATTCTTGCTCTACTCAGACAATAGTTAAAGTGCTTTTGATACGCTGGAATGTTGTTATTCTGAATAAAACGCTTTATCCGCCACTCACGTAGAGGAAAGACAGCGTCAGAGATGAGATGATAGTCATTATTAGATCAAAGCACCTGTCCTGTTTCGAATTTTTGATAGAGCTTAGTGCGAGAGAAAACGGTAGCATCCGCATTTCTTCCAGTCTGCCCAATGTTAGTCATTCTGTAGTACAACATGTTAAATTAGTTTATTTACTGTGTGATTAATTAACCTAAGGTATTTTTGGTTAAAGCTATAAATGAAATAATATTATTACGTAAACTTGTACTGTGCGTCCACGACAGCCATAGGAAGGACAGAGAAGTATTTTTTATAATTAAAGTAATCCGCTAGGTCCGTCTTTGGGGCTAATATTGACATGTGACATCCGTCCAACGATCCAATACATCCTGGAAAACCCCATCGCCTTGAAAATTCTGATTCTAATCAATCTAGCTCTTGACCTTCTGGAAACTTAACGAACTGCTGACTCAGCTTTTTGTCAATTGCGATGCAGAAGTCAATCAAAATTTCGGCTGCAGTACTTCTTCCAATTCCATATAAATCAGCGATTGTGTCAGCATCACAACTAGAATTTAAGAAATGCAATGCAACTGCTACTCGTTTCTGCATAGGAACGCACTGTCGTAGATAAGTGTCAATTTTGCCTATGCTCACAAAAAGTTCACTTGATATGTAGGCAAAAGTTTCTTTTGACAGTCTGTACTTTTTTAAAAAACGATCATCATCATAATTTTGCCAAATTTCACTGAAATAATAGTTCGATTTTGAATATGACCAGCACTTTCTTCTTGCCTTCCGTCGCTTTTTAATAGTAGTTAGAAGTAATGGAGTCACATTTACATCAACATACTCTCAGCGGATGTAATTCAATGCGAAATTACAAACTTAAACAGTATTTTGAAATTCCATTTTTAAAATTGTAAAATCACTTGTAAAACAGTCACACTTTTATTTCAATTCTCAAAAACTGAAAATATGACAACGAATTTCTTTCAATTTGCTTCAAATTTATAAAGCCCACACTTTTGTTTGGTTAGGTGGCTGCTGCGCATGTGTCATTTTTAGGCTAGCACTATTTATCAAACTTATATTTGAGAATACGTACATATATTAGAAAGTCATCTACACTATCAAACCTAATTACCTATTATAATAGTGTCGACAGAACCAATCATTAATAAACGTGATAGATTACTTTAATAACTTCAATGATCATAGTCTGGATAAAGCACTAGTAGCTACAGGCCCATCGCCCTAATTATTACTATCACCAAGCTTTACACTTGCATAATGTCGAACAGGCTTAACTCATTTTGCTTTGTGAACAACACAATATCAGAAAACCAAGCAGCTAACAGACGAGGAAGATGTTGTACACACCATATATTTGCACTTTACTCCTGCATCCTGAGACAGCTGAATAGACTAGCCCTGGTAAAGAAAGGAAAACCATACGCGCTGTTTGTTGTTCTAAGCCAAGCATTTGATTCCATTATAAGAAACAAACTGTGAGTTAGGCTGAAAGAAGCGGGTTTGAGCGACCTGTACATATCTAAAATCAAAGAACTGTATGATTTGGCCAAAACCAAAGTAAGGTGCAAGGAGAGCTAGACGGACAAGATTAAAGTTATGGGAGGAGTCCTGCAGGGTGGAACGCTGTCGCCAACTCTCTTTACTATCTATATCGACAAAATCACTGAAATACTCCGAGCCAGCAACATACAAGGAAAACAGATGTTCATTATTGAATTACTTATTCTTTTGTACGCAGATGACATCATCATCCTTGCATCAAACGAACTAGACCTACAAAGGCAAATAAATACGCTCAGCAGCTTCTTTAAGGATGATGACCTAACAGTCAACCTGTCTAGAACCAAAGTCATTATCTTCCGCGAAGGCAACAACATAAGCAACTCCATTAGGTTCAAACGGAAAAGCAAACCATTGAAAATTGTTAAACAGTACGTTTATTTTGTCATCCCCTTTACGCACAGTTAAATCTTTAATAAAGCGAAACAACATTTTTCTGGCACAGCAAGATTAGGGCAAACAAAGCTATTTGAACTCTTTTACCGCGCAAAATTGAAAGATATGAATATACATGTAAGGCTTTTTAAATCTCTTGTCAGCTCGATTTAAATGTACGCTGCTCCTGTCTGGGGATTACGTTACATCAAAGAACTAGAAACGTTTCAAAAAATGTTTCTAAGAAGGCTTACACAAACATCACACTCGACACCAGGATACTATTAGAGACTGAAAACAGGAGCGCTAAACATCAAAATGCAGCTTTTTAAAGCACTGCTAACTTTTCTTGAAACAATTGTCAACTCTTAGGAAAACAGCATAACCAAAAACTGTTGTGAAAAGGTAATACAGATTAAAGGCACAGAAATAGGTATAACTGGATGCTGCAAGTGAGAAAGATCTTTGCTGATGCATCCATAGAAGGAACGCTCCAGAATCCGAACAGTGCGTATCTCAAGCCACATAAATCTGCAATCCTAGAGAAGTACCGAAGTAGCTGTATTAATATGGACCTACAAAGAATGAAAAGTAGCAGCACATTTAAATATTTCAGCCGCTTGAAGGCCCACACCCTAAGATCGGAATACTTTAAAATGGGATAAGCATGGAACACAGTGAAGTTCATACTGAATCTAAGATCTGGCCTGCCCAGAATTGTTCTTAGAGGAAAAGTCGTTAACCTCAACGGAATGAACAGACTATGGAAGCGCGTGGAGACAACTGACTGCGACCTGTGGGGAAAGGAAGAGGAAGACACCTTCCATGTAATGCTCAACTGTCCACATTACGCATATCCGAAAACCAAATTTTTGAGAAAACTAAGCGACGCAAGACCAACTAGGAAGAGGCTCATGGAACAATTTTTTACAAATACCACATCGCCGAGGGATTTGAACTACTCTTTGACTTTTGAAATACAGCCGTAAGGACTCGGAATTTCTACTACAGATGCATTGGAGAGGCTTGATTAACTCCCCCCCCCTCTTCCCCCCTCATTAAGCTACAAATGACTACCTCCTATTTCTACTGCAACACCTTGAGAAATACTCTACCACATTTATATTTATATCATATTATATCATTTATATTTTCATAACATTACTCTAATCGATACCTATTATATACTGTGTAACAATAATTGCTAACATGCTCTCTTTTCAGCCAAGGAATAATCAAGAATTAACCTGTATACATATACTAAATCAAACATACTTGTTATCATATCAAACTAAGGATTAATTACCTTCGTAAAGTCAAACATGTAAATAACCAATGTTGTATGGGCTGCGGCCAAATCGACTCAGTGAATAAATTATTATTATTATATTAATTGATCTCTGGGATAACGCACCAACGACGCATTGCCGTAAAGTGGTGCCGATATCCAGAGCTTGGCCTGTCTACAGTTGCGTAGTCCAGTCCATTGCCTTTCATGCTCACGTCTAGCCCACTGCGCAATTGCGCATTCCCAAACACATACGGAAAACCTAGCAAATATATAAAATGACTTATTTAATTTTAATGAATATTACTTACATCACCCGTATATTATATTTTAATCCTAAATAGAGGTATAATAAGCTGGTCACAATATAAATGTATTTTAAAAGAATATTTTTAGTCTAAAATGTAAATTAATTGTTAATGATACTTGGTATATACTAAAAACAAAAAAAGATTGTACTTGTATTAATCCTTCAAAAATATAACCTATAATATCCTCAAAGATATTTTACATTCGTAATTATCACATGTAATAGACCATATAGTATTTATAGGTTATTAGGTGGGACAGTCTGGCTTTCTGGTTCTGCTTTGGTGTTGGTTTTGGTCCGTATTGATCCCATGCTTTGCCTTTTCATATTTTAGAAAGGAGATGAGCAGCTCAAAAAGGATGAAACTGGAACTCGGGAGGTGTCGGTTCTGGTATGTAATGTAAATTGGTAGCGTAAAGAGATAATGGAACGGAATCTTAACAGCTGTGTCGGTTCTTGTGCTTTCGTCTGCTACGATGTCTAAAAGTCAGATCGGGTGTGCTCAATGTTCTTTTGTTTAATGCTGGTCAGGAAAGGGATTAATTGAGCTAATCGTTTTTCTTCTTTTACACGGTTTTTGACAATTCTTTTTGTCACGTCCTTCAAAGTTTTGAGTATTCTAGATACAAATTCTACTCGCCTTTTGTTAGAAGAGGGATTGTTGTGTTGACTGATGCGTGTAGTTACAGTTTTTAGGAATTTACTTGGACTAGTATACGCATTGTGGGTTATTTTCAATAATATTGTAGTCAGTGCAATCACAGGCCTCCAAAACTGCCCTTGTGGCTAATGATATTAGTTCAGTTATTTTCAATAGCGATCACTTGTACGGAATCCACGACTGGCTATGAGCATAATGTTTACTCTTTCGTTATATTATCTGCATCAATAATATCTTTCACGCTTTCACGCATTGTTTCTTGTATATCTATTGTCTCAATTTGCAATAAGCAATGTAGTTTATAGGCACGATACACTTGTCTCCTTTTTGAGAATGAACCGGGATGTTTGCACTGGCTTATATGTTGTATTGTGGATGCATGTTATCTTTTGTATGGAGTTATTACATAGTCTATGCCTACTGGAACTTTCACGGAGTCATCACAGCTGCAGATATTTGGATCAAAGGATGTGGACCTATTATCATACTTTAAATAATAAATTGTACGGTATTACCTTTTGCTTTTTTGATGCTGAGCTATACCATCTAATGAAATGGTTATGTCCGTCAGTCCGTCTGTTGGCCCCACGCTACAGGTCAAACCGTTTACTCTGTAGTCTTGAAACTTTTTTTTTTAAATCACAAATGCGAGCAGGCAGGTCTGAAACGTTTTTTACTTTAATTGGACTGACCATTGCTTCAGAATTAAAAGTTTAACTGACCAATGTCAAAAAATTTAGAAGTAAGCACCGTAAAAACGGGAGAGCGAAACATAGACGAGTACACTCGAACAGTTCTTTCACCTCCACTTTGTGGGCAGAGTGCCAGTGCAAGGACTTTACATTGCACGCAAGGAAGTGGTGGAAAGCAAGTGAACATGCGCAGCTATGAAACAAAATAATTTCAAAAAGAAAACACGGACATTTCTATTAGGAATTGTCCGTAAATGACGTCATCTAAATTTCACTATTGTACGGTTTCTCCATTTTTACTTTAATTCACTCACATATAGGTAACAGATTGTTTGGGGTCGTCCCGTAATTTAAATTTCATAATTTTACGGATCCTCCTTTTCAGATGCTGAGCTTAAGCATCTAATGAAATGGTCATGTCCAGATCTGCAGGAATGTCTGTATTGTTTCTTAAATTTGCTCCGACTAACCATTTTTTTGCAATTCACAGTTAAATGGACCCATGTCAAAACACATTACCGTAAGTAGGGAGCAAAACCCCTTAATTTACGCGTAAGCACATGGTAGCAAAATACAAATGTACATACTTAATCGTGGGTCTGAGACTGCTATGTTAATTTGGAAAATAGGCATGCTCATGACTGCGGTGCACGCTTCAATCACCAGCTCAGCTAATCATAACTCTTCTTCCACACCATATTACAGAATTAACAGAAGTTAACAATGCAGCCAAGCATAATGGTCATGGGTCTGCGACTAAAATGTTAAACGAACATATCTATATAGTTTATAGATATTCAGGGCTCGGCCTTTAATGACGTCCCACAAATATCATAGTTTTAAATAGTCATGGGTCTGGGACTGCACTGTTGAACAAACATACCTAAATAGTTTATAATGATGTCCAACAAATATAGTTTTTAGTACCCCCATTTTTAACTTTAATTTTTTTTCCAACCTATTCTAACAACATGTCATGAACCTACCCATATCGGTTATAAATATTCAGGGATCGTCCATAATGACATTCAACAAATAGCATAGTTTTTAGTACCCCCATTTTTAACTTAAAATTTTTTTCCAACCTATTCTAACAACATGTAGTGAACCTAGCTATACAGTTTATAAATATTAAGGGATCGTCCATAATGACGTCCTTTAAATATCATAGTTTTTAGCACCCCCATTTTCAACTTTAAATTTTTGTCCAACCTATTCTAACAACATGTAGTGAACCTAGCTATACAGTTTATAAATATTAAGGGATCGTCCATAATGACGTCCTTTAAATATCATGGTTTTTAGCACCCCTATTTTCAACTTTAAATTTTTTTTTCAACCTATTTTTAACTGCTTGCAACGTTCTTTCGTATATGGCCTATATATGGTGAGGTATACATGTCGTCAGTTGTAAATTTGTAAATGGTACAGTTCAAAAAAACTTTTCGAGTTTTTAGAAATATTTGTCACGTACATCTGTGTATAGCTTATTGATGGTAGGAGAGCCTCCAAAACGACGTCATTCGGTATTGGTGTAATTCTTTAAAATTTTCCAGCTTTATTTAACTACATGCTACGTATATTTTTATATGGTCTATGGATGGCAGGGGAGCTGTCATAACTCTTGTATCATCTTTTAGCGTTACTTAAATTATCGTGCTCCTTTGTTGAAGCCTAGCATTTACTTCGGGCCCCGGTCAACTAATCCGGCGCCAAGCGCCGGATTTTTAATATTGTAAATTTGTAGGATTTAAGTTCTGTGTGAACCAGTTCACAGTATTTTCTAGTGTCTGAGTGTAAAATCTGTCACTTTTGCACAAGCCTATATATTGAATGTTTCTATGTATAGGGCACGGTGCGTAATATTTATGATGCTAACTGTATTTTAGTTTATGTCTGTTGTCTTGGTATTTTTAATATAGCATGAAATTGTAGTTTTCTGGTCTATTTCTTAATTTTTAACACTTTTTAACGTGAGTCACCTTTTTGCACTGGACTAAACCAAAAAGTGTTTAAATAATTGTGAATTCGTCAATTTACAGTTTTTTGTAATACACAGTAGCAGTCGTTGTTAATAGTGAAAATACTGGTTGTGCAATCCAGATGTCAGGCAAGATATTATTGAACCTATTTAGTGGGTTATCTATCTGTGTTTTAGTCTGTAATTTACTATAGCAAGAACGGGTTTCACTGTTCTAATTGTGAATTAAAACCATCAAGTATAAAATTGTACTGTTATGTTTATTAGTATAATTGTACTGTTTATGGTCCTAATATTGTCTATTAATTGATCGAATAGATAAGATGAGACACCAATAACTTATATTTTTCCAAGCACAACAGAAAACGCAAAGACAAAGTTTGAAAGTTTAATATTACTTTACTGTATGAAGGCAAGTAGTTGTGACAATTAATTAGCCCAGAGTATGACTTGTTTATAATTATAGTTGGGAACTTTATAAATAGATTTATGTCTTTAATTGTTAGTTTAGTATGTCAATAAGGATGATGTATAATCCTAGGATATATTGTTCCTTGCTTAGATAAGATCTTTGTTGTAAATTATATCTGTGTCTAAAATGAGTATCTGTTGATGCAAGAACTCTAAAATATATGCAGATGTATGCAATGATGATGCAATATGAAAGAAGTTGGAACAATACTGCGATTGTTAGGGTATTTACTTTACTTGTGCTTTGAAAGTAGTGTTCTAGCGTAAGGCCTAATGTATTGAACTCCAGTAAAGTGTCCTGAGTTTAGTCAAATGGTAGAGTAAGAAATACGAATGGCCAGAAGACGAATTGGCGAGTGACAAATATTACATAGTTACATATTTATAGTTACGCAGTTTACAATATTTGCAAAAAGTAAAATATTATATTTTTTTTAGCAGAAGGAAACATTGCGAATAGGCTGCAGGTCTATTGGCAGTAAGGAGGGGGACAATAGGCAGGTTATTATCGATAAGGCTATTGGCAGTAGATGGTTTTGAATCAATTGGCAGTAGGCACAAAGTGGTACATATTGGCAGTTGCATTTTTACCCCAAAAAGTTTTAATACTGAAAGTGCTGGACCTACAGAATTGATAAGATTTTAAATTAAAATGAAAATCTGTACAGGCTGAGTGCAAATCGAGTGATCTGAAACCTCAATGAATACCTCAATACTATTTAGGTTACATGTTTCTTCCTTATATTTCATATTACTATCATACAATGAAAGTATTGGTTAACACGCGAATAGTGCTTCTTCCAGACTATGGCCTATTGCCTATATTGCTCGATTGAGCTTTTAGTTAGAATTCATGTAATGCATCCACATTGCGATTGTACTCCGTCATTACCTATGTCGATGACGGTACCAAGTACAATTGCCGATATCAACTGAGAAAAGTTTCTCAATCGTCTCACATTGCCTATCCTCGATGCGCTATAATCTGAATCTCATCTACATTACTAAGGTAACCGTAATTATGCTTTTTTTGGACCCATAATTATGCTTTTTTGAGAAGTCCATTATGCTGTAATTATGCTTTTTTAGAACCTCATTATGCTAAATTATGCCTTTTTAAAATAAGCCTATTTTAGTAAATTAACATTAGAAAAATTTAATTTTTTTAGATTTTATAAAATTAAATGTTTTGAGCAATTTTCTTACTCTATTATGTACTAATTTTAAAGTAACAAAATAGTTCCGGTATAAATCAACTTATTCTCCCTAATCACACAGCTCTGTATGTAACACTCCTACAGATATCGCGTGAGCTACTCTTAACTCTTAAGAAGTTATATAATTAAATCCGGTAATAAGTGTATGGTAGGCTCCCACGGAGGTATACTAAATTGGTTTTTAAATTTTTTGAGTCAATATTGTTAAATGTGTGGATTTGAGTGTAGGTATGGTGAGTAAATAAGTGGAGTTTCTGTCAAGTTGAAAGGATCAAGTTTGTTTTGACAATTAAATCACGGTTAATTTTATTAAAATCTTTTAACGCGTAATTTATTAAAAGCTAACTATACAAGTAAGAACAGTTTTAATGTTGTTGGTTAAGTGGTTGGCAAAGGAGTGGCAGCTCACTTCATTACAATCCCTGAAGCAAGCTCGCAAAATGATTAATTCTAACTGTTACATTTCATCATTCATGATTCATCTTTCATTTCACAATAATGGTCTCATGCCGTATGATCTCATCTTAGATTATTTGTTACATCAAAATCCTCCTTCGCCACTTCCTCTGGCCTACATAATTAATTCTCTTAAATTAAATGTTACATTGTTATGTACCTATAACTAAATTCTAATTTAAATCTAATACATTATGAGCGATGCCTACATCGCTATACTTAATAATATTACAGGAGAAATCGGCCCGTATTTATTCGAATATAAGACAAAGATACAAAAAATATCTTCACGCCGAGATAATTCTTAATTTACGGTTTATGCTCACTTTACTCCGAACATGTACCTCCTGGACAATTTCCTCCCAGACATTGTCCTCCCGAAATCCTTCCAACTTTGAACTGAGGGAATTTTCCTCACAATATCAAATGAACACAACAATAAACTATTTTTCCTTCTCAGACAAATAGTGCATTCGTATACAATCTTAAAAATATCCAAAATTCATAAACTGGAGTACAACTAGATTTTGTCGCAATTAAAGTTTTAAGTGTATATTAGAAACACTATCTAGTTCGTTTTATTAGTCATTTAAATACTAGGAGTAAAATGTCTTCGGCAAGAAGTATTGGAAGGAAAATTACCGGGGAAAAAGTCCCGGAGAAAAATTTTCAGGAGGAACATGTCCGTGAAAAAAATGCCCTAAGTACAACCTAAATTCACAAATTACGTTGTTTCTAATAACATGCTTTCCCGTTACCATTTTGTTCTTTTGTGTGAAAACAAAGGTAAGAAATGAAGTCAACTATTCTATAATTCTCTCCCCAAAGTATTTGTTAATGTGCATATTCTAAACAAGTTAAAATGGGGGAGTAATATATTGTTGCGCCGGCATGGAATTCCGCTTTAATAACTTCCATGTGTGTAATAGCGCAAAAACTAGCTTCTTTATACTTCAAATACCATATCATGAATCATTTTTGTTTCAATTTCTCACTTTTTTGTATCTATATTTTATAACTGAATTATTTTTTCTTCGAAAAAATAGAAAAACTGAATAATTTTCCTCAGATTTTAGCATTTATTGCTAGACATTATGCCTTTATGCTTTTTTTCTGATTATGCTATTATTATGCTTTTTTGACCTCATTATGCTTTTTTATGCTTTTATGCTAAAAAAAAATTTCTATTCGCATTTTTGTAAGGTTAAACAAAGTTCTAACCATAAAAACTATGACAACCGCGGGTTCCTTTATTGATTATGCTATTTATGCTTTTTGGTTACCTTACACATTAAATGATTGTCGACGATTGGCAAAAACGAATAAATATCATTTTTATTGGTCATGTTTTTCGCGCCAAAATTCAAATTAAGTACTGACTAATGGAAATATTTTATTCGGACAGAGACACAGCAGTTCACTACAATGGAGTGTCGGCCGTAGTGTCTTTTTCATTTTAACTTCAATTAAAAACTTTAAATACTGTGTAATACAGTTTTTTACAGGTTCGGTGACTAAAGCCGTGACAGTCAGAAATTTAGTTTAGCCTTTCAGTTTTGAAAGGACTAGTAACAAGATTTACAGGAAGCATTTACTGCTGCTATCAGTTATCATTACTATGAAATATTTGTTGTAATTCAAATTATTCAGTGGAAGTTGATCACTTCGGTTTTCAGCTAACTATTTTAGTACAAAATTGATGGGAATTTGAGCTGACAAGTAAATATTGCCTGAATTACAATTAGAATTAAAGAAATAATTAAATTGATTTAAATAATGAAGTGATCACGCGTCACTTGAACCTTATTTTCATTATTCATGGTAATAATTTTGGAAATTTTGAAAATAAAATAGAAATATTAAAGTCCGAATTGGTCGCTATTGATTTCTGAGTTGACAGAAATTCAAAAAAGCCTCAGCTTCGCGCATGTGCTAATTCAATGGTTATGCTCTAAACATCATCGTAATTGAGTATTCGTTCGTTTTCATGTAGTCTATCCAGACTATGATCATAAGCAATTACGGCAATAGTGTGGATGAGAACTCACATTATCAATTACACACATTACCTATACTAGTGTTGTCTATCATAGTCTGGGAGAAGCATAGAATTCCAAAATGGACCGATTGTTAGTAACTTTGATTGAAGTGTGGCGTGAGCTCTTGTTTCTGTACGAATCATATATTGTCATATAATATGTTAATATATATCACAATTACTTTAGTTAATTACATTGGATAGTGTGTACAATTTATTATGTAATTAGAGTGCTACATATATATATTCGTTTATAAGATATTAATTTTATAAAATATATTACGGTTCAAGTGCATTCAAAAACACATTTTGCGTCTAACCCATTACATAGAGAGAGGCAAAAGAACAAAACAAAGAGAAATGGAATATCGATTATTGCTTCCTCGTTTGCTTTCCAAAAAAATACTATACCTAAGCTGAGTTCATAACTGGTCCATCCCCACTTGTGACGAAGGCCTCGCAATGGAAGCTATATAAAGCTAAATTGAGAGTGGAGGCAGTCAAAGTGTCCTTTTAATCCTCACTTATTGCACATCCTCCCTATAGGTGGGCACTGTTCTTTGAAATGAAGATCCCTTCCACAACTAGAACACCAGGACGATGCTTTGTTGCGCTTCTGCTGCTGCTGTAGGATAGAGTTGTTGTTCCCCTTTTCTGTTCCCCTTAATCTATTCCGCTTTGGTGGGTTCCCGAAGCCGCCATAATGTTGTCGCACTGACTTCACATAAAACACGCCGCATCCAGCATAGTTCATTTGTTTCTTACGACGAATTATTCATGCCGCCGTGTGATCTCCACTGCTTTGGCAAGGGTGAGATTGGAATCGAGCAATAATAGCAACATCGAATAAGTTTGTGAAATAATGATATATGAGACAAGAAGATTTTTTTGTTGAATTTTAAAATTAAAAAATTAAAATTTTAAAAAACAACACGTATTTCACAGGAAATTTTAAGTTCTTTCTCTGAACAGGACGTGTATACAAAAGCACTGGTTATGATACACAAAGTATATTACAAAAACCAAATCAGAACACAGGACCAAATTTCGAGAACTTAAAGTCAAAATTTGAGACGAAAACACAGCACACAAGTTCTTAAAATTTTAATAATAAATTTCGGATCCGTTTTACGACGCTGCCACCATGTATTGATATGCTTGAACGGTATGCGTGGGTATGGCAGTATCAGCTACTAGTTATGCTGAAGTAAGTAAATGCAGGCTGAGTACACGTAAGTACGAAAGACTAGGATTTATCACGATACACGGATAACTACAAAAATTATATACTAGAGTGAAAGGAAGGCTGGAGGCTGTAGTGCTGGTGTGTTGCTGGAGTTGCCCTGCACGACTTTCTTTGAGCTTACACTGAACATGCCTTTTTAAAGGCAGTGAGTCGAGTAAGACTTGGATACACTGGGAGTGCGAACGCATAAGTGAGAGGTTACGTCCCACTACACGCACATGCTGTGGGATTTGGATGCGGACGCTCCATGTACAGGGCCACAAGCATGTCACAGTAATACGTACATACGTATTACCACATTGGACTATTAAGGAATTTCCAAATTGCAAGGTTTAAACTTTGGATGAGCAAATTGTTCAAAACGTTTTTTAACAGAACGTACAATGTCTTACTAATGACACCTTTGAAGTACGATGGCCTGTTTGTAAGGGTCTCTCTTACCTCTAGATAATTTTAAGATGCTATTGATTTTTTGCTAGTTCTTTTTGAAAAACATTACCTTCTTCGCCCTGCCATCTATAATGAACACCATAGAAAAATACAAGAATATAATGATCTTGACTATTTGGTTAGGCCCTCCGACACTAAGGACTCTTTCAATGTCAATGTGACAATTTATGTTACCGTAAAAAATGATATAAGATTTATGGAAGCTCCACTACAATCAATAAGCCATATACCGTATTTCCTTTATTAAACCACGGGGTGTACTCTTCAAATTCCGACCTCTCAGACCCGTGTACTAATGAAGGCCCGTGTATTATTACAGACCCGCGCACTACCATATAAAACAATGCTAAGTAGACCCGTGGACTATTCAAACTCCTACTTCTCAGACCCGTGTACAATTACGGATCTGTGGTCTAAAATAGGAAATACTGTACAAATACGCCTGGCATGTAGTCAAATATAGCTCAATAATTTTTATAAATTGCAAGTTTGGATAATTTAAAGTTGAAACTGGGGTACTAATCACTATGATATTTGTTTGACGTCATTATGGACGATCCTTGTATATCTATAGCACTAAATGACGTTATTTTGGTCGATCTTTTAATATCTATAACAGAAAAAATTTAAAGCTAAGACTAGGGGTATTTAAAACTATGATATTTAGAGGACGTCAGTATAGACGATCCCTGCATATCTATAAAACTAAAGGACCTCATTATAGAAGATCTGTGAATATCTATAAAACTGAAGGACGTCATTATAGACGATCCTTGATTATCTATAAAACTGAAAGACGTCATTATGGACTATCCCTGAATATCTATAACACAAAATATTTAAAGTTAAAACTGGAAGTACTAACAACTATGATATTTGAGGGTCGTCATTATAGACGATCCCGGAATATCTACAACTTATATACTGAATATCTATATCATATTTCCTGCGTGTCTGACGTAGCAGACCACAGACTATTGAAAACTAGCTGAGATTCGTAGGGTGTGTCCTATAAGATTTACTTGTATTCGCCGCGCAGAAATCTAAAATTACGTATGTACTTGTACGTTTTCAATTGTATACACAAATCTAACGGTTTCTAAAAAGCTCACTTTCCTGATGTTTGACATGTTTCCATTCAACATTTAATTGCGAAGCAATGGTCAGTCCAATTAAAGTATAAAAAAATACAGACCTGCCCGCTTGCTTTTGTAGTTGTTTTAAAAACGTTTCAAGAAAATCGAGTAGACGGTTTGACCTGTAGCGACAGACCAACCGACAGCGACAGGCAGACGGAAGGACATGACCATTTCATAAGATGCAGCTCCGAGCCAATTATTATTATTATTATGTGACAGGGGTTTAGTCCCACAGAGACTAACGCCGCCGAGCCTATTGCAGACTCCCACTTAAAACGAAAACCCCAGATCAAGCCGCAAGTCTGCCAGTAGAGCGCGAAAACACCACTAACTGAGCCACCGACGCCTGACCCAACATATCCAATGATATAGGACACCCTCCAAGATAAAGGTTTCTCACAAGTACAAAGGCAGGGCACACAGTCAAAACGTTAAATGGTGTATGATCCTCCTACTCCCAGTGCACGCACGTAGGAAATTCCAACACCATAATTCTTTAGCTGTGAGCTCTCCAAGCCCCATGCCCGTCACTTGCCCAATCAATTATCTTAAATGATCTCTGGTAAACGCACCAACGACGCCGTGCTGTAAAGTGGCGATATTATCCAGAGCTTGGCTTGTCTACAATTGCGTAGTCCAGTCTATTGTCTTTTATGCTCACGTCATATGTATACCTTATTTAAATAATAATAATAATAATAATAATAATGATTTATTGCCCACAAATTAATTGCATACATGAAAACAGCACACATTAGGGTTATTCAGTACAAGGAAAGAAATAACAGAATATAGGATTCAAAGATAGCAGGACAGTACTAAGAGCAATACAGACTAGTTGCCTAATTAGGTTATACTATTAAAATGTTTATCTAGTTTGGTTATTTCCTTAGATGAGAGTAGATTTAATTGATTAATTAAGGTAGGAACAATTGATTTTGAGTACCTACTCCGTTTACAGGCTACAGCTCGGAAGTGATTTTTAGATCTAGTTGTCTGATATGTTTTTTTACAAGGGTTAAGGATATGTCTAAATCTATTCGATTTGTACAATGATTTACCTAATTTTAAGCTAAGGGCGGAAATACGGTCAACTATTGACTTCGTATCAAAACTTTCAAGTACAATCCTATAATTTAAATTGGTTACTCGTACTTTAGTGATTATGGATAGACATCTTTTTTCAAGCCTAATAATTCGCTTCAACTCATTTTGACAAAGACTGTTCCCCCAAATAGGGATTGCATATTCTAATTGTGATCGAACATATGTTTTGTATACATTCATTAGTTCATAGCGTGAAAATCCGAATTGTCTTAGTTTGAATAACATATAAATTTTACTGCTAGCTTTTTTTAACACATTATCAACATGATTATTCCACTTAAGTGAATTATTTAATGTTACTCCGAGGAGTTTACTAGAGTTAATATTAGGGATAACAACATTGTTAATTTTTAATTTAAGGTTACTAAACATTTTCCCTTTACTTTTATCTATAATTAGCACTGCACTTTTTTCAGGGTTAATTTGCAATTTAAGTTCGTTCGTCCAATGGCCAATATTTTCTAACAATAAATGCATTTTCGGTTCACTATGGTATTTCACTTTTTCGGCTAGTGTTAGGTCGTCCACGAACGTCCCATTACAATGACTATTTGAATTATCACAGAATTTAGAGATTTTTAGTAGTAGAGAATTTATCAAGATAATGAATAAAAGTGGGGCCAATTTTGTACCTTGCGGGGTCCCGTTACTGATTGGTAAAAACTCAGAGAATAAGTCCTTACTTTTGACGCACTGAGAACGATTACTAAGAAAACTAATAATCCACAATATGTCATGAGGATTAATGTCCATATCGATAAGAATTTTGATAAGTATATTGTGGTCGACCAGGTCGAAAGCTTTCCTGAAATCGAGTAATACAACTATAACATAATGGTTAGGCGAGTCCAAGGATTTGAGTACGAAATCAGTGATTTTGGTTAAGCAGAAAGAGGTGGATGCCCCTTTGAGTGACCTGAACTGCATAGGGTCTATTTTGGGTTCAACTTGTTTGAGCAACCTGGTATACATTAAATTTTCTTGTATTTTAGAGAAAATGTCGGTTTGTGTTATTGGCCTAATATCATTTAGAGACTCTATATTCTTTGATTTAGGAATTGGGGTAATATACCCTATTTTCCACATACTAGGTACAATATAATTTAAGAATGAGAAATTTACCAAGTACATTAATCCTTCCGCTATTAAAACACCAAATTCCTTAATTAAGGATGTAGGTAATAGATGGGCCACATTATTTTTTTTTGAATTAAGTTTATCAAGCTGGTATAATACGTTGAAAATGTTAACTTGCAGGGGTGAGTATTTTTCTAAAATTGGAGCCAGAAAATAAGTTAATATAGGGGCGTATGTATTATTAATATTAGTAAAATGAGCGTTGATTTTGTTAATTGTTTTACTTTGATTATTACTATCAATTAAGAAAGATATCGTTTCGATGCATGATGATTTCGGATTAGATCCGCACAGATCTTGGATAATTTTGTACCAATAACTAGGACCGTTCTGATTAATTTTATCGTTAATAGATGTTCTAAAAGATACTTTAGTTTCACAAATTAATTTTTTTAATTGGCGAGCTTTTGATTTGTATTTATCACTGCCACAATATTTTAATTTTTTGACTAGTCCCGATAAGATAGTTACTTCACTGGTTACCCATATAGGTTTATTAGGTACTACTGTTTTTTGGGTGAGTGGGAAAGAGTTATTAAACACTTTCATAATAATCTCATTAAAAATATTAACATTAGTGTCTAACGATTTAGACGTGTCAAAAACTACATTCCAATCTACTGCCTTGAGATCATTTACAAATTTGGTTTTGTTTTCACACTTAAAGTCACGACTAGATATAACCTCACGCACAATGTTTTTATGTTTATAGTTTTTAGGAATTAATTGAATGCCTGCGTGGCCGTAATTCTTGAGGTCAAGTGGAGATAGCGGGCACGGGTCTGAGTAAAATTCAGTAATATTTAAGAACATTAAGTCAAGAGTACTTATATTTTGGGAATTTGATGGAAAAAAAGTTGGGAATTCAATCATTTGTCTGAATCCGGTTTGTTGTGAAAATATATTAAAATCAGGTATAAGAGGTGAAAAAAGCACAATCAGCAAACGATATGCACAAGCCAACAAAGTATTTGTGGCAGGTTAGGATGCAACAAAACCAGACCTATTTATTATTTATTTAGACTCAAATAAATTTGTATTGGCATGCAATAAGAACTATTACCTGTTTTACATTTTTAATGGTTTAAAGACGTACACAACTTTATTATTGATGATTATAACAAAAATTATTGTGCAGTTATAGATTGTGATTTGTCATACCCTGAAGAATTACATGATCTTCATAGGTTTTACCCGCTGGCGCCAGAACACGTTGAAACAAAATATAAAAACTCATCAATGTATCAAAAGGAATTAATTTCAAAACTTTTTGACGGCGCTGACATAAAAAAGAATTACTTGAATGTTGAAAAACTAATACCACACCAAGGATAGTAGATTATACAGGTTCCGCGGATTCGTATGGTGTGAGTCGAGGAAAGTTGGTCCCTCATTGTGACGTCACACGGATTCCCAACGTCGTAGGATTGCTTTACTATGATTTAGTGATTCATGGCTGCACTACAATAATTGCATCTATTATAAGAACTGTATTACAATTTTCTATTTTATCAATAAGGGATTCTTCTAAGGTAACGTCCTCTTTATATAAGAGTTTAAAAAAAGCTTAGTACAGGTTACAAACTCAAGAAATTAACCAGAAAACGTCGATTAAAGTCAGACTTATTGGTTTCCGTGCCACAAATCATTGTAATCTTACATGCAGCACTCGATGGTTGCTGCAGCGGGAAACCAAACATTCCAAATCCAGTATACGTCATGTTTTTCCTTCACTCCCTAAAACCTCCCAGTCCTAAGTTTACATAGGAAATCCGCGTAACCTGTATAATCTTCTATCCTTGTACCACACTTGGGTTTCACACATGTTTGTCATGCTCGTAATTTAAAGCTTTACTTAAGTAAAGGGATGAAGCTAGTTAACGAAGTTTTGGAATTTCGACAGAAGGCACGGTTAAAAACGTTCATATGCATAAACACTTAACAGAGAATTTTAGCAAAATACAAGTGTGACCAAAGTTAATCGAAGTTTTTTATTAACTTTTCATTTAGAAGATCTTGTGTGAATGTACAAAAACAAGTGACAGGTAAACTTGCCAATACAATAAAAAAGCTCTTATTTATGCGTCTAAGACAAATTTAAAGTTTTGGGATATGATAAAAACGGAATTAGCATACTTCACGTTGGATAAAATTAAAATAGTTTTTAACCAACAAATTTATACTAGATTTTTTGTTTTCAAAATTTTAAAAACATTTATGTATGAATTTCAATTTCAAATGATACTAATTTTTTTTGCTATGAGATATAATAAAAATATATACAGGGATTTTAAAAAGAATTTAAACTGGTGTTAATTCAGTAACTAACCAGTTTTACATGGACTTTTTACAGTGAAAAATAAAATGAAACCAGGAAAAACGAAAGACAAATTTTGAGGTGATTCTTGTTTTTAATTGGTTGGTATTTGTAGTAAACTGTATAGTATTGTTGGAATTACTACACGTAACAAGGCATGCCAAAGGGCAAACAAAACGGTTTTAGATACAATTCTTCATCATAACATTTAAAAACAATACTTAAGCAATCAATAGATAAAGAGTTGTACAATTAGGTTAATTTAATTTGTAAAACATAAATTATATTCCAAAGAATATATGAAAAACTGTCTTCATGCTTTTGAAACTAGGCGTTATATTTGTAAAAATGGAATTTATACTCTGGCTTGGGGAAATGTTTGGTGTAAAGGTAACACGTAAAAAATTACCAAATTAACTACTATGTTCTAAATTTTATTGAAAATATTCTCAAGCTAAATATTATGAAACAAATATATGTGGTAAATTCCAAGCACAAAAATTATTAATTTGTAACGTTGCAATAATCAAATATAAATAAATCTGAATTAAAACGTATAAATGAAATTGGTAGGAGATACATAAAATAAAGGGTAACGCAAATAAGAAAAACAACGTTCTCTAAGAACCATATTTTAACTATTACTTCATATCTAACAGTCACTTAATAATTTAAACGATCACGCCATTTTAAATACTATTACTTTTTAAATAATTCTATCACTCCAAAATTATTACAGTCACTCCATAATTAAACTAAAGTATTACATTTCATTTCTGAAACAAAATACTAAATAATTATAGATTTACGATACCGCCCGAGTGTTTAATTACCTACAATCTACATAATTTACCGGAATTTTGAAAATTTGGCAATACTAGACCAATTTCATCAAGCTATATATCATTCGAAAGCTAATCACCTGTACAATTCAAATAACGGAATGGGCCTCCATTATAACAAAACGTTTTCAAAATAACTATAAATAATAATAATCATAATAAACAAAATTTTTAAATGCCGCCAAAAATGTGTTGTATGGGTCACAATCAAAAAACAAAAAAAAAGGTGTCTGCTTATTTTTGAAGACCTTTTAAATGATATATCACTTGACACAATCCGTTAAAAATTTTTAATTTGCAATTATGTTATTTGAAAACCATTTAAAAACTAATAACGATCGTGCTTCCACAGCATGTTCATTAGCTTTGCCTAATTGTCACCATTCCAATGATATATCATTTTAGTGTTAATGTATTGAGTAACCGGTCGAAATCTTGAGTTAACACAATAGTTAATGTTTTAGCGGGAAATTCAAAACTTGGAATTTTGAACTTTTTACTGTATTACAGAAATTGATTGTAAATAAGATCGATAAGATAACCAAAAACGCAGTGTGCGGCTTAATTGCTTTTCTTAATTTAAAACACGTAAATTAAAATTAAAATTTGGCGGCAAATTTAAAATGCCTGATTTTGCTGTTAAGGCTGCCATAAAACAAGGGTTTTAGCCCTTGTTTTATATTATTTACAATATTTTTGTATAAGCAGAGGCATTAAAGCGGTTTTTAGATGCTGCCCTTAGGCATCTATTGAAATGGTCATGTCTGTATGCCTGTCTGTCTGCCTGTTGGTCCTTCGCTACAGGTCAGTTTTTATTTGAATTTCTTGAAGCTACTTTTAAACAATCCCAAATGCGAGCTGCCAGGTCTGTATTGTTTTGTAGTGTTGCTGGAACTAACCAATTTTCCACAGTTAATAGTTAAATGGATGAAGATCAAAACGCATTGAAGAACAAGCCAGCAAAAACGGGTGAAGGGGCCTTACACAAATGGCGTCGCCCAAACAAAATTGTGGACCCACCTAACTACCTCGTCAACCTCTTTAGCGTTGCGTAAATGGATCTTTATCATGGTGTGATCATTTACTAAGTGACCCACCCTCAACATGGGTGGCGTTATTTGCGTCCGACCCCGAATGCGTTCCACGTATAGACGTATAGTAAATTCGTTCCTTCAAATTCTCGCGCCACTGAAGTACAAGTTAATCTATGTAAAACTAATCGTACTATGTCAGCTGCGTTAACAGGTGACGTTAAACACCCGGGTGCAAGAAGTAGGCAAGGGAAGGAGAGTGGTTAGGCTAGGCGAGTAAGCTTAAATAGAGTAAAATAGAAAATTCCAAAAAGCACAAATACGACTTCTAACTAAACACCCATATACACGATAAAGAGGCATAATAATACTTCAGCTGCAAGTACAAGTTATGATTATGATACATAAATATGTAGGTAAGGGGGAAGGGAGAGGGTGGGTGTCAAAAACCCAAATATAAGAACACTTTGTGATTGGGGGTATGCACACTTGAGCTTGGGGTCGTAAATCCCGGTGCACCTTAACGTCCACCCAAACTGGACGTCCTCCTGTGTAAATAAGGAGAAACGGCTGGTTTATTCAGATGCGCGTTGAAGACGTGGTTGATAGGTAATTGGTAGTGTTGTTGCGATCAGAATGAGGTGTGAGGTGGCTGAGACCCAGTGTGAGGTCTGGGACCAGGTGAGCTGACAGCCGACTTGGGGCCTGGGACCAGGACTTGGAGCTAGGACCAGGTTGGAGAGCCGAGCTGGGGTATGGGACCAGAGCTAGGAGCTGGGACCAGGACTTGGGTCTGGGACCAGGTGAACCGAGATGGGCCTGGGACCAGGTGAGCTGAAGTTGGGTCTGGGACCAGGTGAGCTGAAGTTGGGTCTGGGACCAGGTGAGCCGAGATGGGCCTGGGACCAGGTGAGCTGAGGTTGGGTCTGGGACCAGGTGCCGAGATGGGCCTGGGACCAGGTGAGCTGAGGTTGGGTCTGGGACCAGGTGCCGAGATGGGGCCTGGGACCAGGTGAGCTTGAGGTGGGTCCAGAGCTTGAGTTCGAGATGGGACCAGAGCTTGAGCTTGAGATGGGACCAGAGCTTGAGCTTGAGATGGGACCAGAGCTTGATCTTGAGATAGGACCAGAGCTTGAGCTTGAGATGGGACCGGAGCTTGATCTTGAGATAGGACCAGAGCTTGAGCTCGAGATGGGATGAGAGCGCTGAGATCAGAGCTTGAGCTGAGATCAGAGACCAAGGGTGAGCTGATCTGGACGGGCGAGATACTGATCGACCTACCGACCGACCGACTGAGCTGAGTATGAGCTTGAGACCGACCGACCGAGTGAGCTTGAGACCAACCGACCGAGTGAGCTTGAGACCGACTGACCGAGTGAGCTTGAGACCGACCAACCGAGTATGAGCTGATCTGAACGGGCTATGTGAGCTTGAGACCGACCGACAGAGTGAGCTTGAGACCGACCGACCGAGTGAGCTTGAGACCGACCGACCGAGTGAGCTGATCTGGACGGGCTATGTGAGCTGAGACCGACCGAGGATGAGCTGATCTGGACGGGCTATGTGAGCTGAGACCGACCGAGGATGAGCTGATCTGGACGGGCTATGTGAGCTGAGACCGACCGAGGATGAGCTGATCTGGACTGGCTATGTAAGCTGAGACCGACCGAGGATGAGCTGATCTGGACGGCTATGTGAGCTACGCTTGAGAGCACAAGGCGGCTGCTCGAGAGAGCAAGGAGAGTGCTTTGGAGCACAAGGCAAGTGCTTAGGAGCACAAGGCGGCTGTGAGTCTAGACCTGTCCAACGTCTTAGGACCGGGGCAATGAGGAGCAGTGATGGTCCGGTCCTGGTGCTAAGGCAGGTGCTCTGGAGTGCAGATTGGACGTGATCGATGTCTGGGAACCGAGGAAACGAGCAACAATGATGATGACAATACCTTCGGTCCCGCTGCTCTGGCTCTGTTCCTGGGGTGCGTTAAGATTCGTGCGATGCCCGGGTGACTGTCTTCTTCGAGTTTTTGCGGGTAGCGGAGGTCTCAAGGATGATGACAGCCGCACAAAGAGAGATGACCACGGATGCAAATGCTTGACTACACGTAAATAGCGTGAAAACAGCACTGGCAGTGTTTATGGAAGGTTATGGTATGGTGCACTTGAGAATCTGATTGTGATGCAACTAATGGTTATGTCGTGGAGATTAAGGTGTGGCAGCTCAATTTTGAATAAAATGCCGGTGTTTTTGATACTTGATTGTGTTTTAGTATTAAGTACCAATTTAGTCTTTTAATTCAACACTAATACACTTAATTACACCGAATAACAATTAAATTAACGTCAGGTTTGTAAATTACTACGAAGACCTTGAAATATATAATTTTGAAGTAATTTTGGAGGAACGGAACTTCAGAGCGCAGAGCAGGGACATGGTCACACTAGGACAGTTGGAGTCAGACTCGAGAGCGGACACTTCCGTACTCTTCAAACGTTGGATTGTCTCTGGGAGCAGTGCTAAAAGGGACTGCTACTACTGCTTCCTTTCCTTTGTTTGAGCCAATGCTGAGGCATCGGCTCCTTCTACTACTTGAAGCTCTCAGACCCATACAAAAGTGGGGGTTTGAGAGCAACTTAAGTAAAGTCGTTAAGTACTCTGGGTTTGAGAGCAACCCAAACCAAAATGCTCTGACGTCATGGAACAATTTCTGACCATGCTGTACAGTCACTACTGAACACTTTGCATTACACGTTTAACGACAAACAAAATATGTACGTATATGTACGATAATAGGGGGTCGAAGGGTTGGAGGGTGTGCATAAAAATCCGGCGTAGCCACACTGTAAAGATGCTTGAAGTATTGTTTTATTGGGATCGTCCATAAATGACATCGCCTAATTTTTTTATTTTACTGTTAGGGTCCACAAATAACGTCACTCACATAATTACTTTTTTTCGGGATCTTCCATAAATGACGTTGCCCAAATCATACATTTTTATTAGCAGGGTCAATGAATGACGTCACTCAAATTCTAACTAATTTATTCAAATTATCTATAAGTGACGTCCCTAAAATCATGACCATTTTAATGGCATGTCCACAACTGATGTCACCTAAATATTAGTTTTTTAGGACCTACCTGCTCCCTTGTCATAGCTTGAACATTTTGCAAATAATAATGCTTTTAAAGTTGTCTCGCCAATACCCATATACGACTAAATCCTACCTTTCCATTTGTGCCAGCAAAACCCGTACCTAGCCCACTCGACTCGTGCTTACGCTATCCTACCAAGCCCACTGGTACTTCGCTCACTGGTAATAGCAAAAACTTGTACCTAGCCCACTCGTGCCGGCGCTATTCTTACCAAGCTCGTTCGTATTGGTACTACTTGAACCCTGCCAGCTGGTACCTATGCTGCTGTTACCGATCCTGCTCATAGCAGCATAGCTAGTATAACTATAACTTGTACCCATCGCTCCTGGACAGGCGCTATTCTTGTCAAGCCAAATCCTACCAGCACCACTCACGTCCTAACTATTTAAACTAGAAAAACTCGTACGTATTTCGTTATAACGAACACTTACTTCGAGTATTTTAAGTTAGCCTCACTATTAAACATGATCAAACACATTCGCTGTAAGCTCAGCATCTACTTCGGGCCCACGATAGACAAATCCGGCGCTTTGCGCCGGATTTTTTGGGGTAATCAAATTCAAGAAAACTTGCTACAACAATTTGCAAATAATAAATTTGAAATTTCGAACTAACATTAATTGCGAACGTACATAAGTGATCGTGTCATTTTAGCTGTAGGACAGAATTAGGTATTAGGACATTATTATAATATTATAATATAATTAAAATGAATAAATTAATAATTATATTAATATTAATTTAATATTATAATATGGCATTATTGTTATTATGTAGACTGCATTAAATTAAAATTGCAGGTACAGCAGTAATATGTTGCAAAGAAATTGGATGTTGGGGGAAGGGACAGCGGATGGACGACAGAGGCCATCGGACAGAATTATTTGATTTTTATTATTATGTAGATTTTGTAAACTCGTTTAAATTGACAACTGTGTAGATGTAATTCATATGTGATGCAAAACTTGTGATAGGAAAAATCCGGCGCTTCGCGCCGGATTTGTCGACCGGGGGCGGGCCCGAAGTAGATGCTGAGCTACAACAAAGGCACAAGATAATTTATATTACGCTAAAAGATGATATAAGATTTATGGAAGCTCCTCTACAATCAATAAGACATATACCAATGTAGCATGTAATTTAATATAGCTGAATTTTTTTTATAAATTGCACTAATCACAAATAACGTCATTATAGACAATCCCTGAATATCTGTTACGCTTATAGGTAAGTACGTGACATGTAGTTAAAATAGGATGAAAACAAATTTAACGTTCAGACTTGGGATACTAGAAACTATATAGTATTTAAAGGACGTTATTAGGGACGATCTCTGAACATCTATAACACATATAGGTCAGTCCGTGACATGTAGAAGAAATTGACATCATTCGCGCGTCACCCTCAACCTGCTTACCTAATAAGAATGCGATTCCATCTGAGTGGGGGTGTCTAAAAGAAATTTTTGCCTGACGTCAGTTGCGTGTCACCTCTAACCTGATTACCTTATGTAAATGCAATAGCAGCTGAGTGGGGCTGTCTCAAAGAAATGTTCACGTGACGTCCTTTGCGCGTCACCCTTAGCCTGCTTACCTAATGTTAATGCGATAGCAGCTGGGTGGGACTGTCTAACATAAATTTTTACGTGACGTCATTTGCGCGTCACCCCTAGCCTGCTTACCTAATTTTTATGCAATAGCAGCTGGGTGGGGCTGTCTAACATAAATTTTCACGTGACGTCATTTGCTCGTCACCCCTAGCCTTTTCACCTAATGTTAATGCGATAGCAGCTGGGTGGGGCTGTCTAACATAAATTTTCACGTGACGTCATTTGCGCGTCACCCCTTACCTGCTTACCTAATGTGAATGCGATAACAGATGGGTGGGGGTGTCTAGAAGAAATTTTCACGTTAAGTCATTTGTGCGTCACCCCTAGCCTGCTTACTTAATGTGAATGCAATAGCAGCTGAGTGGGGGTTTCTGAAAGAGATATTAATTTGACGTCATTTGCGCGTCACCCCTAACCTGCTTACCTAATGTGAATGCGATAACAGCTGAGTGGGGGTGTCTAGAAAAAATTTTCACGTGACCTCAGTTGCGCGTCACCCCTGGGCTGCTTACCAGATGTGAATGCAATAGCAGCTGGGTGGGGGTGTTTAAAAGAAATTTTCACGTGAACCTGGCTGGAAATAGTGCTATGTATTTTGTTTTATAGCTGGGCATATGTCTTGCGCTCAGCTATGTTTATCGCTACTCCTGTTTTTAAGGTGCTTACTTCTAAATTTCTTGACCTTTGTCAGTTCAACATTTAATTGCTAAGCAATGGTAAATTCGATTACAGTGAAAAAACAATACAGACCTGCCGGCTCGCTTTTGTGATTGTTTTAAAAAAGTTCTAAGACAATAGTGTAAACGGTTTGACCTGTAGCGTGGGGCCAACAGACGGACGGACAGACGGACAGACGGACATGACCATTTCATTAGATGCTTGCTCAGCATCTAAAAACTGAATAATAATGCTGCCAAAAGCCGCAAAAAGACGATTGTGTAAACATTACATTATTAATATCTAATATCTGTCCATACTGTATATACGCTTACGCATAATTAACTGCCAGCACACTGCTAATTGAAGTTTCAATGCTTCCATTACCTTTATGCCTTTACCTACACTTTAGGGGAATTTTAGAATTACGCATTTTAATTTAATGTGTAATCTGTATTATCAAAAATATTATTTATTTGCAACGCACTTTACAATATTAAGAAAGTAAAATTAAACTATACTGCACAAACAACATCAGAACTTGCTAAAGTTAGTTTTGAATATCAAAGTTTATAAGAATTAAACTGGCGAAATGCAAACAGCAATGCGTGTTGCTTTTGCGATAGATTGCACAACACAGCAGAAGGAACCTTGTTCTACGAATTGCTAAAGACGAGGATTGAAGGTAAACACTACACAAAAACAAACATTCAAATTCGAATGCATCACTTACTTTGATAGCAAACAAGCAATAATTATATACCTCTCAAGAATTAAATAACTACCGTGTTAAATTAATTAACTCCTCCAAAGTATTACCTCATTTAATCTCTCACAGTAAGTAGTAAGTGAATAAAGATTTCGAGCTTAAGTGACAACCGGAGCTACACAAGACAAAGGGTTGTAGGATATTTTCCGCCTGGGAAATTTCTTCCCGTACATTTTTTCTGCAGGGCATCCCCCCCCCCCGGACATTTTCCTCATTAAGAATAACGAGTTTCCTTCCAGTATCAAGGGGGGGGGGGTAAGAAGAACTGACTGGAAACGGTTAGGTTATATTTTATCCGTTTTCAGGCAGCTTTAGGAGCTTGGTTCAGTGTTACTTCAGGTTCATTGTTATAAAATACTTTTTTGCAGTAGATTTATTAATTTCTTGTCGATCTGTATTCATTGAGCTTCAAATAAAAAAAAAATTTTTGGACATGACTTACCGAAGTTGGATATCACTTACCGAAATGGACATCACTTACCGAAGTTGGATATCACTTACCAAAGAAACCCCCATCTTTTTCCCATTTTTATGAAATAGTGATTACTAGTTTAGCATTTAATACGTATTGGTTAAGGAAATGCGACTATACTGACGTCGTACTTCCGCTTACCTATAAATTTTGCATATTCATGAGAACGTTTACGAATACATAATATATAAACTTGGGATTGGCGCGAGCACTCAAAATTAAAGCACACCTTTCAATTTCTCTTATTTTTATTTTCAAAATAATTGTTTTTTTTTATGAAATACTTGGACTAAAATTATATTGTTTCGAGAAACGGGTACAACATAGTTCTATTAATACTATATTAATCAAGAGAGAGAACGTAAATATTTATTTACAACTGGCGCTACTATTGCGCTTGCCATAAAGACACAGTAATAACAAAAAACATCATTTACAAGTTTAGTATGATATTTGAAAAGTATAAAGTAACATTATTTTAAAACAGCTAATTTAAAATTAACTATGAGTCAGATTCATATTATATAAATGATTATGAGCAATTCGGCAGGATCCTCGAATTGCGGCAACAACTATTTCTTCAATCATTTTTGATGGAAGGCTTAAATCTTTACGAAATGATTCGAAAAAGCCAGTTATAGTACCCCTAGCTCCAACAAGAAGTCCAACCACTTCCAACTTCTTCAATTGGTATTTGTCAAGAAAGTAAGGAATGCAAGGATTGTAATGAGCCTGCTTTTCAATATTCACTTCTTCTGCTTGACTAGACGACTGTTCCATACGTATAGTCGGATCAAGAATGTATCCCGCCTTTAATTCCTTACGCCAGCATATTATATCCACTCTCTTTGAAGCTCCATCAGTCACTTCCTCATGTTCAACCCAGCCAAGTGTTCTTAAATGATTTGCGATAATAGTACGAACTTTATTATGTCTGCTGGTCCTCAGTGGGCTTCCCACATGACATTTCCCTAGAACATGAGCGAGGGTTTCTTTCTCCTTGCAGTGTCTGCAAAGGGATGATTCTAGAGAACGACCTGGAATAGCTTTAAACGGGTAAACATTAGCTGACATTTTTAAAGCATTTAACCACTCAGAAGATGTTAAACCACATTTGTCAATGATGATTTTATTTCCATATGGACAATCTTTATACATTTCGACACCTTGTCCCCAAAGTGTAAATGAGCACCATTGATCATATTCTTGATCCAGCAAAATATTCCGTAGAATTTTGCTAGGCTTGGTTTTGGGACACGAATCAAACTTTGCTTGCACCTCATCTCCATTTAACTGCAGAGCTGAAATACAACTTTCCATTTCAGACTGTAAATCTTTAACAAATAGTATAAATGGATCATTGCAACTTAGAAGGACAACACAGATGTTATAATGTTAAATAAATGCCTCCCAAGTGCTTCTCATGATTTGCAGACCCCTACACTTTTTTGAGGTGTATAATAATGCATTAGGTGAGTCATGAGGGATAGCAAGAATATCTTTTACTGCACTACGAATAATCTTGTCCAAGTCCTCTAAAAATTTCTTAGGTAATTTGTTCAACGGTGCTGTTTGTAATGAGTAGGTAAGGCACGGCCATAAATATTAATTAATTATAGCTATTTTTTGATTTGAAAATAGCATTGGGGTCCCAACTAGGTTTTGCAAGTATTTTGTAAAGTTTTTAATTGTTAATGAAGGATCAAAGGATATTTCATTATTGAAATTGACGCCCAGATACCTTACAGTTTCTTCTTCTTTAATAACATCGATGACATTCCTGTCATCTACAACTAGTGGATCTTCACAAATCTTACCTTTCACAATATTTATTTCCTTGCACTTTTGAATATTAATTTCATACCCTACTTTATTGAAATTTGCAATAGCGATGATTGTCAACTTACGGGCACCTTAAACAGAACCAGATACTAATGCAACGTCATCCGTTAAGCCCCTTCCAGCTACATTAGGCACATCGTTGTGCAACTGAAACCCGTTTGCGTCACTAATTTCTCGCTCATTTAGTTCTTTTAGGACATGATCAATGGAAATATTCAACAGTTGTGGAGAAAAAGGGGAACCTCGAAAAACTTCTTTTTTAACAAGTATAGGTTGCGACATACCTTTGGTAGTTTCGATTTGAGCTACATTTTTCCCCATGAGGCATAGAATCAAAGTTCGAAGATTTGATAGAAGCAGCTTAGCATTCAACATATAAGATGTATGAGTATGGGACGTCTCCTTAAAAGCTTGACTAACATCAAGAAATACTACACAGCAATCATTTTTTTTACGTTTTGCTTTTTGAAGGCAACCATTTACTATAGAAGTGTTAATAAACGGTTCCTGGACATTTGGAAAACCCGACTTGGTTATCATTGATGGTAACATGAGTCTGCAATCGACGGTCCAAAACACGTTCTAATATTCTTCTAAGAATGGAGCATATGGAAATTGGTCTCCAATTGCCTACATCAGACTAATCTCCTTTTTTGTGTATAAGAATAGTCCGCGCTTTACGAAAGCATTCTGGCACTATAGTCCAAGTATCCATAATTGTACCAATCAAAGCAATAGTCTTGATGCAGCCAATGTCTTTCACACTTCGAATTGCCACACCATCTAAACCACTGGAAGAGTCCGAATTAATACCTTGAACAGCTTGCTTTACTTCACCTTCAGTAATTCCACATTGATAGGATTTATCAAGGTCAATTTGCTGCTTATCAGAATACGCATTGGTATAATTTTCAAGAATTATGACTCATATAAAGATTCCAGTAAAATACTGCAGCTACTTGAAGCAAAAGATGACTTAAGCAACATTCTGACAGCCTTACGTCTGAAGTACCGATACAAGTGCTGAAGTAACTCAAAATTATATTTTTCTTTTCGTTTATCTCTATTCCGCTTTGAAGATCGTTGTGGATTCGATGTTTTGGAAAACTATTTCTGCGAATTAACAAATGTTTCTCGTCTTTTACGCGCTTCGAATTGCTTCTTTGATGGGTGCTTAGGACCTGGAAGAATATCTTTAGATTCCTTAATAATGTCTGAAAATTGTACCACTAAATCAGAAAAGTCATCCTTACTGGGTCTTGTCACTACCATTATTTCGAATTTTTTATCAAGGACCGCAATATTACTTTTAATAAGCTTCATTTTGTCGGATTCGGCAATACTTACTTCGTCAGCGACGTCATTTTCACTACCAGGTTGATATGAGTGAACAATTAATTTCTGGTACTCCTTAGGATGCGCTTTACACATGTAAATATTAACGCTCTTGCACAGCTTTGTGCATACAGGACAAGGTTCAAGATTGTCATCAGTGGTTGAGGTGGTGACTGATGTATCAACTATTAGTTTCTTCTTTCTTTTATTTTTTGCCATTTAAATTAAAATTTTTGAACTTTTTAAACAACTCTACTAAACTTTTTGACAATAAAAATTAAGTTAATTCAAAAAACATTAATTCAGCACTCCAACCAATAACAATACTTTTGGTTTTAGACTCCACCTACTAAAATTTAAATTTTTGAATATTAAAATATTAATTTAAAATTGGATATGAGCAATCTGAACTGAATTCCACTCACAAAATAAAAAAGTGGCGACGGATCTTCTCACCAAAGAGCATCTTTAAACTTGTGATTAGGTATAATAATACTTATATTTCCAGTGCCCACTGCTAGCAGGTGATTCAGTTCATAATATTTACTTGGCAAACCAAATGCTGGAGCTAGCATGCGGGCTATCACTAAGGCAAGTACATACGTTTTTTACTTTTAGCCTACACAACTACCAAATTGACAATAACTGTAACCTACATTCTGCAACCTTATTCAAAACTGAACAATTATCTGGCACAATTCTGTCTCATTTTTTAACCAGTAACATGGAAAAGGAAACCGATGAACTTCGAACTTTGATAACAAAGCTAACTAAATCTGTTAAGACCAATCATACTGAAGTGACCAGAGATATCAGAAATGGAAACAACAACATTTAGAAAGATATTTCAGAGCTTAAAGAATCTATCACCTCCCAAAACTGAAAAATAGTGCTTCTTCAAGAATCAAATGTCAAACTCCTTGCTAGTCAGTTGGAACTTATAGTAAAACTTACAATGGCCAGATCTGAAATCTTGGACTTGCAAGAATCAAAGCGGAAACTAAAACTTATTTTTGCATGTCTTGGAATTACCAAAAAACTGCAAAAAATGATGTTGAAGAATCAATACGGGAATTTATAGCAGATTCTCTTGAACTGGATATACAAAAGCTTTCATCATTCACTTTCAAAGTGTTACCCACCAAACCACCAAAGTCTTCAACATTCTGCGTTTTAGTGTGCTTCAAATCAGAATCTAAAGCAAATCGAATTCGATTTAGTTTGTTTAAATTAAAAAATACTAAGTATTTAATTCAGAATGATCTCTTCCCCTCACAATAGAAAATCCAATCATTTCTCCTCATGCGGAGAAAGGAGCTTAATGACGCAGCAGAGAAATCAGTTGCCAGGCTATGGTTCTCCCGTTTCTTGATTGTAGTGAATCAAAATGATGAAGAGTCCTTTTTCACTTCAGATGGAAAAACTCTGTTTTTAATTGAAAGCATTTCTAGCTATAAAATTAAAACTTCACACACTCATAAAGCTTCTAAGCCAACCAAATCAAATTCACGGCAAGCTAAAAGAGACTGAAGACCTGGGCATCCCATTCACCCTCAATAAAATCAATTTTCTAGAACATTAACGGTATTCAAAATTTTTTATCTTTACGCACTATTGACTATGATGAAATCGTGACCAGCGTTGTTTGTTTGTATGAAACTTTGTGTGCTAATGACTCTTTAAAATTATACGGCAATATGTTTAACACCCACACTATTATCAACAGCCCAGCAGTAAGACAATTTGACACGGGAAGGACAAGTGGCAGGTTGTGCGTTCTTGTAAATAAATTACACTTTTTAATTAAACATATACTTATTAACAAACCATACCTTGTTGCCCTCAAACTAAAATTAACTAATTGCAATTCTCAAAGTTTTATCATAGTTTGTTCCTATATTCCTCCTGGAAGGCCACATGACTACCTTCTCAACAGGTTAGACGACATCCGCAGTGAAATCTCGCATCGACACCATGAAACTAACGTAATTATTGGGAGAGATTTCAACGCAAGGATCGGAAATCTTTATCAGTTAGCTGAAGACATTGCTATTTCTTCATATCTCAAGTATTTTCGTCACTCACTAGATACTGTTATTATTTCAAGAGCAAAACAATTAACAGCACTCCTGGAGGAAAATGGATTTTTTGCTTTGAATGGCAAAAATAAATTAGATTCTCCAGCTTAGTTTACTTTTCTTAGTCACAGCAGTAAAAGTGTGGTCAACCAAGTGTAGTGTAATTTTTATTGTATGCCAAACATTTTTGACTTGAATGTTCAGGATATAGGAGAATCAGACCACTTTTTATGTCAACTTTCTATCAAACCTGAACTCATACAACCTACAGATACCTTCAGCCCAAGTAAAGTTTTACGTTTAAATTCCAGTCTACATAAAAAATAAGGTAGCGAGCTAGATTCAATAACAATTTTATTCTCAACTACATCAAGTGATATAAACTAACAAATAATTGAAAAAGTAAAAACAGCTGCTTATAACTCCAAGTTGTTAGTAATAACTAATACAGTGCGACAAAAAAAGAATAAACTCTGGTATGACTGCGAGTGTGTGGCAAGTAAAAAACAACTTAAAAATATGTTAAAGTCAGTAAAGAACAGTTATTTTGACGGAGATATATTAACGTATCTAGATGCTAAAAAGATTTACAAGTTGCTGCCTAAGCGTAAGAAAAAAGATTTGCTACATCAAAACTTACTGAACTTACAAATTGTACGATCCACCACAGTTTTGGAAAACAATTAACAGTTTTCGACTGAGACCATATAAAGCAAATAGTATCCCTGCTAGCGCATTGGAAGAATTTTAGTCACAATTTGCCACCCAGAGACAACTTATTATGTCAAGAATATTATCACACTGACCCTACTCTGGATTCCGAAATAACCGAAAGTGAATTACTTTGTGCTCTACGGTCACTAAAACTAAAAAAGGCTACTGGAACAGATAACATTCCTAACGAGTTTTGGAAGTACGCCAACGGAAGTCTATTCAACGATACACCTACTTTGTTCAACAATATTATGATAAATGAAATACTACCAACACTGTGGTCAGAAATTAAGCTTAGCATGATTCACAAAAACGGCGACACTAAGGATCCAGCGAATTACCGTGGAATCGCCCTAATAAATACTATAGCTTAAACTTTTACCCAAATTATATACAATAGACTATCCACATGGTGTAAAGAAAAACATAAAACAAGACCATTGCATTGAACCCTACCTTATGTTCAACCTTCCAATTATTTATAATAAAGTATTTGCACAGATAAGACTTAATACTAATTTTCTCTCAACTAATGGTGTATCCTATAAGTTTAGCAACGTTGAAACTTGTAAATTATGTTGCTTATTTCAAAACGACATGTATCACACATTTGTAAAATGTAGCGGCTTAGGTTTGGACAGGAATAACATTCTGTGTAAATTTAATTTGAAACAATTCGATAGGAAAGGTTTTGATAAATTTCTCAAAACCTAATTTATTGATTGTGTCAAAGATTTCTTTAAATTTTCTGTAAAATTAATTTGAATCAAAAAAACCTATATATATATATATATACCCTAAAATATATAACTTTGTGTAACATGGACAATGCCCGATTAGTTGCACAATAAACAAAATAAATGAATAAATAAATAAACTTGGTGTATTAAGAAAGCTGATCTTCATCCGAACTGTCACTCCTGCTATGTTGATGTTGGACTTTGTCTGCCCTCCTTTTTACTCCCCGTCCGACGCCTCGTGTGCGAAGAAGAGCCTCATACGATCCGCTAGAACTACTCGATTTATTATCCCCATCCTCATCATCAGACTTTGTATTACGTCCTGATCTCTCCGGCGTTTTAGATGAACTCGTGGATCCGCTCTCCAAGCAATCATCTCCAGTCTCGTCAGCAGAACTCGGGAGTCTACTTTGGTCCGAAGTATCATCCTCGAAGATTTCGAACGGACTGGCAAACCTCAGCATTCTAGGAATAAACTTTTGTCCCGCTGGCCATATCGCTCTCCGTAATGGGATCGATACAGATGGCACCTCGGTGTGCGCTCGGTTGTCCTTTGAAGAGTCCATTACATGCGCTGTAATTCCAGATAGATGAGTAGTCTGTAATTGAATATTAAGAGACACCAAAAAGATAAAGTTACGCCTGGTAACAGTCGTTATTGACCCCGTGACACAAGTCACACACACATCATAGTTTTCCTCGGTAAATTAATTATACTTTTACTTCTTTATCATTATATGCCATCATTTTTTTAAAAAAATGCACAACCTATTCCACTTTCCATGTATATACCTACTGTAGTTAATGTGATGTCCCATAAATTATGTGATGCCTGTAAACACTGACATATACCAATAATTTCAAGATATATATATCTTATCCCCCCTTCTAACTCTCTGTTCATATAATTTATATCTTCGATACATCCCCCATAGTTATTTTTGTTAATTTTCTTTCCGGGTTATTTTCAATTTTAGTAGTACTAATCAACAACTTAGTTTATACGACAGGTCAACGCTGTAATGTGCTCAAGATTTAGTAATTAAAATATGCGACAAGAGAACAACCCATAAATTCAAACAAAAGTACGCCTAGACGTCTCCAGGCCATCTTCCATTCTCTCAGACACGATTCTCCCCCACAGATCCAACCTCCTTAATCCAAAACACATCTGGCTCAGCCCATCTCCAATCGACAAATCCCAACAATTGAAAAGTGACTCTCTAAAATTTTTCTACCCTATTGTTCATTCTTCTCCCCCTTCTGACTTCAACACTCATACACAACTCCATACAACTTTCCTCAAATACTGTTGTAACCGCGTTCACACTAATTATATAATTCAAATATTTATGTATGTTTTATTATGTTAAATGAAATTAATTTTGAAAAATGTTAAGAAAGTAATTTTGTTAATTGATATTATGCTTAAGAAGATAGTAACAGAACTTCTATTTACTCTACCGCCTCTTGATAATACAGAAACGGATCAAATGATCGCCTCCACATGACCAGCAGCGTTTCGGGGTCTTTTCTTTCAACGGATTAAAATTGTCTTGCGTCCGTTTTTAAAGGACAATCTCGCAGGATATGTCTTAAATTTGAGATTTTACCTCTGCTTACGCATAACGGGCATTCACTAATCCGGCTATTGCCCTTCCGCATCGAGACTATGGTAGCCATCCTTTTATCCCCTTTCTTATTCCCACCAGGCGTTTCCCAATACAATGGAGATTCCTCGATCGTTCTCTGCATATTTGCAGCTCTCATTGCAGCATTTTGAAATGCCAATCTTGCAGTGATCATTGCCGTCAACCACTCTTCCTTCCGCTTCTGCCTTTCCGCCATCTTTTCTTTGACAGTTTTCGGAGCTGGATCTTCAACTTTCGGAGGAGTAGATGCCGCTCCTGATTCTTTGGTCTTATATTTCGCGATCTGTTGTTGTTGATGCTGCTCCCATTGATTTTTAGCTGCTATATTTGATATTTCTTCATATGGCTCTGTTGTTGTTACATCATTTTCGTCCGCCTTCAGAGTTGTGTCGGACTCAATTTCTTCATCCGTATCTAGAATGTTATCGATGTCTCTGGTGTACAAATCATCTTCAGTCTCATCCTCATCGATGTCTTCGAAGTAAATTCCTTCTTCCGGATGAGACATTCTAGCACTATATCAATTAAATTTCACCTCCACCAATAAGTTTTATTCCCCACACTTGTTTTAAAATTAATCTTAATAATTATTATCTCTTCCGTCAAAATTCAGTCAAAAAACATACTACGCTTTGGAGAAAAATAGTCAGCATCTTTATATCAAGAATGCCCAGTGGACTACCATCCCCCTCCGCAATATCTCTTATGTCACATAAACAAACTACGCCTTCAAGGAAAGTAATTTAGTACCCCTTTATCGAGAATACCCAAGTAATAACCCTCCCATCCGGCCTTTAGATTCATAATAAATCACGTCAATTATTTTCACGAATCATTTTTATGTATTTTTATATTTTTCTTTATAACTTAATCCAATTGTTTCGTACCGAAGCTCTCTATTTCTTTCATACCGAAGCTCCCTATTTCTTTCATACCGAAGCTCCCTATTCTTTTATACCGAAGCTCCCTATTCTTTCATACCGAAGCTCCCTATTCTTTTATACCGAAGCTCCCTTTTCTTTCATACCGAAGCTCCCTATTCTTTCATACCAAAGCTCCTTATTCTTTCATACCGAAGCTCCCTATTCTTTTATACCGAAGCTCCCTATTCTTTCATACCGAAGCTCCTTATTCTTTCAATTCTAAAAAAAATCATATTACCCATTCAAGGAAGATGCCCTACGATAACTCACAATAAAGATATCCCTGAACATCCCCCCATTCCAGTACAAACGTTCTATGCCTTCAGAAAAAATTATTGTGGTACCCCTATATCGAGGACACCCTGGTAACCATCCTCCCTTCCGGCTATCTCTTATAAAATCTCTCTCACAAAACCTCTTACATATAATATAAATTCTCGTGAGCTAGCATATGATGTTTATAAAGCTCACCAATTTTTTAACATAATCATTTCGTTGTTATTAGGATCATAGTTATCGTCTGTTAGCCTCTTATTAACATAATCATAATGGAATGACCTTTCATGCATAAATTATGTACATGTAATTTAACTCGATTAGCTTCTTTCGATGGCACTACTCTCATCCATAACGGACCACATACTTTGTATGAAATTAGCTCAAGAATACCCACTGGATTTATCTGAAAAATTTTTCTACGTTTATTCTCGCCCTAGCAGTTATTAGCATAATCCTCAGTCAGGCTTTCCAAAATTATTTTTGTGTCGAGGTCATTCCACTGTGCTGACTTTGAATCAGGCACAGCCTTCTTCGTTTCCCTACAAGCCATGACACACTTCCAATCCCTCTGCCGATCTTTCATATTCAGATTTTTATTGTAATGCTCTGCATGATAGGCGGTGGAAGCTCATTAGCACCTGGAGGACAACTGAGACAATCGTCATCTGATTTTTCTTCCCAGGGACATACATAATTTTAAATGTAATATGCTCCTAATTTCAGACTTCACCTTACCAAACGACCTGTGACTTGAGGAGTTCGCAGTGAAAACACCAACGCATTGTGGTCAATATAGATCTCAAAGGATCTACCCTGTATAAAATGATGGCTTTTCTGACAACCGTACACTTTAGCATAACATGTCACATGCCACCGCTGCTCCCTTGGTGACAACGCGTTTGAGACGAACTTAATAATCTGCCTCATCCCTTTTGACATTCTGAATGAGCACCGCAGCTATAGTTCCGTATGAAGCATCCGTTCACCTCTCAAGTTGTGCTGACGGATCGAGGTATGCTAATGCCGAAGCTGTACAGATAGCAACTTTCATTTTCTGTACTGCCTTCTTACACAGATCATTAAAATTAAAAGAAACATCCTTCATTAGAAGCTCATACAATGGTTTTGCTAATTAAGCATGACCGAAAATTAATCTACAAAAACAAAACCGACTGAGTCCCAACCACCGTCTAATTCGCTTTACATTTTGGGAATCTAAAAGCTTCACCATCGTCGTCACACTATCTGGATCTATGCTAACTCCTGCTGTGCTAATTTGATGTTTCTAGAATACCAAGCTCGGAAAACCAATAAAACATTTCTTTGGTTTCAATTTTAATTCGAGCACAGACGTAAATCCAGAGAATTTTCACCAGCCTCTCTAATAAATCTCTCTACTACTTGATGTGAAATGGCATGTACATAGACATGTGGCATCACCGAGAATTAATTAATAAATTTTGGAAAAATAATTCAAATATAAGAATAATAAATTAAGTGTTATGATTCAGTTAACCAACGTCTACGAGAAATTGAACAAACTTGATGAATAACTTGTAGGTATTTGTCCAACTCCATGAATGTCCTTTATTAATTGAAAAACAGCAAAGTAAATAATTATTATTTCTTCAAATAATTCAAATGGCATATATTTAGCTCCTTTCTCAATATACCATAAGTATGCGGCCATTAGAATTCATGGGCTATCACTATATTCATCAATTTTGTTAAAAATTCAAACTAATGATTCATATTTGGAATTATTTCTTCGCTGTATTTACCTACCGTTAAGTATACTATTCGTTTATTAGTACATATACAAACCCAGTCAAGTACCAAGCGGCTAGGGCAAATATTACAAAGGAAATGGTTACGATGTCTTCTATTTGTTTGTAAAAATGTTCGGTGTTGAATTTAGTGAGGTATATTAATACCAAAAATAAACTAAACAGGAACCACTTTATCAGTTCGAAGAACAAAAATTCGAAGGTAAGTTAATCCTCAGGTAAGTATTCCACATTTAAAAAAAAATGATTTGTATAACTAGCATTTGATTCCCAATTCGCTACTTGTTACTTAATAGTGACTGACCAACGCATGTATAATCCAACTTTGCTTGATAATTACATTAACTTTGCATGATTATTAAAATTAGAAAAGAATGAAAGGCACACAGAGGATTAAAATTCAACATTCAATGCCCACAAATGAAGAAAACGACGATGACAATGACCATGACCATGACCAGTTAACTCAATGCCGACATATACTTATGTATTAAAATATTATTGTAGTTAAACATTCTAAGTAATATTTGGATTATGGGTAGGTGTAAGTCAGAATGGTGAGTGACTGCGCTTTGCTGTGATGGTAGGTTCTTACACAACTGAACCACTCATGCGGCGCTATGGCCTACCTAAATTAATGAAAATCCTGCCTTACTACATTAATGTAAATATCAAGTTTATTTTAATAATATTTATGTATGTACCATTTAGTTCGGCTAATCCCCTGAAGAAACAAATGATACGATGTGGCAAATGAGGCTAAATAATCACGGTTCCTGGCTCTTGATACTGCCTATTTAAATGATTCCGATGAGCCTCTTGAAATCCCAGCTACTATCTCTGCTAACGTCTGTGAACTGCTATACTGGATAAATATGCACCGTCGGTCAAATGAAAATGAGGATAAAAGAATTGGAATTAGAATTTTAAAATTATGCCTCAGCTCCACTCCCCGTACGATGCGTCCAGTTTGACCTATTTCCCAATTTCCACTCCTATTTCCCTGTACTACCTCTGTTCCTTACTGTAAAATATTTGTCATGATGTCACCTGCATAAACATATGGATCCATGCATTCACTACCCAAAACTTTTCCGTACCGTAAACTTCCGTTTCATATGTCACTAAAATTTTCCGTACTCGATAATGAAACTCCTAAAATTGTCAAAACTATTCAAAACTGTTCAAACTCTTACTTGAACACTAACTCAAAACATCAAAACTATTCAAAACTGTTCAAACTCTTACTTGAACACTTACTCAAAACATTAAAACTAAAATTATGAACACCATCCAACAGAATGATATTTTACATAATACTATCATCCACACTTCTCAAAAACTCGTCCTAAACGTCAAACTTCCTAAATACCCATCTTCGAAATTTTTCAAAATTCTGGCCAAAATCTTTTCAAAATTTCCAACTATTTCTGGAGCCACAGAGATCGAAAACCCGCACCTGTTTGTAACCGGATTTAATTACGATCCGAATTACATATGGTATCGATCTATGTGCCTTCCAATAGTTCTAAACCCCGAAGTACCTAACTACAAATCAGTGTCAAAAGCTTCATTAATATTAGGTACATATAAATCTTATGCCCCGCAGGATGAACAATGAATTACACGCCTACTCAAACTGAATAAATGACTATGTGAGATTCGTATATTTGCTGCTTATGACCTATGATTTTAATTATTACTCCAAACACTCATCGTATACTCATACATACGATACAACATACGACACTTTCTTTCTCCGAAGCGTAGCTTGCTCCGATAAGAATTCTTCGAAACATAGAACGGGTGGTGGTTTTCAATAATATGTTTGAGTATATTATTTGTGGGGGATAAATATTATTATTTTCTTAGGTTAAGTTACACAAAATATATGAACTTTCTTTAACACATTAGTAACGATAAATACGAGTAATTATAAAATAAGGCTGCTTAAGGAGTTACAACGAAAATGATCTTCCTATCAAACTACGCACAAAAGATAATTTGTTGCAACACAAATGTAAACACTATTTTTAAGAGATAATGTTATGTGATAAAACCTCTTTCTAAACCATTACTGGTGTTCCTAAAAATAGTCATGGACATGTATACACTGTCATAGTTTTTAAAATATTTTGGTGGATTTACATGATTTTCGACGGGCGAGGCAGAACGCTGTTTCTCCCCCGGGACTTCTGGTCCCGGTCTTGATTGGGACAGCAAGATACTGATTCGGGGGATTTTGTAAGCGAAATTAGTCAACAGCGTATGCCTCTGCCGTCGATGATCATACGAGACGGAAAGGGGAGTGAACGAATGGTTTGACGGTTGAGAAGTGGCGACGTTAAGTGAAAGGGAAGGAGATGTAGATTTGGTAGTGGTGCATTTTGGAGGCAAGTAAAGACGAAACAAAAGATTAAGTCAAGGAGATACGGAGCCATCTTGTCCGTAATGGTAAGTGGACGGGAGCAGCTCAAAAGTTTAGCCAGTTGAGATTTGCCAGTGAAAAGAGTAGCAAGTGAGCACCAGAGCTCCGGTGTCCGTCCATTTTTCATTTTTCATTTCCTTTTCATTTTTCCTTTTTCGAAAAAGTTAGAAGTCAGTTAAACTTAAAACCTTTCAAGACTAGAACTACCAAAAAGCAGAACAAGTGAGAAAAGCGATAAAGAAAAGGTCATCTCTAGGTCAAAACTAAACAGCAGAGCCGAGAGGGTCACAGGTTACATCGCCAGTAGTAGGCCGGTACGTCATAAATCATTCTTGTTCGTTCCCGTTTCGTGTCATCGTTATTTCCGTAAGAGGTATAAATATACATAATAATAATAATAATAATTTGAAATACATGTCATCGTATTTTTATATTTTACATGCAGTTCATATAAGATTTGTACCTTACGTGTACGAGTTATGCCATGTCGCCATGTACCGTAAATGTCAAAGTCAGTGTCGTATGTTGTATTGTATGTATAAGTATACGATGAGTGTTTACAGTAATAATTAAAATCATGGGTCATAAGCAGCAAATATACGAATCTCACATAGTCATTTATTCAGTTTGAGTAGGCATGTAATTCATTGTTCATCCCGCGGGGCATAAGATTTATATGTACCAAATATTAATGTAGCTTTTGACACAGATTTGTAGTTAGGTACTTCGGGGTTTAGAACTATTGGGAGGCACATAGATCGATACCATATGTAATTCGGATCGTAATTAAATCCGGTTACAGTATCAATACACTCGTTTCTTTTAATGAAAAGATTGTGATACAGGAAGCACTATTTACTTGGTAACGATTTGGGAGAAAAATTTCTGGGAGGCAGTTGTCCTGGAGGAAAATTGTCGTTTACCGAGATAAAGTCTCAAATCTGTGAAAATATTTCTTCTGTTCTGTAGAAACATTATGTTTTTAAATCGGTTTATTACCAGCGTTCAACCTAGAAGATGCTTGCAAAGTAGGGTACACGATGGGATGCGATATGCAATATAAATATCGCAAATATCGCAACTTTTACGAATTCGATACCAATGCGGTATAAATTTGGAATATCGCAATATTGCATAAAATTGTTTCTCAAACCTTTTAAATCAAACTAGCAAATATAAGCATGACATAGAGCCAAACACCCTAAAACGGCAATGCTCAGCACTGTATGTTTATAACAAAGCGATTCTACACGCTTAAAGCATAAGGGTTTTAGTCCTTTTCTTAAAGGACAGTGTAGAATTCACTTTCAAATCATATACTGAGCGCCACTCGCGGCTTTGTTCTTTTTTTATTCATAAAACAACATACATGATACTTTGTGATTTACAATCACGTGATTTCTTATACATGGCTAGTATGAGATTACTGGTTCAATGAGATTTTGACGCGATTGCCTGATTTCTTATACATTGTCTGCATTTGATTAGCGGTATAATCTCCTTATTATCATACATTAATTTGTATCTATATCTACATCTTTAGAACTGAATTGAAAGCTTATTACAGTCTAGGTTTTCACATCGGCCAACCTACGATTATCAGTTGACGTAAGCTCATTAGCAACTAAAAACTATAAAATGCGTACTAATACCTATATTTATGATTGTCACAATTTCCTGCCTGTCACTCAACAAAAGTAGAGAGAAAAATAGTACAACCAAATATCTTTTTATTAAAACAATTTCATTAATACTGACAACAGTCACTCAGCATAGTATTAAATTATTTAGTACCACTTACTGATAGTCATTTTTTGTCCTATTTTAGTACCTACTGTTAAAACGTGTAAGGTACTCACATAATATAAGTTAAAAACTACCTAAGTACAAGTGTCCGAATGGAACATTTTCCTAGTCATGCCAGTATTAGAGATAGACAACAAATATTCACAAAAAGCTATTTGAGGGAAATTGTGAATAGTGAACGGCAAAAACAATGCCGGTCTTACCTTCATAAAAAGATGATCAGGATCCAGCTATAGTAATTGCGCGACCTACGTCATCCACTATTACAATTTTAGAAAAGCCAGAAATAGTATCAGGTGCAAAATAGGCTTAGAAGGCTTACGCACTATGAAATGATATGTACTATCTTTGTAATACATACGCTGAATTTATTGTCACGATTGATAGGGTGAGTAAAGATGTCATTTTCTATACTTCTATGATGTATGAAATAAAAGTAGTAGAGTGGACGTATTTGAATACTGTAGTTTTTATTACTGTAGTGAATAAAAATAGAGACTCAAGTATAAGTGACTTGATCTCAATGTGTATTAAGTAAATGTGAGTGTCACTAGACTATTGAGAAGTCTAGTGAGGCGAAAGGTCTCAATGGCTAGTGCTGTAGTGAAAAGCTAAAAGACGAATGGCTAATATTAGTTATTTGATTTCAGTATTTATAATCACTGGAGAAGAAAAAATATTACATTATATTTTCAGTAGAAGGAAAACTAATATTATATTCTTTGTCTTCGAAGTAAAAATGATTTCATGTTACTTAGTCTACGTGTCATAGTGTGACCTAAATCTACGTGGACATTTCGGATTATAATTGAATATTAATATAATTATAATATAGATAACATAATACCATTTTAGTGCTGATGTGTGTTTTGGTTTCATATTCATATATTAACAAATTGGAATTACATGAACATATAATATTAATCTATTTCTTAATAGAGTTAAAAAGATACAATGTAGTTTAATATAACTATAAGTTTAGTCATCTCTCCGTTTGCCTTAAGTAAGACAAAGGGACAGAGAAGATAGGAGCGAGCAAGGCGAAGAGGAAAATAATATTTTATTTTTTTCCTTGTCGCTCGGCTGCTCCGCTCGGCTGCTCCGCTCGGCTGCTCCGCTCGGCTGCTCCTAATCTAACGGGCGCTATAGTGTAGTTATGCTCACTATAGGTTCCAGTGTCCCGTTCCACACATTGTGTGTCGGGTCCGACACCGGACGCCACAAGATATGGTGGAAAGGAAGGGGAAACATAAAGTCCTATCTACTTGTCTCTCTCTCCATACTCAATGTGCACACACTATGTGGTACACAATGGAAGGAAAATGAGGAGACTCGAAAATAGGAATGTATGTATCACATATCCGAATACACTATGCACTCTTCGTTTGCACTCTTGCCACCAAATTGTAACATGCTACAAATTTGAAATGCAGAACAGGTAGATTACATGTTTTTACAATAAGCACTGTCCGCTCGTATGCTATGCACACGAGCCAAAATAGCGACATTTAAACTTCCTTGACGTCCTGCAGATTCGATTGTGGAGTTTAACTTGAAGGACTTTGAATTAAAGGGACCAGCAATTACAATGCAGCCTGTGAATTGGTATAGACTTTTTCTAACTAAAAAAGATGGCGATTCACGTTTCTGGGCTTTCAAAGGTTTTCAAACTCTTGAAACAGAATACAACATATTTTCAGACACTTCAAAACAATTACAAAAAACCTGTAAGTGAACAAGTATTTCCTGGGATAACATTTGAGGTAAAGAGCTTCACCGCCAACAAAACTTATGTGATTCCCAAACCAGTTAAAACGACAAAACTCAATCTGATTGTTAGTCAGAAGAGAATGATATCTCAAAGCATGTGTATGCAAAGATTGTGTCCACATGTAGCTATTGTAAAGGTTACACCTACAGAATGCATAGATGTTGTGAGTTTTTAAGACTTACGACACAAGAACGATACATGGGTACGCAATAAAAATGTGTGTATTAACTGTTTGGATTACCACTTCACAGAGTGATGTGTCAGTACGTATACCTTTAAATTATGCAGGGAGCGTCATCATACACCTCTGCACAATGGTTACTTCAAAACCTAATACTATAGCAATGAATCCAGTGTCTATGCTGGTACCAACTACATTCGTAGCCGCTACATGGGAGTAGGAGGCTGACGGAAAGCTACGTAATACTTTATGAAATATGTATTGAATCACAATGTATGTAACCTCTTTAGTTAACACACATCTAACTGTAATCACACCAATGCTATTACCTAATGTCATTACAATTCTATGCTCATATGCATAATATACCTAATTGATGCAATAGAACAATCAGACAGCACGTCATGCAGTTATCAAGATTCTTTATCCTGTTCAATTTCATATTAAAATTCTATCTACTACTGTTATTTCTAATTATAATTACAACTAATACAAAATGTACACGTAGTGTTAGGAAGCACTAAAACATGTAACCTCAATAATATTGAATATTTGTTATGTAACAAAATATAATATATTGTTTTCCTTGTAATATTATTATAAATAGGCAATGTAACTAACTAATAATTGCTATTGGTCTTTATACTATTCAGCTAGCTATTTTTACATCAGACTTTCAGCTTCTCTACACACCACATAGACTAAGCTAATAACTTGCGTTTATTTTGTCTTTACTCACAGCAGTAATACAAGTTATACTGTATCATATCCAGTTGTGCTCCACGCGTACTTACTGCATAAACTTTTGCATAGGTCTCAGCATTCACTTAATTCGATACTTGCACTTATAAAACAGACAGGACTTCTTACAGATCTGTGTAATCTATAAAAAGGGTATTAGAATTTTAGTTCATTTTGAATGTAACAAAGCTATTAATCTAATAAACTTATGTCTTTATTAAGTTTTTTAAACTTTTTGGTTGACCTTTTTTTGATTTAAAAGAGAAAATTACAAATTTAAGACTAAACTTTAGATTTTTAGGACCAGATGTCAGCGATGTCGTTTCATAAACTTTATGATGGTCCTGATGTTTCCTAAAATTCTTTGTGTGGCTTATTTAACTGTGTCCACTGGCTGCCTTATTTTGTCTACAATTTCTCAAAATTCCTGTGTGCTGCAGTAAAGGATAGTATAAACTTCTAAAACGTTTATATGTTTTGCTATGTAATATGAAATGGCTTGCCCAACTGTGTACACTTGCCGACTAAATGTGTCTAGAGTCACTAAAACCTTCCGTGTGTAGCCGTGCTAGATAATTTTAACTTCCAAAACGTTAATTTGTTTTGATGTAGCTAGCCTAATTGTGCACACGTACTGGTATGTGTCTGGAGTGCAATAAATTGTATTATGATGGTGATAAACATAATGAACTTCTAAAACGATTATATGTTTTTACAGATGCTTAAACTTACTGAAGACACAAATTAATTTGCCAAGTAAAATGTTGTATTGCTACTCTATACCAATATTTACTGTAATTATCTCTGCAACTGCTAAAAACTTATAAAGTTACTTTTAAGGTTCAATACATGCGGTCTCAAAATCAAATTTCAGCTAAAACTTTTTGATTTTGCGTTTGTTGCTTATTTGATTTTTGTGCTTTAATTATTTGTAAGAACAAATTTTTTCTGTTTTTGAATTACACCAAAAAAAAGAGATACCTTATTAAATTGCGGTAACATGTGATCTAAAATTTACTATATTTTAATAATAGGTAAGAAACTGATAAACATGTCAAAGCAGAGCAGCTTTGAAAGTCCTTTGTAGTTCTTTATTTATAAAGTAATAACTTAAATAGTTTTTATAATAATATAGATAACAATTGTGATTTTGTGCCTTTTGCTGAGAGTGATGTACGTTTAAGTTTTTGTTAAATCAATAATAAAGAATAATAGTAATTTTAATGACATTTCTTCTCTAAAAATAGGTTACTGAATGTTTTTATAAGCCTTTTTGCTTTCACTCATGTTAACACATTTCTTATGTATAATTGCTTATCCAAATCAGTTGAAATAAGATGTCTACACTTCATTTTTAAAAGTAAAAGGTCTAAATGTGATGCATCATTTTTTAGAATGATCTTCTGCTTACTTGAAGTTGATAAACCATTTGAGCATGTAATGTAGGCAATAGTTTCAAACAATATAAAGCTCCGTGAGGAACAGCATGGATTTAGAAAGGAAAGGAGCTGTCAGTCACGAATACTTTAGTTTGTTGTTTCTACTTTCTAGATGCCAAATGTGGAAAAATTCTAGCAGCTTTTATTGATTGTGATACAGGAAGCACTATTTACTTGGTAACGATTTGGGAGAAAAATTTCTGGGAGGCAGTTGTCCTGGAGGAAAATTGTCGTTTACCGAGATAAAGTCTCAAATCTGTGAAAATATTTCTTCTGTTTTGTAGAAACATTATGTTTTTAAATCGGTTTATTACCAGCGTTCAACCTAGAAGATGCTTGCAAAGTAGGGTACACGATGGGATGCGATATGCAATATAAATATCGCAAATATCGCAACTTTTACGAATTCGATACCAATGCGGTATAAATTTGGAATATCGCAATATTGCATAAAATTGTTTCTCAAACCTTTTAAATCAAACTAGCAAATATAAGCATGACATAGAGCCAAACACCCTAAAACGGCAATGCTCAGCACTGTATGTTTATAACAAAGCGATTCTACACGCTTAAAGCATAAGGGTTTTAGTCCTTTTCTTAAAGGACAGTGTAGAATTCACTTTCAAATCATATACTGAGCGCCACTCGCGGCTTTGTTCTTTTTTTATTCATAAAACAACATACATGATACTTTGTGATTTACAATCACGTGATTTCTTATACATGGCTAGTATGAGATTACTGGTTCAATGAGATTTTGACGCGATTGCCTGATTTCTTATACATTGTCTGCATTTGATTAGCGGTATAATCTCCTTATTATCATACATTAATTTGTATCTATATCTACATCTTTAGAACTGAATTGAAAGCTTATTACAGTCTAGGTTTTCACATCGGCCAACCTACGATTATCAGTTGACGTAAGCTCATTAGCAACTAAAAACTATAAAATGCGTACTAATACCTATATTTATGATTGTCACAATTTCCTGCCTGTCACTCAACAAAAGTAGAGAGAAAAATAGTACAACCAAATATCTTTTTATTAAAACAATTTCATTAATACTGACAACAGTCACTCAGCATAGTATTAAATTATTTAGTACCACTTACTGATAGTCATTTTTTGTCCTATTTTAGTACCTACTGTTAAAACGTGTAAGGTACTCACATAATATAAGTTAAAAACTACCTAAGTACAAGTGTCCGAATGGAACATTTTCCTAGTCATGCCAGTATTAGAGATAGACAACAAATATTCACAAAAAGCTATTTGAGGGAAATTGTGAATAGTGAACGGCAAAAACAATGCCGGTCTTACCTTCATAAAAAGATGATCAGGATCCAGCTATAGTAATTGCGCGACCTACGTCATCCACTATTACAATTTCAGAAAAGCCAGAAATAGTATCACGTGCAAAATAGGCTTAGAAGGCTTACGCACTATGAAATGATATGTACTATCTTTGTAATACATACGCTGAATTTATTGTCACGATTGATAGGGTGAGTAAAGATGTCATTTTCTATACTTCTATGATGTATGAAATAAAAGTAGTAGAGTGGACGTATTTGAGTACTGTAGTTTTTATTACTGTAGTGAATAAAAATAGAGACTCAAGTATAAGTGACTTGATCTCAATGTGTATTAAGTAAATGTGAGTGTCACTAGACTATTGAGAAGTCTAGTGAGGCGAAAGGTCTCAATGGCTAGTGCTGTAGTGAAAAGCTAAAAGACGAATGGCTAATATTAGTTATTTGATTTCAGTATTTATAATCACTGGAGAAGAAAAAATATTACATTATATTTTCAGTAGAAGGAAAACTAATATTATATTCTTTGTCTTCGAAGTAAAAATGATTTCATGTTACTTAGTCTACGTGTCATAGTGTGACCTAAATCTACGTGGACATTTCGGATTATAATTGAATATTAATATAATTATAATATAGATAACATAATACCATTTTAGTGCTGATGTGTGTTTTGGTTTCATATTCATATATTAACAAATTGGAATTACATGAACATATAATATTAATCTATTTCTTAATAGAGTTAAAAAGATACAATGTAGTTTAATATAACTATAAGTTTAGTCATCTCTCCGTTTGCCTTAAGTAAGACAAAGGGACAGAGAAGATAGGAGCGAGCAAGGCGAAGAGGAAAATAATATTTTATTTTTTTCCTTGTCGCTCGGCTGCTCCGCTCGGCTGCTCCGCTCGGCTGCTCCGCTCGGCTGCTCCTAATCTAACGGGCGCTATAGTGTAGTTATGCTCACTATAGGTTCCAGTGTCCCGTTCCACACATTGTGTGTCGGGTCCGACACCGGACGCCACAAGATATGGTGGAAAGGAAGGGGAAACATAAAGTCCTATCTACTTGTCTCTCTCTCCATACTCAATGTGCACACACTATGTGGTACACAATGGAAGGAAAATGAGGAGACTCGAAAATAGGAATGTATGTATCACATATCCGAATACACTATGCACTCTTCGTTTGCACTCTTGCCACCAAATTGTAACATGCTACAAATTTGAAATGCAGAACAGGTAGATTACATGTTTTTACAATAAGCACTGTCCGCTCGTATGCTATGCACACGAGCCAAAATAGCGACATTTAAACTTCCTTGACGTCCTGCAGATTCGATTGTGGAGTTTAACTTGAAGGACTTTGAATTAAAGGGACCAGCAATTACAATGCAGCCTGTGAATTGGTATAGACTTTTTCTAACTAAAAAAGATGGCGATTCACGTTTCTGGGCTTTCAAAGGTTTTCAAACTCTTGAAACAGAATACAACATATTTTCAGACACTTCAAAACAATTACAAAAAACCTGTAAGTGAACAAGTATTTCCTGGGATAACATTTGAGGTAAAGAGCTTCACCGCCAACAAAACTTATGTGATTCCCAAACCAGTTAAAACGACAAAACTCAATCTGATTGTTAGTCAGAAGAGAATGATATCTCAAAGCATGTGTATGCAAAGATTGTGTCCACATGTAGCTATTGTAAAGGTTACACCTACAGAATGCATAGATGTTGTGAGTTTTTAAGACTTACGACACAAGAACGATACATGGGTACGCAATAAAAATGTGTGTATTAACTGTTTGGATTACCACTTCACAGAGTGATGTGTCAGTACGTATACCTTTAAATTATGCAGGGAGCGTCATCATACACCTCTGCACAATGGTTACTTCAAAACCTAATACTATAGCAATGAATCCAGTGTCTATGCTGGTACCAACTACATTCGTAGCCGCTACATGGGAGTAGGAGGCTGACGGAAAGCTACGTAATACTTTATGAAATATGTATTGAATCACAATGTATGTAACCTCTTTAGTTAACACACATCTAACTGTAATCACACCAATGCTATTACCTAATGTCATTACAATTCTATGCTCATATGCATAATATACCTAATTGATGCAATAGAACAATCAGACAGCACGTCATGCAGTTATCAAGATTCTTTATCCTGTTCAATTTCATATTAAAATTCTATCTACTACTGTTATTTCTAATTATAATTACAACTAATACAAAATGTACACGTAGTGTTAGGAAGCACTAAAACATGTAACCTCAATAATATTGAATATTTGTTATGTAACAAAATATAATATATTATTTTCCTTGTAATATTATTATAAATAGGCAATGTAACTAACTAATAATTGCTATTGGTCTTTATACTATTCAGCTAGCTATTTTTACATCAGACTTTCAGCTTCTCTACACACCACATAGACTAAGCTAATAACTTGCGTTTATTTTGTCTTTACTCACAGCAGTAATACAAGTTATACTGTATCATATCCAGTTGTGCTCCACGCGTACTTACTGCATAAACTTTTGCATAGGTCTCAGCATTCACTTAATTCGATACTTGCACTTATAAAACAGACAGGACTTCTTACAGATCTGTGTAATCTATAAAAAGGGTATTAGAATTTTAGTTCATTTTGAATGTAACAAAGCTATTAATCTAATAAACTTATGTCTTTATTAAGTTTTTTAAACTTTTTGGTTGACCTTTTTTTGATTTAAAAGAGAAAATTACAAATTTAAGACTAAACTTTAGATTTTTAGGACCAGATGTCAGCGATGTCGTTTCATAAACTTTATGATGGTCCTGATGTTTCCTAAAATTCTTTGTGTGGCTTATTTAACTGTGTCCACTGGCTGCCTTATTTTGTCTACAATTTCTCAAAATTCCTGTGTGCTGCAGTAAAGGATAGTATAAACTTCTAAAACGTTTATATGTTTTGCTATGTAATATGAAATGGCTTGCCCAACTGTGTACACTTGCCGACTAAATGTGTCTAGAGTCACTAAAACCTTCCGTGTGTAGCCGTGCTAGATAATTTTAACTTCCAAAACGTTAATTTGTTTTGATGTAGCTAGCCTAATTGTGCACACGTACTGGTATGTGTCTGGAGTGCAATAAATTGTATTATGATGGTGATAAACATAATGAACTTCTAAAACGATTATATGTTTTTACAGATGCTTAAACTTACTGAAGACACAAATTAATTTGCCAAGTAAAATGTTGTATTGCTACTCTATACCAATATTTACTGTAATTATCTCTGCAACTGCTAAAAACTTATAAAGTTACTTTTAAGGTTCAATACATGCGGTCTCAAAATCAAATTTCAGCTAAAACTTTTTGATTTTGCGTTTGTTGCTTATTTGATTTTTGTGCTTTAATTATTTGTAAGAACAAATTTTTTCTGTTTTTGAATTACACCAAAAAAAAGAGATACCTTATTAAATTGCGGTAACATGTGATCTAAAATTTACTATATTTTAATAATAGGTAAGAAACTGATAAACATGTCAAAGCAGAGCAGCTTTGAAAGTCCTTTGTAGTTCTTTATTTATAAAGTAATAACTTAAATAGTTTTTATAATAATATAGATAACAATTGTGATTTTGTGCCTTTTGCTGAGAGTGATGTACGTTTAAGTTTTTGTTAAATCAATAATAAAGAATAATAGTAATTTTAATGACATTTCTTCTCTAAAAATAGGTTACTGAATGTTTTTATAAGCCTTTTTGCTTTCACTCATGTTAACACATTTCTTATGTATAATTGCTTATCCAAATCAGTTGAAATAAGATGTCTACACTTCATTTTTAAAAGTAAAAGGTCTAAATGTGATGCATCATTTTTTAGAATGATCTTCTGCTTACTTGAAGTTGATAAACCATTTGAGCATGTAATGTAGGCAATAGTTTCAAACAATATAAAGCTCCGTGAGGAACAGCATGGATTTAGAAAGGAAAGGAGCTGTCAGTCACGAATACTTTAGTTTGTTGTTTCTACTTTCTAGATGCCAAATGTGGAAAAATTCTAGCAGCTTTTATTGATTGTGATACAGGAAGCACTATTTACTTGGTAACGATTTGGGAGAAAAATTTCTGGGAGGCAGTTGTCCTGGAGGAAAATTGTCGTTTACCGAGATAAAGTCTCAAATCTGTGAAAATATTTCTTCTGTTTTGTAGAAACATTATGTTTTTAAATCGGTTTATTACCAGCGTTCAACCTAGAAGATGCTTGCAAAGTAGGGTACACGATGGGATGCGATATGCAATATAAATATCGCAAATATCGCAACTTTTACGAATTCGATACCAATGCGGTATAAATTTGGAATATCGCAATATTGCATAAAATTGTTTCTCAAACCTTTTAAATCAAACTAGCAAATATAAGCATGACATAGAGCCAAACACCCTAAAACGGCAATGCTCAGCACTGTATGTTTATAACAAAGCGATTCTACACGCTTAAAGCATAAGGGTTTTAGTCCTTTTCTTAAAGGACAGTGTAGAATTCACTTTCAAATCATATACTGAGCGCCACTCGCGGCTTTGTTCTTTTTTTATTCATAAAACAACATACATGATACTTTGTGATTTACAATCACGTGATTTCTTATACATGGCTAGTATGAGATTACTGGTTCAATGAGATTTTGACGCGATTGCCTGATTTCTTATACATTGTCTGCATTTGATTAGCGGTATAATCTCCTTATTATCATACATTAATTTGTATCTATATCTACATCTTTAGAACTGAATTGAAAGCTTATTACAGTCTAGGTTTTCACATCGGCCAACCTACGATTATCAGTTGACGTAAGCTCATTAGCAACTAAAAACTATAAAATGCGTACTAATACCTATATTTATGATTGTCACAATTTCCTGCCTGTCACTCAACAAAAGTAGAGAGAAAAATAGTACAACCAAATATCTTTTTATTAAAACAATTTCATTAATACTGACAACAGTCACTCAGCATAGTATTAAATTATTTAGTACCACTTACTGATAGTCATTTTTTGTCCTATTTTAGTACCTACTGTTAAAACGTGTAAGGTACTCACATAATATAAGTTAAAAACTACCTAAGTACAAGTGTCCGAATGGAACATTTTCCTAGTCATGCCAGTATTAGAGATAGACAACAAATATTCACAAAAAGCTATTTGAGGGAAATTGTGAATAGTGAACGGCAAAAACAATGCCGGTCTTACCTTCATAAAAAGATGATCAGGATCCAGCTATAGTAATTGCGCGACCTACGTCATCCACTATTACAATTTTAGAAAAGCCAGAAATAGTATCAGGTGCAAAATAGGCTTAGAAGGCTTACGCACTATGAAATGATATGTACTATCTTTGTAATACATACGCTGAATTTATTGTCACGATTGATAGGGTGAGTAAAGATGTCATTTTCTATACTTCTATGATGTATGAAATAAAAGTAGTAGAGTGGACGTATTTGAATACTGTAGTTTTTATTACTGTAGTGAATAAAAATAGAGACTCAAGTATAAGTGACTTGATCTCAATGTGTATTAAGTAAATGTGAGTGTCACTAGACTATTGAGAAGTCTAGTGAGGCGAAAGGTCTCAATGGCTAGTGCTGTAGTGAAAAGCTAAAAGACGAATGGCTAATATTAGTTATTTGATTTCAGTATTTATAATCACTGGAGAAGAAAAAATATTACATTATATTTTCAGTAGAAGGAAAACTAATATTATATTCTTTGTCTTCGAAGTAAAAATGATTTCATGTTACTTAGTCTACGTGTCATAGTGTGACCTAAATCTACGTGGACATTTCGGATTATAATTGAATATTAATATAATTATAATATAGATAACATAATACCATTTTAGTGCTGATGTGTGTTTTGGTTTCATATTCATATATTAACAAATTGGAATTACATGAACATATAATATTAATCTATTTCTTAATAGAGTTAAAAAGATACAATGTAGTTTAATATAACTATAAGTTTAGTCATCTCTCCGTTTGCCTTAAGTAAGACAAAGGGACAGAGAAGATAGGAGCGAGCAAGGCGAAGAGGAAAATAATATTTTATTTTTTTCCTTGTCGCTCGGCTGCTCCGCTCGGCTGCTCCGCTCGGCTGCTCCGCTCGGCTGCTCCTAATCTAACGGGCGCTATAGTGTAGTTATGCTCACTATAGGTTCCAGTGTCCCGTTCCACACATTGTGTGTCGGGTCCGACACCGGACGCCACAAGATATGGTGGAAAGGAAGGGGAAACATAAAGTCCTATCTACTTGTCTCTCTCTCCATACTCAATGTGCACACACTATGTGGTACACAATGGAAGGAAAATGAGGAGACTCGAAAATAGGAATGTATGTATCACATATCCGAATACACTATGCACTCTTCGTTTGCACTCTTGCCACCAAATTGTAACATGCTACAAATTTGAAATGCAGAACAGGTAGATTACATGTTTTTACAATAAGCACTGTCCGCTCGTATGCTATGCACACGAGCCAAAATAGCGACATTTAAACTTCCTTGACGTCCTGCAGATTCGATTGTGGAGTTTAACTTGAAGGACTTTGAATTAAAGGGACCAGCAATTACAATGCAGCCTGTGAATTGGTATAGACTTTTTCTAACTAAAAAAGATGGCGATTCACGTTTCTGGGCTTTCAAAGGTTTTCAAACTCTTGAAACAGAATACAACATATTTTCAGACACTTCAAAACAATTACAAAAAACCTGTAAGTGAACAAGTATTTCCTGGGATAACATTTGAGGTAAAGAGCTTCACCGCCAACAAAACTTATGTGATTCCCAAACCAGTTAAAACGACAAAACTCAATCTGATTGTTAGTCAGAAGAGAATGATATCTCAAAGCATGTGTATGCAAAGATTGTGTCCACATGTAGCTATTGTAAAGGTTACACCTACAGAATGCATAGATGTTGTGAGTTTTTAAGACTTACGACACAAGAACGATACATGGGTACGCAATAAAAATGTGTGTATTAACTGTTTGGATTACCACTTCACAGAGTGATGTGTCAGTACGTATACCTTTAAATTATGCAGGGAGCGTCATCATACACCTCTGCACAATGGTTACTTCAAAACCTAATACTATAGCAATGAATCCAGTGTCTATGCTGGTACCAACTACATTCGTAGCCGCTACATGGGAGTAGGAGGCTGACGGAAAGCTACGTAATACTTTATGAAATATGTATTGAATCACAATGTATGTAACCTCTTTAGTTAACACACATCTAACTGTAATCACACCAATGCTATTACCTAATGTCATTACAATTCTATGCTCATATGCATAATATACCTAATTGATGCAATAGAACAATCAGACAGCACGTCATGCAGTTATCAAGATTCTTTATCCTGTTCAATTTCATATTAAAATTCTATCTACTACTGTTATTTCTAATTATAATTACAACTAATACAAAATGTACACGTAGTGTTAGGAAGCACTAAAACATGTAACCTCAATAATATTGAATATTTGTTATGTAACAAAATATAATATATTGTTTTCCTTGTAATATTATTATAAATAGGCAATGTAACTAACTAATAATTGCTATTGGTCTTTATACTATTCAGCTAGCTATTTTTACATCAGACTTTCAGCTTCTCTACACACCACATAGACTAAGCTAATAACTTGCGTTTATTTTGTCTTTACTCACAGCAGTAATACAAGTTATACTGTATCATATCCAGTTGTGCTCCACGCGTACTTACTGCATAAACTTTTGCATAGGTCTCAGCATTCACTTAATTCGATACTTGCACTTATAAAACAGACAGGACTTCTTACAGATCTGTGTAATCTATAAAAAGGGTATTAGAATTTTAGTTCATTTTGAATGTAACAAAGCTATTAATCTAATAAACTTATGTCTTTATTAAGTTTTTTAAACTTTTTGGTTGACCTTTTTTTGATTTAAAAGAGAAAATTACAAATTTAAGACTAAACTTTAGATTTTTAGGACCAGATGTCAGCGATGTCGTTTCATAAACTTTATGATGGTCCTGATGTTTCCTAAAATTCTTTGTGTGGCTTATTTAACTGTGTCCACTGGCTGCCTTATTTTGTCTACAATTTCTCAAAATTCCTGTGTGCTGCAGTAAAGGATAGTATAAACTTCTAAAACGTTTATATGTTTTGCTATGTAATATGAAATGGCTTGCCCAACTGTGTACACTTGCCGACTAAATGTGTCTAGAGTCACTAAAACCTTCCGTGTGTAGCCGTGCTAGATAATTTTAACTTCCAAAACGTTAATTTGTTTTGATGTAGCTAGCCTAATTGTGCACACGTACTGGTATGTGTCTGGAGTGCAATAAATTGTATTATGATGGTGATAAACATAATGAACTTCTAAAACGATTATATGTTTTTACAGATGCTTAAACTTACTGAAGACACAAATTAATTTGCCAAGTAAAATGTTGTATTGCTACTCTATACCAATATTTACTGTAATTATCTCTGCAACTGCTAAAAACTTATAAAGTTACTTTTAAGGTTCAATACATGCGGTCTCAAAATCAAATTTCAGCTAAAACTTTTTGATTTTGCGTTTGTTGCTTATTTGATTTTTGTGCTTTAATTATTTGTAAGAACAAATTTTTTCTGTTTTTGAATTACACCAAAAAAAAGAGATACCTTATTAAATTGCGGTAACATGTGATCTAAAATTTACTATATTTTAATAATAGGTAAGAAACTGATAAACATGTCAAAGCAGAGCAGCTTTGAAAGTCCTTTGTAGTTCTTTATTTATAAAGTAATAACTTAAATAGTTTTTATAATAATATAGATAACAATTGTGATTTTGTGCCTTTTGCTGAGAGTGATGTACGTTTAAGTTTTTGTTAAATCAATAATAAAGAATAATAGTAATTTTAATGACATTTCTTCTCTAAAAATAGGTTACTGAATGTTTTTATAAGCCTTTTTGCTTTCACTCATGTTAACACATTTCTTATGTATAATTGCTTATCCAAATCAGTTGAAATAAGATGTCTACACTTCATTTTTAAAAGTAAAAGGTCTAAATGTGATGCATCATTTTTTAGAATGATCTTCTGCTTACTTGAAGTTGATAAACCATTTGAGCATGTAATGTAGGCAATAGTTTCAAACAATATAAAGCTCCGTGAGGAACAGCATGGATTTAGAAAGGAAAGGAGCTGTCAGTCACGAATACTTTAGTTTGTTGTTTCTACTTTCTAGATGCCAAATGTGGAAAAATTCTAGCAGCTTTTATTGATTGTGATACAGGAAGCACTATTTACTTGGTAACGATTTGGGAGAAAAATTTCTGGGAGGCAGTTGTCCTGGAGGAAAATTGTCGTTTACCGAGATAAAGTCTCAAATCTGTGAAAATATTTCTTCTGTTTTGTAGAAACATTATGTTTTTAAATCGGTTTATTACCAGCGTTCAACCTAGAAGATGCTTGCAAAGTAGGGTACACGATGGGATGCGATATGCAATATAAATATCGCAAATATCGCAACTTTTACGAATTCGATACCAATGCGGTATAAATTTGGAATATCGCAATATTGCATAAAATTGTTTCTCAAACCTTTTAAATCAAACTAGCAAATATAAGCATGACATAGAGCCAAACACCCTAAAACGGCAATGCTCAGCACTGTATGTTTATAACAAAGCGATTCTACACGCTTAAAGCATAAGGGTTTTAGTCCTTTTCTTAAAGGACAGTGTAGAATTCACTTTCAAATCATATACTGAGCGCCACTCGCGGCTTTGTTCTTTTTTTATTCATAAAACAACATACATGATACTTTGTGATTTACAATCACGTGATTTCTTATACATGGCTAGTATGAGATTACTGGTTCAATGAGATTTTGACGCGATTGCCTGATTTCTTATACATTGTCTGCATTTGATTAGCGGTATAATCTCCTTATTATCATACATTAATTTGTATCTATATCTACATCTTTAGAACTGAATTGAAAGCTTATTACAGTCTAGGTTTTCACATCGGCCAACCTACGATTATCAGTTGACGTAAGCTCATTAGCAACTAAAAACTATAAAATGCGTACTAATACCTATATTTATGATTGTCACAATTTCCTGCCTGTCACTCAACAAAAGTAGAGAGAAAAATAGTACAACCAAATATCTTTTTATTAAAACAATTTCATTAATACTGACAACAGTCACTCAGCATAGTATTAAATTATTTAGTACCACTTACTGATAGTCATTTTTTGTCCTATTTTAGTACCTACTGTTAAAACGTGTAAGGTACTCACATAATATAAGTTAAAAACTACCTAAGTACAAGTGTCCGAATGGAACATTTTCCTAGTCATGCCAGTATTAGAGATAGACAACAAATATTCACAAAAAGCTATTTGAGGGAAATTGTGAATAGTGAACGGCAAAAACAATGCCGGTCTTACCTTCATAAAAAGATGATCAGGATCCAGCTATAGTAATTGCGCGACCTACGTCATCCACTATTACAATTTCAGAAAAGCCAGAAATAGTATCACGTGCAAAATAGGCTTAGAAGGCTTACGCACTATGAAATGATATGTACTATCTTTGTAATACATACGCTGAATTTATTGTCACGATTGATAGGGTGAGTAAAGATGTCATTTTCTATACTTCTAT